>JAKFHU010001376.1:0-327441 GCA_023783475.1 Daubentonia madagascariensis | reverse complement strand
AATTTTCAATATTAATTGTAACAATAAGAACGTCAACAAGTAAGATTGTCATGAACCAACCACAGGGTTTTGCTTCACTAGGCCCTGGGCTCAAAATTAGCCTGAGTGAAATACAACTCACACGGCAGTCAACAAATGTTCGTTTCTACGACCGTAATTATTAATTTGCTAACACAAATATTCCAGCACTACAAACGAGGACGTCCAATATGCAAGTAGGACACTGTTGGGGAAAGAATATACTAAACGTGAGTGGGAATATTATCATTGCTTTTCACGAATCTGTGGGAATGAATTAGAACCTAAATAGCCTGGGGCCGGGGGTGGGGGGAGCTGGACAGACACTGAGCCTAGGGCACAAGGCCTTAGCAGGTGCACCAGCAATGGAGCTTCGGGAAGGTGGGTGGGTCGGAGGACCACGGGGATCGGGCCAGCAGTTTCCAGTGTGGTCATCACTTGCCCCTGAGCCCAGCCCTGCTGAGCGCTTTGGTCAAAGCCACCCGCACCTCCCGGTTCCTCAGACTGTAGATGAGGGGGTTGAGGGACGGAGTGACGAGGCTGTAGAAGAGAGAGACCACGTTGTCCTGGTGTGGGCTGTGGGAGGCGCCCGGCACCATGTACACGAACACGGCCGGGCCATAAAAGAGTCCCACTACGGTGACGTGCGAGCAGCAGGTGGCGAAGGCCTTGTGTCGGTCCGCCTCTGAGCGCATGCGTAGAACGGCCCCCAGCACGCGGCCGTAGGAGGTGGCGACGAGGCACAGGGGGAGCAGGAGAATCAGCACCCCCGAAGTGGACAGCGCCAGCTCGTAGGCAGAGCTGTCTGCACAGGCGACCTTCAGCAGGGCCGGCACCTCGCAGAAGAAGTGGTCCACGGTGCGGGGGGCGCAGTAGGGGAAGTGCAGAGTGACGGATGTCTGGATGGAGGCGTTGAGCACACCTGCCAGCCAGGAGGAGCCCACCATGAGCCGACACACCTGGGCCCTCATGAGCACAGGATACTGCAGGGGGTGGCACACGGCAACATAACGGTCATATGACATGAGGGCCAACAGGACGCCCTCAGCCACACCCATAAGCGTCAGGAGGAATATTTGAGCTGCACAACCCCCGAAAGAGATGGAACCTTCTCCCTGCAGAAAGTCTGATGCCATCTTGGGGATGGTGACCAGGGGGAAGCCAATGTCAAACAGAGAGAGCTGGCCCAGCAGGAAGTACATGGGTGTGTGGAGCCGGGAGTCCACGCGGATCAACAGGAGCAGAACGGCGTTGCCCAGGAGGCCCGTGATAAACACGGCAGCCACCAGGGAGAAGAGAAGCTGAGGTGACCCTGAGCGACTGAACAGGCCCACCAGAATGAAGTCCGAGGCCACTGATTGGTTCCCGCCCCCCATGTTTTACACAACATACCTTAGCTGCAGGAAGAACAGGTGGCCTGTGTCAAGAAGCCCGAGTGGGCAGGGCAAATAATTTTCATCCCACGTGCCAATTGCCACGGGTGGTAGCGGCTGCCTGGGAGGCTGTCTTGAGAAGAGTTCCGAGGCTGCAGCTGGAATGAGTAAGGAGAGTCGGGGAGGAAAGCCTTGATCAATGAGTGATGTCTGCCGCAGGCAGGGGTGGGAGAGAAGCAACTTGTATCTCTGAATGAGACCCTTGGACAAACCCTAGTCAAGAACTAGCCACTGCTCTTTGTAGTCAAAATTTGGAGCTCCACGTTCAAGACAGTAACATAGCCCCGGTTGAATGCTTCAATACTACTCATCCCAGACAGCCTGGGGCCAAAGCAGAGGTGAGATACCAAACGGCTGGGACCTGAAAAAGGGGTGATGGAGGTAAATCATCAAGCTAAGCAAAAAAAAAAAAAACAAAAAACCAACCCCCCCAAAAAAACTGACCTGAAAGAACAATAATTCAGGGCATAAATCTAAGGATTGGGAATCATAGAGGCACAGTGACAGGAGGTTGGGGGTCGAATGGCTGGTGAGGTGGGGCAGTTGTCAGTGAAATCATGTATTATTGGCGGCTTCATCGCATTGGGTGGGAGAGGAGCAGCATGCTGGTAGTCTGACTGAATTTCAAAGACTACTATGAGACACTAGCTTTTTTTTTTTTTTTTTAAGGCATTCAATGTGTATTAATTCAATCAGAGTAACTGGGGTGTCCATCACTGGAAGGATGTATCACTTCTTTGTGTTAGGAACATTCCAATTCCACGCTTTCAGTTATTTTAAAGTACACCATAACTTATTGTTGACTATAGTCACTTTGTTGTGGACATTTGAGTTGTTCTGGTCCATCTTTTGCCGGTCCAAGCTTCACCTTTAGTGGGCAAAGATCATTCTCCCGCCGCCCTTCTACTCAGTACCATCCAGGCAGCTCAGACCTGCTCAGAACACAAGCGCTTCTCAATGTAACCCCTCGTGGAGTACTTACCACGGGCCCTAAAAGGCAGAGGCTGGGAAGGTGCCCACCCAGCTGAAGCCCCCCAAGCCCAATACACTCTTTGCAACTGCAGCCAGTTTAATACAAACGATTGGAGCAGAAATCGCCAAGGTTGCTGGCATGACGGGGCCTCGGTGGAGCCTCCCAGGAGACCTTAAACTACTGTACACTGAGCCTTGTAGCAGACACCTGCCACCCTTTCTGGCTTCTCGGCTGCTGGGCCCCTATCCTGTGTTTGGGGGCTTCCCCACTTTACGGTCTTGGGGGCAGCAGTGCCAGCTTCCCACGTAAAAGCACAGAATGCCAGATAATTCCATGTGCAGCCTCCCCGCCGCGGCTCGGTCCTGCGAATCAGACGCGTCCACGCAGACCCTGAATCCGGAGGCAGAAGCAATGCTCGGATGACGACGCACGTGGGCAGAGCCACCCGCCGCGGCCGCGGTGGGGCTCCAGGCCCGTCCTCCAGGGTTCGCACAATCCTCCTGCTCCGGTCGGCCCGCGGGGGTGTCCGTCGCCGGCGGCCCAGCCCCTGGGGACAGAGCTGGGCATCGTGCCGGGGGCGGAGTGTCCGGCGGGCGTGGGGGACCCGCATTCCCGCCCCGGCGTGGGCCCCGCACCCGCGGGCACCGGCCACCCACCGCAGCGGCTGCCCAGGGCCCGTCCCCGCGGGCGACATCCGCGCGGCCTCCAGGCGGCGTCGGGTCCGGAGGGTCCCGGGCCGCGCAGGGACACGCGGGTGCTCGTCGAGGCGGAGCTGCCGGGCGAGGGTGGCTGGTTGGCTCCGGGCTCGGCAGGCCAAGCCCACTTCCGCGCGGCCACCCCGCGTCCCCGCCCGTCCTCCCCTGTCCTCGCCTCGCGCCCCCCTGCGGCCGCCTGTGCTTGTTCTCTGTGCGCCGCGCGACCTCAGTCCCTCCTCGGGGGCCTCGGGTCTTTCCGCTGGGCCTCGGCTCCTCCCGCCCCACCTCGGCTCTTTCCGCCAACCTCGGCTCTTTCCGCCCCACCTCGGCTCTTCCCGCCCAGCCTCGGCTCCGGCTTCCCGCGCATCTCCCCACCGCTCCTTGGCTCAGTTGGTTCGGTTCCGCTCACACCCACCTTTCCTCCAGGCCACCTCTTCTCATCAGCCCAGAGCCCCTTTTATTTCTGCTGGAGAGCCTGGTGCGATTGTAGCTGTTTGGGGCCTCTGGAATTCATGTCTGGATTTGGGACAACTGGGACGTCTCCTCTCCCCTCTCTGCCGCGCTCAGCCCCCGCCCCCATCTCCAGCCTTCCTTGTCCTCCGGTGCCTCTTTGAGCAGGAGAGGTTCTGAGGGTCCGCTGGGAATGTAGCACATACGAGGGGTCCGCTGGGTGCAGGGAGTATTGGGGAGGGTTTGCTCGCGGGGCTCCTGTCACCTGTATTATGGGAGCTTGGGGTATCTACTGGCCCATGGGCTGTTACCGTCCACGTTCTGAGACTGGGGTCCTCGACATTCCCGGGGACAGCGGGTATTTGGTTGGACGGGGCGCTCTCTCCACTATAGGGTGGGGACAGATATCTGTATTGCGAGGGGAGGCTGAGGACTTGCCCGCTGGGGCTCAGGTTGTTCCTTGTGTTTGGGGTAAAGGCGGGGTCACCGGAGGGGATGGTCATCTCGGGCTGGGGGATTTGCATTGTGGCTTCTCCTGCCCATTTCTGTGGAGAGTGCTGCCTGCTCACGCTTCCGTCAACGCTTAGTTTGTGACCATCGAAGGAGAGGTAGGTTTCTGGGCATCTGTTTGATGCTTATGTTGCAGAACCTGCTGGGTTGTGTTGAGACTCTGGTGATGGCTCTTCTTGGGGGAGGCTGGGGTGTCACTGCCGGGGATTGTGTTGGGTGAGAGCGGTGTGAAAGCTGGGGCTTTCTTCTGTAGTGTGTAGGGCATTGGGAACTCTTTTGGGTTCCCATCATCTCTCATGTTGGAGGGATATGAAGGAATCACTTGTTGAAGCTTCTAGCATCTGAAGGAACCCCCATGATGTTGGGGGGGGTACCTGGGAGGCCTGGGGCTTGAGCTCCTTTTGTTGGGGGTGTGGAGGATCACTGCCAGGGGCTCTGATTTTTCAAGTGTTGGGGTGACAGGGAAGGGTGGCTCTAGTTTGAGGAGAGGATTGAGGGGGTTTTTCATGGGGCTCCACTTATCTTTACTCAGTGGGACTGCAGGGGTCTCTTTTATCCTTTGTCCAGTCAGGCCGCGGGGGTGGGGGTTGCTAGTAAAATCACTTTCTGGGTCTCCCCTTGCCTGTATTGTTGGAATAGATTGCGTGGGTCACCAGGCTTGGGCTCCCTGGGCTTGGGCTCCCCATTCTCTAGTGTTGAGGGGCAGCTAAGGGGGTCGCTTATGGGGCTGCTGTCATTTCAAAGTATTAGAAATAACTAGGGGTGCTTACTGGAATTCCCATCATCTCTAGTTTTGGGAAGATGGAGGTCTTGCTTGCTCAGACCCCATCTTTTGTGCTTGGAGATGACACTTGCTATCTGAGGTCCCGTTGCCTCTCGTATTGAGGGGAGGGGACCCTGCTGGTCCTTTACTAGGACTTCTGTCGGCTCTACTGTTGGATGCAGACTGTGAGCATCACTTGCGGAGCTCCCATGATGTCGTCTTGTGGGGTGAACCAAGAGATCTCTTGCAGGGCTTTCCAACACCTCTAGTTTTGGGCGATCAGATCAATGTGTTTTTAAAAGCATTTTATTTGGAAAAAGCTTAGATGTACATAAAAGTTGTAAAACTATACAGGGTTGTTTTTATACAGCCAATATTCATTTATATTTACTTGCATTTTATGCTTCCTGCTGATCTTAATTCCTGGAGTTATATATATCCACACGGAGTCATTTTCCTTCTGCCCAAAGAATTCTCTTTAGCATTTCCTGAAGTGCAGTTATGCTGTTATTTCTTTCAGCTTAGAACAAAAACAAAAACTCCCCCTGGGAAGTATCTTTAATTTGCCTTCACTTTTGAAGACTATTTTCTTAAGTTATAGAATTTTAGATTGGCAGTGCCTCCCCCCGCCCCTGCCATTTAACCCTTTAGAGGTCAGATGTCATTGTTTTCTTGCTGCCATAGTTCCTTTTGGAAAGTCATCTTTAGTTTTACTGTTGCTCCTTTGAAAGCAATGTGTCCTTTTTTCTTTGGTTGCTTTGAAGATTTGCAGTTTGTCTTTCATTTTCTATGGTTTGCTGAGGTTTCACCCATTTTCCTTAACATATTACTCATAGTTATTTTAAAGTCCTTGTCTGCTAACTTCAATATCTTAATTGTCTCTCTGGGTCTGCTTCTATTGATTTGTATATTCATAATTGAGAACATTTTCTTGATTCTCTTCATGTCCAGTAATCTTTTATTGTGTGCTGGATGTTGTGAATAATACTTTGTAGAGGCTATTAATTATCTTCCTCTAAAGATTAAATTTTGTTATGGCAAGCAGTTATAATATATATAGCATGTTATTCTGGCCTAAGTGGCTTACCTGGAGGGCTGCTCCATATCCTCATGCCTAAGGGGTCTCGACACCCTTCTAAGGACATAGCTGCTGAACTTAATTATCATCAAAATCGGGGAAAGAATATCAAGAGACCTTCCAGTGGATTACCTGAGTGCCAAATGTTTTCCTTCTACCCTCACTGTACAACAGTGGCCCCATATCCTCCGGATGATAGGATTAATTACCCACGCCATTATGATGACTTCTTTCCTTGCATGGTCTCATAGCACTCATAGCTTCAAGTCCAATGGAACTCTTACTGTGTCTCCTGGTGGAAGTGTTCCCCTTCTGGGAACCAGGCCCTCTAGGTTAATTATTTTTTGTAGTCTCCCCCCAAGAGCCCCATCCTCCATCCTATATGAGGAACACTGGTGGTGGCAACTATTTTGGGCTTCAGGTGGGAGTATCAGTGCACTGACAGCACTCCAGGGAAGTACAGCAGTGGATGGAATTCCTAGGCAGGGATATGAACTTTCCACTCAGGTGATGGGGGCAAGAGTAGATTCTGAGAAGCGAAAGGGGTGACCAATACTGGGTATCTTCCATTTGCCCCAATGGATCCACTTCCTCCACCTTGCTGCCCTAGGAACCTAGGAAGGTTAGCTAATGTGAACGACATAAATGGGCCTCCTTGCCTTATGGCTTCTCGTTGGGTTTGGCCAAGGGGGAGCCCAGGCATGAGATACAAGGATGAAGGAGAGAGAGAACTCCATCCTCATATAGGATGGAGTTCTCCTGCAGCAAATACCCTGGCTATTTGCTGCAGGAGAACTCGGGATTGGATGCTACCCCTGATCGACCTCTCAGCTCCTGGAATGCAGCCCTTTCCCCACCTGTCTCTAGACCTCAGTATTTTCCTCCCCCTGTCTCTTCAGGCTTAGGGGTGTCAACAGAGCTCCGCCCTTCCCAACTACTGGGTACTGCATGGCCTTTTGTGGTTCCCCTGCATCCTGTCCACAACTCTGTGAGTAGACCCTTTATGAAAACTCTGCTTGAACTGTCCTAGTCTGAGGATGTCGACTGTTTCCTGCTGGGACTCTGACTGATATGCCAACTCACTGAAAAAAACAAGGAAAAGTCCTAACAATGACCCAGAAAACCTAACAAGATGAGGATCCACCATGTCTCTGACCACATCATCTTCTGTCACTCCCTTATCACCCCCCCTTGTTCTACTCCAGTCATATTGGCCTTCTTGTCACAGGTCTTTGCATGCCAAGGCTGCTCTTCTTTCCACACAGATTCACATGACTCACTGTCCCAGCTCACTGAGGTCTCTGCTCAAATGCCCCTTACTAAGAGGCCTTCCTTTCCTATCCTATATAAAATTACAAGTCCCCAATCCTCTTATCTCTCTTAAAATGTTTTAGTTTTCTGTATAACATTTATAATATCATATTTTCTTGTTTTTTCTATAGTATGTCCCTCCTCCATTAAAATGAAGTGTTTCAATGGCAAAACTTTGCCTAGCACATGGAATGTACTCAATAAATAGGACAGTGGTTAAGTGCGTGGACTGACTGGGTTCAAATCTGGGCTCTACCATTTACTGGCCAGTGAACTCAGGCAAGTAACTTAAGTTTATAATACCAGTTTTCTCATCTGTAAACTGGAGATAATAACAGTACATAACTTACACTTATAGTAAGTACTTCATTAGTTAATATTCATATGGCATTTAGAAGAGTGCTTGGTCTACGGGAAGTGCCATATAAATATCTGACCATTTATTATTAATGCATTATAATATTTTGCTACATAAAAATATGGTTTCTACATAAAAAGGAACAATTCACAAGAAAATACCTAATCCTGTATACACCTAGTAATGTTACATCAAAATATATAAATAAAAAATGACAGAATTACAAAAAGAATATGTTAATCCGTAATCATAATGAAAGACTTTACTATACCTCTATCACTAAATAAGGTCAAGAGAAAAAAAATATAAATGTATGTACTATATTTGAAAATACAATTAGGTTGCATTAATGTGCATATACCCTATATCCAAATAACACAGAACATACACTGTTTTCAAAGAAACATAAAACATGGGTAAAATCTGACTAATTGACAGGTTTACCAGTTAAGAGACTGCATTCAGCTGGGAGTTAACAGAGCACCACCTCAAAAACAACAAATCACTTTGGCTTCAACCAGTTGGGGGTTTCTTTTAATTATGTAAGGAGATGTCTAGGAATAAGCAACTCAGAGATTTGGGGAGCCCAAATCATTGTGATTTTTTTTTTTTTTTTTTTTTTGCTGCACTGTAGTTTTTGTTATCATGGTAAAAAAACCCCCCAGCTCTTCAAACTCTAGAGGCCAAGAGAGAGAATGGGTAAAATGAATACATAATAGGTGAGGAGAGGAAACCAGATGGTGTTCCCCTCACCACCTCCCACAGCTTCTACCTACTTCTCACGGCCAGTAGAGGGGGACGAAGCCTTTCTGGGCTTCAGGAAAGCCTGGCAGATTGAGTATTTTCGATACTGCTCACAGACAATCTGAACAAAATGGGAAGAACAGACCTTGAGAAGGAAGCTACCAGTATTTGCCACACTAGGACAGAAAGAGAAAAAAGTATATCAATATCATAAAGCCCGGATACTCAGGCAAAAATACCGTTAAATTAGAAAAAATTATATCATAAATATTGTCTAATTTCCATGACGAGAAACTAATTCACTCAGGAACTATACAGAAATAACCTTTTGAATGTACAATGTACTGATGTTTTTAAAGAGTAAATTATAATAAATATATTGCATTAAAATTATGGAATGTAAGTTAAGGTTTATTTTAGGGACTAGTTACAGACATGAATGTTTATAGTAAAACGAAAAGACTGGAAATTAATGAGCTAGTGGCCCAACCTACAAATGAGACACTGATAACAGTAACCCCACGCTTTCAACATTTATACTTTTTGTTCCCAGTATAAATTACCTTGTGGCGATTCAGCAAAGAGGTGGGCGGAGGCGTCCTAACATTGAGTGCATTTCTAGGGTTTCTTCCACACAAGAAAGAATCACTGAAAATTTTTCCAAAATTGATACACTTACAGGTTTTACATCTAGGGAGGATTTCCATATTTTTCCTAGCACAGAGGCATCATTGAAGACTTTCTCTCATTCTTTGTATTTGTGAGTTTCTTTGCAGTGTGAGTTCCCACAAGTTTCCTAACATATGTGGAATAAACAGGAATTTGCTCATAGTGACACCTTTGCTTGTTTCCACATTATTTAATGTCCTCTTGTAACCCTGAGGATATCTTAAGGATGAGTTGCCTGAAGCGGCTTCTGTCTTTTGTCAGTTCTCACTTGTGTGGTCTTCAATCCTGATTCACTGAAGGCTTTCCTATGTGTTTTCCATCACGTTTTTCCAGGGATAATTTGCCTGGGTTGATTCTGATGAAGCTTTCCACAGTTGTTCACTCGTAAGTTTCTCACAGAGCACCTAGAGTTACTGAATGCTATTTCATATTGATTAGTTAAAGGAGGTTGTCAGCTAAGTTTTTGCACTTGGTAAGTTATGGAGAAGTTTCCACAGATTGACCGTATTCTCCTGCTCCTGTATTCATACCTTGTCATATTTCATTCAAACCTAACAGGATGTTCATGTGACGCATACAATAGAGATAGTGAAATATGTCCTTCTGAGGCTGGTTCATAAAAGGACTCTGGTTTGATTGGAACCTCTTGGATCACTTGCTTTGGGGAACTTGCTGCCAAATCACAGATACTCAGCCCTGTGGAGACACCTACATGGTGAGGAACTGCAGGTTCCCTGAAACAACCACATTAACTTTCCTGGCATGTGAATGAGCCATCCTGGAAGTGGACCCTTTAACAGTGAAGATGTCAGATGACCGCAGCTCTAGCTGGCCTCTCCACTGCAACCTCATGAGAGATCGTGAGGCACAACTACACAGCTAAGCCATTCTTGGGATTTCTGACCTACAGAAATTGTGAGATAGGGTTTGTTGTTTGAAGCCACAAAGTTTTGTGGGGGGGGGTAATTTTTTTATGCTATGACAGACAATTTATCCATCCAGTGTGAATTCTGTCAAGTTGTCTTAGGGATGAAAGATCAATGAGCACTTTCCCACAGAAATTCATATCCACCTATTATGTATTCTCTTATGCACAGAAAGGTAAGAGTTACTAGTGAAAGATTTTCCACAATGATTACATTCATAGGGTTTTTCTCCAGTGTGAGTTCTCACGTGTTTCTTAACAGCTGAGAGATTATTAAAGGCCTTTCCACAGTCACTGCATTCATAGGGTTTTTCTCCGGTATGTATTCTCTTGTGCACAGTAAGAGAAAAGCTACTGCTGAAGGATTTTCCACACTCATTACATTCGTAGGGTTTTTCTCCAGTATGAGTTCTCACATGTTGTGTCAGATATGAACTCTTCCTAAAGGTTTTCCCACAATCATGACACTCATAAGGTTTCTCCCCTGTATGAATGCTATTGTGCCCAGTAAGGGAGGACCTGGTGCTGAAAGCCTTTCCACACTGATTACATTCATGGTGATTCTCCCCCGTATGAATTCTCTTGTGGCTTTTGAGGTTACAACTAGTGCGGAAGACATGAAAACACTGGTTACATTCATAGGGTTTTTCTCCAGTGTGAATTCTCACATGCAGTCTAAGAGATGAGGGATCACTAAATGCTTTCCCACAGTGATTGCATTCATAGGGTTTCTCCCCATTGTGAATTCTCTTATGAATAGTAAGGTAAGATCTACTGCTGAAGGATTTTCCACACTGATTGCAGTCATATGGTTTTTCTCCAGTGTGAATTCTCTTGTGCTGAGTAAGGTTAGATTTTGTGCTGAAGACTTTAAAACACTGATTGCATTCATTGAGTTTTGCTCCACGATGACTTCTTTCCTGTCGGTTAAGAGATGAATGATAACTATAATTCATAATATATTGTTAATATTCAATGCTGTCATAGGAATTCTCTCTCTCAGGAATTCTGTTATATTATTATAATTGATGTTTTGGCTACTTTCAGTGGTTATATATGGTTTCTACCCAGTTTGAGCTCTTAGGTAGGAAGTTAAAAAACACAGATGCTTTGCCAGAAGTCCTTATCATATTCACAAAACATTTTCTGATAAGTTCAGGATCAATTTATGTTTCAAACAGTCAATACCTGAGTCACATTTAGGGAAATATTTACTTGTGGGAACTCTCAGTGAAGAAACAAGTTTGGAACTAACATACCTTTTTCTAAATTCCCAAGTTTCAATGTCTCTCCAGGGACATGACTTTCTGGATTGTAAATGACACTTTCCTTTAATGACTCTCCTGGTTATTTTGTGCCCTTTCTAAGTCTATGGCACTCTCCTACTCTGGAGAACCAGAAATCATGCATGTCAGTCTTACCGCTTTTACACCTTTAGACCGTTCTTTTCTAAAAACATGCTTCTTAGGAGTTAGCCATTTAGTTTTAAGTAGAGTCTCCACATCTGAAACAAATTGAAAAGAAATTTAGGTTGATGGAGAAAAGAAATGGTAAACTGCACCCGTGAGTAAAAGCAGACTCTAAGGGATTAGGGTTTTGAGGAGGTTTGCAATGAACAGGATTTGGTTGTGAAAAATTTTAGGTATTAATTAAAAAAAGGGATTCTAGAAAAACTGAGATTGCTCAGAGATTGACAAAAGAAGGAGTTATCAGGAATGCACAGTGTGAAGGAACTGGACTTAAATTTAAAAAGGAAAATAATTGTGTCTTTGTTTGTCCCCTAAGCCCAAAGTAAAGTATGAGATGGTGAACAGAGAGTTGAAGAAAGAAAAAAGTACATGAGGAAGCTCATACCGAATGTTCTGGTCTGTCTTTGTCAGAACAAAGGGGATTCTACAAAGTTTCCTGGTTGACACTGACTAACGTAATACTCCCGACCCCCAAAAGTCACTGGCCAGAGCTATTCTTCACAAGAACTTACGTCCACCCGCTGCTCACCTGGACAGGTGCTTGGGAGAATTCCTCTTTCCTGTGTGATCACCTTGTCTTCTTGTTCCAACCGGGATATCAGATTGGGTTTATCAACATGACACCCTATTTATGGAGAAAATATACACGATGTAGGAGAACTCTGCCAGGGACGAAACTGTGGCCAAGACTTGTGAAGATGGCCAAGTGTGACTTTAGATGCATCACACCTTTAGACTTTAGAATTACACCTAAATTCTGGTAGATACAGTAACTCTCACAAGGAACAAAGAGGCAAGCATCCTCAACTTCATATTCAGGGTGACAGGGCATAAATAGTCCCAGAAACCCATGTCTAAGTTCAAATACACACTTCAGAAGCCCCAAAACTTCTAACCAAGGAGAATATAAAGTCAGGGCAAGACACAGATGTTCAGTTCACAGGGAGGGCATCAGACAGACAGCTCCACGAGGGTGAGGACCACGTCTGTCTGGTTCATCACTGCACTCCCAAATCCCAGCACAGACCTAGGAACACAGAGGTGCTTAAGGAAGGCTTGTGAGAAGTGACGTGAGTGACAATGGTGGAGTAGGGAGCTTCAAAAGGCCGTCCCCTCCACAAAAACAGTGAATGAACTGGCAAAAACTGTCATAATCAAATTAATGGGAACTCTGAAACTTACCACAAGTTAACAGCAACTAGTAGAGTGTCTAATCTGGGTAAGAGAGCTGCAGGACATTTTAACTCACTCTAGCCCCACTTTCTTTCCCTTGCTTTGGCTACAACCGTGAAGACAACAGCCTGCATTCCCACTACTGGGGCTGGGGGAGCAAACAGACCTTATTCTGTGGTTGTTTTTTCTGACCTGTCTGAAGGACCAGCTCAAATGGCTTGCCCTTATTTATCTAACTCCAAATTTTGGGGGACGAGCTGGCCACCTGGGCCACATGTGACCAACACATTTAAAGTATTAGTACTACCTGAGGCCAGAGAAAAAAGTAGAAGCAAACAAAAGATTAACCAAAAAGCCTGGAAGGAAAAACAGGGGAAAAGATGTTGGGAGAATAGGGCTTTGAAAAGCTTTCTCATATTCCTAGGAATCTAGAATGCCAAGCACATAGCTGGGGCTGGGTGAGTGCTTGGAAGAGACCGGAGCGGGTATCAAGCCCTCACCTGTGGCTGACCTCCAGTCTCTGCACAAGCAGGGAGAGAAGGCCAAGGCAGAGTTGTAAACTGTCTGACTAAGTTCTGAAGGCATGTCCCTATGTACACAGAGCCTATCTGAAGAGACTGGGAGGTTTTTTTTTGTTTTGTGTTTTGGTTCCAGGCCTTCAAAGAAATATCTGACAAATCACTAGATGACCATTAAGCTAACAGAAAAAAAGATATCAGTGGCCATACATGACAAACACAGACATTACAAAATTAGATCTGAAAAATCACTGAAGATACATACAGCACCAACTACAACAAGCAACAACAAACAACCCTGGAGATGGGGAAAAGTCTGATTTTAGAATTGCTGTATTGTAATATTCCAAATGTCCAGTTTGCAACAACATAATTATGAGTCAAAGAAACAAAAGCATGGCCCATTAAAAGAAAAATGAAATCAGTAGAAACTGTCCCTGAGGACACCCAAATATTGGATTTACTGGACAAATCAAATATACCTACTATTTTAAATATGTTCAAAGACCTCCAGGAAACCACATACAAAAAACTGAAGGGAACCATGAGTGCAAATTCTCATTAAACAGAAAACATCACAAAGAGACAGAAATTATAAAAAGAAGCCAATTAGAAATTTGAGTTGTAAAGTATAACAACCAAAATGAAAAATTCAGAAGAGGGGTTCAACAGCAGATTTGAGCAGGCAGAGGAAAGAATTAGTGACCATGAAGATAGGGTGATTTATATTACCCAGTCTGGAAAGCAGAAAGAAAAGGGAATTAAAAAAAAAAAAAGAACAGAGCCTAAGAGCCTGTGGGATACCATCAACCACACCAAAATACACAGAACGGGAGTCCCTGATGCAGAGAAGAGAGAGAAAGGAACGGAAAGAATATTTGAAGAAATAATGGCTAAAAACTTTCCAAAATCTGATGAAATCCACAAATGTGCAAATCTAAAAAGCTCAATAAACCCAAGTAGGATAAACTCAAAGAGATAAAGATCCAAACTGAAGCACACATTAATCAAACTGAAAGACAAGGACAGTACCCTGAACGGACCAACAGGGAAGTGACACATTGTGTACACAGGCTCCTCAGTAAGATAAACACATTGACTGCCATGTGAATTGTATTTAAGTCAGGCTAGTTTTGACCCTGGGGCCTTGTGAAGCAAAACCCTGCAGTTGGTTCGTGAAAATCTTACTTGTTGATGTTCTTATTGTTACAATTAATATTGACAATTTAATTCTAAAAACATGGATTGTGTATAACTCATGCACAGAAAACAATAAAAAATATCAAATTAGAAAGGATTGTTTCAATAAAATACTGTGGCCCCAGGGAAAAATTTTTTTCTACTGTGGCAGTCAATGTGTTAACAGCCAATTTCTCATCAGAAACAATGGAGCAACCAAGCATTTGGGATGATATATTCAAAGTACTAAAAGAAAAATGTCAATCAAGAATTCTATGTCTGGAAAAACTGTCCTTCAAAAATAAAGAAGAAATGAAGACATTCCCATAAACAAAAACTGAGTTTTTGTCCCTAGTACCTCTGCCTGATAAAGAAAAGCTAAAGGGAGACCTTCAGGCTGACATGAAAGGACAATGCACAGTAACTCAAATCCATGGACAAATAAAGAACACTGGTGAAGGTAAATACAGAGGTAAATGTAAAAGTCACTGACAATATGTTTTTGGTTTGTAACTCCTCTTTTTCTTCCTACATGATTTAAAGACAAATACATAAACCAATAATTGTAAATCTACATTAATGGGCACACAATGCATAAAGATGTAATTTATGGCAAAACAACTAACGGGGGGGGATGCAGCTATATAGGAGCAAAGTTTCTGTATATTATTGAAATTAAGTTGATATTAAATCAAACTAGATTTTTATAAATTAAAATGTTAACTAAAATCCCCAGGGCAACCACTAAGAAAATAACTAAAACTCATAAAAGGAAATGAAAAAGGAATCAAAATAGTCCCCTAGAAAATATCTAACACAAAAGGAAACAATAATGGAAAAATTGAGATGCAAAAGTGATATAACATAGAAAACAAATAGCAAACAGGTAGACAGCAAATAGTAAACAGGCAGAAATGAGCCCACCTCATCAGTAATTACATTCAATGAAAACGAATTACATTCTTCAATTAAAAGGTAGATTTTGGCAGAATTGATTTAAAAAATAACCCAATTACAGACAGTCTCTGACTTATGATGGTTCAACTTATAAATTTTTGCGTCCATGATGGTGCAAAAGCCATACACATTCAGTAGAAACCACATGTCAAGTGCCCATAAGACCATTTTGTTTTTCCTGTTCAGTACAGTATTTAATAAATCACACGATATATTCAACATTTTCTTATAAAACAGGCTTTGTGTTACATGATTTTGCACAACTGTAGGCTAATGTTAAGTGTTCTGAGCATGTTTAAGGTAGTCTAAGCTATGATGTTTGGTAGGTTGGGCATACTGAATGCATTTTCTACTTAAGATATTTTCAATTTACAGTGGATTCATTGGGATATAACCCCGTTGTAAGTCAAGGACCATCTATATGTGCTATCTGTAAGAGACTCACTTTACACCCAAAGACACAAATATGTTCATAGTAAAAGATATTTCATACAACAAAAATTGTTACAAGACAAAAAGACATTTTATATAAAGGATCAATTCATCAAAAACATATAACATTTATAAACGTATATGTATCTAACAACAGAGCTCTGAAACATATGAAGTAAAACTGCCATAATTGAAGGGAAAAATAGAGTTCTATAGTAATAGTTTGAGACTTCAATACTGCACTTTCAATAATGGATAGAACAACCACTCAGAAGATCAATAAGGAAACAGAGAACTTTATAGAAAAATACTATAAACTAACTAGATCTAACAGACATATAAAGAACACTCCATTCAACAAGAGAATATATATTCATCTCAAATGCACATGGAACATTCTCCATGATACACTATATGTCAGGCCACAAAAGAGGTCTCACTAAATTTAGAAACAATGATATAATACAAAGTATCTTCTCTAACCACACTGGAATAAAATTAAAAATGAGTAACAGAAGGATATGTATTGTAAAACTTAATATAATTAAGGTGACAATACTACCCTAATTGATCTACAGAGATAATGCAATCACCATCAAAATTCCAATAGCTTTTTTTTTTCAGAAATGGACAAGCTGATCTAAAAATTCATAGAATTGCAATGGTTCCAAATAGAAAAAAAGAGTCTTAAAAAAGAACCAAGTAGGAAGACTCACATTTCCTGATATCAAAACTTTCTATGATGCAATGATTATCAAGACAGTGTAGTGACATAAGGACAGACATATAGACCAATGGAATAGAATTGAGAGTAGATAAATAATCTCTGGAGTCTATGGTCAAATAATTTTTGACAAGGGTGCCAAGACCATTCTATGGGGAATGAACAGTCTCTTCTACAAGGGTGCTGGGACAACTGAATATACACATGCAAAAGAATGAAGCTGACCCTTTCTCTACATCATACGCAAAATTAACCCAAAATGGATCAAATGCCTAAATGTAAGAGCTAACACTAGAAAATTCTTAGAAGAAAACACGGGTAAATCTCCATGACCTTGGCTTGGGCAATGGTTTCTCAGGTATGACCCCCAAAAGCACAAGCAAAAAGAAAATCTAGATAAATTGGACTTCATCAAAATTAAGACTCTTGCCCACCAAAGGACAGTATCAAGAAAATGAAAAGATACCCACAGAGAAATTATTTGCAAATTGTATTTTGAACAAGGGCTTGGTATCCAGAACATAAAATGAACTTTTACAACCCAACAACAAAAAGACAATCCAATTAAAAAATGGACAAAGGACTTGAACATACATTCTTCCAAAGAAGATATACAAATAGCTAAAAAATACATGAAAAATGCTCAATGTCATTAATCATTAGGGAAACGCAAATCAAAACAATGAGATATCACCAGGATGGCTACAATCAAATAGAAAGACGTGGAGAACACCGGAGCCCTCACGCACGCCCTCAAAGAGCTAAACACAAAAACAGGCGACCTAGCATTCCACTCCTAGGTATATACCCAAGAGAACGGAAAGCAGAGGTTTAAACAAAAACTCGTACACAAACATTCATAGTAGTATTCGTAACAGCCAAAAAGTGGAACCCACCCAAAGTTTATCAGCTGATGAGTGGATAAACAAAATTTGGACTGTTTGTACGTGGGATGTTATTTCAGTCACGCAAAGGAGTGATCCAAAGAAGTCAGGCACAAATGTATTTTATAACTCTATTTACACGAAATGTTTGGAACAGGTAAATCCGCAAAGACGGAAAGTGGATTAGTGCTTGCCGCAGCAGGGGGCGGGGAAGGTAATGAGCACTCACTGCTTAATGGGGAGGGGGCTTCTTTCAGGGGTGATGAAAATGTTCTGAAACTAGATAGTGTTGATGGTTGCACAACACTGTGACTACATTAAAAGCCACTGAATTATACATTCTAAAATGGTGAGTTTTACGTTCCATGAATTTGACTACAATAAAGAAATAAGAAAAGAAGGAAAGTCGTTAAAGGAACACAGGAATGATGCTGGGCTTACCAAGTGAGGCCAGGTTCCTGCAGTTCTCCAGCATCACATCCCTGTACAGTGTTCTTTGAGAGGGGTCCAGCAAGGCCCACTCCTCCTGGGTGAACTCCACTGCCACGTCCTTGAAAGTCACCAAGTCCTAGACCATCGCAAACACCACGGCTTAGCCAAGGACCACCCCCACCAACTTGAACAAGAGGAGGGCTCAGGGTGACAGAACCAGGGATGGGGAACCCAGAGCACAAGATGTGGGGGCAGGGTTCTGAGAGCTCCTCTCACTGGGTTCTGGGCTCAGCCCTCAATGTCTCCTGTCTACCTAGGCCACTCCCCGGGTCCGATGCACAGCCAACACAGAGCGATGGTCTTTTTTCCACTCAGAGCGAGCTCCTGCAACCTTATTTCCCTCAAGCTCCAGGGTTGAGCATGGGCCTGGGGCATTGCAGGAATCAGAGAACTACCTGGTAAATGAGTGCATGACTTCCTCATGGCTACTACAAATTGCTTGAGTTTAGAACACAGTCATGTCTTTACTTGGCTTTCCCTTAAAACTCTCAGGAAACATGATGTACCTAGGGACCCTGGAGGGAGCTTTGGAACTGCAGGAAAATTTGACACACACACACCCCTCCTGGGCAGCCCTCACCCTCCTCCATCAGATGCCTGGAGACCCTGGGATGCCCGAGGACCTGGACTGGCTGTGAGGCTTTCAGCGAGGGCTGCTGAAAGGTAACAAGTCCAAGTTCTGGCCAAAGGAATAATGATTTAGAAAAAGGAATATTCGACTCACCTGTAACCAGCTTGTCAGGAATTCACTAACCAGCCCTTCCTCCTCTGTGCGTCCCTTCTGCTGGGCGGCTGTGTACACAGAAGACCGTGCTGGAGGGGAAGAAGTGAGTCATAGGAATCCAGGCCTGCCCTGTGTCTAGCACTTACACATCTGGAGGCTTCCCACCTGCCTGTGATTGACCACGTCAACACACACGCGGACACCCACACGGGCACACCCCCTCAGCACATGCCCACACCCACAGACACCCACACGGGCACACCCCCTCAGCACGTGCCCACACCCACACAGACACCCCCCACCCCAGCTTTCCTAAGAAACCAGGGCACAGCCCTGTCTCATCCACACCATAAAATATGGCTTAAGGTTGTGACTGCACTTGAAGAAGAGATTATTCTCACTTCACAGATGAGGAAACTGAAGTTCCAACACCATCACTGTGCTTTTATCACGTTTTATAGGAAGAATGACAGGTGGAATCCAAGAGCTCCCACACATTCACCACGCAGGTGGCATATCCACAGACACCCCAACACCTAAGTCCTCAATCCCAAGAGCCACCCAATCAGACACTGGGACCTCTAGGCCCCTGGGGCTCCATCCCGCCCCACCTGCTCTGTCCAGACCCTTCCCCTGTCCCATGCTGGGGGCCGGGGGCCTCTCAAACCCGGACTCTGAGGGCTGCTGGGACCCCAAGACTCACCACCAGTGGGGGTTAGGATGATAGTCGCCATCCCGTGACCCCGACACCAACAGACAGGGCAGTGGAGAAGCAGGACACTCCTTCCCTTGTTTCCACAGGGCTCTCGGAACGGTGCTCTGGAGGAAATGGGAAAACTCCATGTTTCCACGGCCTTGGTCTCTCTCGGGCTGCTCAAGACGTGCCCTCCTCAGCCTGTCCAGCACGTCCTCCTTCGAAACCCAAGTTCCGTCTTCCACACTCTTTATTTTGCTGAGCAGGTGATGAATGTAGGTTCACCTGCTGGCAAAACTCGCCTTTCTCTGTCCCCAACACTACGACCAATGCGCCACTGCTCCACCCCAAGAACCTCAGCTTTGCACAGTGTCATGCCACATTCTTTCCGCCCAAGCTGTGGTCACAAATGCATTCCCAGAGGCATTCCCTCATTCCTTGGGGACTTGGGCCCCTGACTCCCATGTTCCTTCCACCTCCAGGCCCCCCTCACGCGGATGATGTCGGAGGGCCTCGTGGTCTCAGGAGCTCCTCAGCTCTGGGGCCCTTTGTCCCCTTGGCCACACGCTTCCAAGGTCTCCCCAGCCCTGGTCATCACCTGGTACTGTCCCACCATCTGGAACAACAGTTCAGAAATTCTCCTCTCTCTGAACCCAACCTCCCTCCTCTGCTTCTACTGCGCTTGCTCGTGTTTCTCTCTCACCACGTGTGTCCCTGCACCACACAGAGGCCTCCACCCACCCCCTCCTCACTTCCTACTCACCCAGCTTGGATCTCACTGTCCCTCACTTGAGCTGCCTTCCTCATCCCTATTCACACCTTCATGCCAGCCCAGCAGAACTCCAGCCAGGCACGACTCCAATCATCTGCCTGCTCCGTGACGACTTCTGGGCAGAGCAGCCTGCGCCAGGGCAGTAATGCTGCCGCCTCTAGAAGAACATGGTCACCCATGTGAAAAGAGCCCTCGGCCCTGCAGGGTGATCCTATAGGTCAGTGTGGCTTTTCCCTCCTCAGACCTCCTCTCGTCTCTTGAAACCTCACACAGCCTCACCTTTCACCTCTGCTGACCAGTTTCCTAAATGGCCTTCGAGGGTCTGAGCCTCCTGGCGTTTGCACCCTGCATAGCCCCCAGCACACACAAGAAATTAGGGCTGACCTGTGTGACTGGCAGATCTGGCAGAGGTGACAGTGGGTGGTTTCTAAGACCAGGTCCTAGGAGGCACTGCAGCTTCTGTCCTGGTCTTCTGGACACCGCTCTAGGGGAAGCCAGCTGCCATGTTGGGAAGACACTTAAGCAGCCCTGTGAGAGGCCTAGGTGTAGAGGAACTGAGGCTTCCTGCCAACAGCCAGCTCCGACTTTCCAGCCATGGGAGTGAGCCTTGAGCACCAGTCGAGCCTTCAGATGACACAGCCCCAGATGACAGCCTCCTGCAGCCTCCAGAAAGTCCCAAGCCAGAATCTTCCAGCCAGGCTGCTCCAGAGTTCCTGAAACACAAAACCGGTGAGAGATGGTAAATGATTACTGTTGTTTTAAGGTTTGGGATGATTTTCCAGGCAGCAATAGATAAGGAATCACCTCACTTTCTGCAGATGATCCTGCATGCTGCTTCTCAGAGTAATAGTTAAGAGAAGGAATTCAACTTCCTGTCTTGCCACCAACAATGCAATCTGTGCCCTGCTCTTCTCCCTCCCTCCTGCCACAGACAAGGAGCTGCCTCCCTTCTCTGCAGGGCCCTGCTTTGCAGCTCTGGCCTGGGGTTCACCCTCCTGCTTTGGAGGAGCCGTCCGCACTCGATGTGCTCTCATCTGCCCTTTCCCTTGATGCCCTCCCGCACGACTGGACTCTCCTTCATACCACTCAAGCCTGATCCAGCATCTTCCGTAGTGACACGAACCTGTCCTCGGAGCACAGCTTTCTTTCCAGTTACTGCCCCGTCTCTGCCCCTCATCCCAGTCAGAGTTTCCACTCTGTCTCCTTTCCTCGGTCCTCACGTGGTACAGTCTGGTTTCCCCCACTATCGACTCAAGGACGATACCCTTGGTGGAATCACCAGTGACCTTACTCACAACAACAGAGACGCAGAGTACAGCGGCACTGATACTATTTCCTATCTGTCAGATCAGCAGAGACAACAGTGGGCCACACCCTCTACCGGCAAGGCCACGTGGAAAGGCATTCTCACGCACTGCTGGGTATAACCCCTAGGGAAGGAAATTTGTCAACGTCGAGCAAAGCTGCAAAAATGTTTACTCTTTCCCTATCAATCCCACTTCTAGGAATCTATCTCAAAGATACACAAATACTAAAAGACACACGTAAGGTGATTCACTGTGTCACTATTTATAATAGCGAAGGATTGAAAACAACACAAATGACCATCAATGGGGACTGACTGAAAACACTATGGGATATCTACATAATGAAGAAACATGTAGCCAGAAAAAAACCCAAAAAATAAACAAAAAAACCAAAACCAAAAAACTTTGAAAAGATCTCTAGGTATTCATCTCAATAAATCATCTCCAATAAATTTAAGTGAAAAAAAAATCAAGGTATAAAGCAGTGTAATGTTTCCTTTTTATAACAAGCGAAGGCCTCCTTTCCCTGGAGTTATAGAATAAAACTTAACTCCACAAAACCAGCTTCTAGAGGTGTCTATGTGTGACCTCCCTGAACTCAAAAGATAAAAGCAGTGAACGGTGTGTGTGGGCAGGGACTGGGCCATTGGACACAAAGAGTGAGTTTGGGTAGAGTTGCAGGGAGTCTTTGACTCCTTGGCCTCTGTGGTAGACAGATTAATAACTTCCCCCTCATCACCCCCAACAGGTATCCATGTCCTAGTCCCCAGAACCTGTGACTAGGCTCCCTTACGTTGCAAATGTGATGAAGGTAAGGATTTTTTTTTTTTGAGATAGGGTCTCACTCTGTCACCCAGGCTGGAGTGTGGTGGCGTCATCATGGCTCACTGCAGCCTCCAACTCCTGGGCTCAAGTGATCCTCCTGCCTCAGCCTCCCGAGTAGCTGGGACTACAGGTGTGCACCACCACGCCTGGCTAATTTTTCTATTTTTTGTAGAGACGGGGTCTCGCTCTTGCTCAGGCTGATCTTGAACTCCTGGCTTCAAGCGAGCCTCCCACCTCGGCCTCCCAAAGTGCTGGGATTACAGGTGTGAGCCACCGTGCCTGGCCAAGGTAAGGATCTTGAGATGGGGGATTATCTTGGATTATCCAGGTTGGCCCCACATCATCACAAAGGGAGGCAGGAGGGTCAGACTCAGAGAAGGAGATGTGATGATGGAAGCATGGGGGGTGTCTGGGTGGGGCAGGAGAGGAACAGAGACAGAGAGAGGTTTGAAGATGCTGCCCTGCTGGCTTTGAAGGTGGAGGAAGGAGCCACAGCCTAGGAATACAGGTAGCCTCTACAAGATGAAAAAGGCAGGAAGTGGATTCTCCCCTAGAGTCTCTAGAAGGAACGCAACCCTGCTGACTCATTTAGGACTTCTGACCTCCAAAACTGCCAAAAGAATAAATTTGTGCTTTTTAAAGTCACTGAATTTGTTGTAATTTGTTACAGCAGCAACAGGAAACTGACATTGCTTCTTGTATCAAATCTTCCCCAAGGCCTTTGTGTGAATTCGGCAGACCCAAGCCACAGCTTCAGAACTTCTCTACCCTCTAGAAGTGCAGATATTTCCTTTTTCTCCACCAGGGACCCAATTTGCAGTTAGGCATACAGTAGTTGCAGTCACCGAGCTGAGGAGCAAGAAGGTTGGGATCCAGCCAGCTCACCGGTCCCCAAGACAGGAAGCAGAGAAGGTGCTGGGTCCATTTTCAGGCTCCAACTGCCCCTTCAAGGTTGTCTGGCAACTGAAATCTTCTATTGGGGCAGGAAGGGTCTCTGTTCAGTTTACAGATCCAGTGACTCCTGCCCTGCCTTAGCTATGGTAGTACTAGAAGGGGGTCACAGTGGGTGGGCCGCTCTATACCAGAGTTGCCCAACAGAATTTTTGGTGATGATAGAAATGTCCTATAATTCTGCTCTAATACGGCAGCAACATGTGGCTGCTGAGCACTTGAAATGTGGCTAGTGTGGCTGTGCAAATGAATTTTAAATTGTGTTTAATTTTCATTGGCTTAACCAAAATAGCTCCATGTGGCTAATGGCTACCATAGCAGACGGGGCAGCCCTAGACACACTCAGGCCTCACTTCCTTTAGGATGTGGAGAAGGATCCTTTAGGATTGGCTGAGGGGGCTGCCTGCAGGTTTGCACAGACAGGAGCTGGGGGGACAGGGAGTGCTCTGTGCCATCAGATGAATGCACGGATGAATGAGGGTGTCCTCACACTCTCTCTTTAAACTTCCAGATCTCTTCTTTCCTACTCCACAACCATTATCCCGGCCTAGGGAACAATCACCTGATTCCTAAACTTTTTCCTAACACCTCCCATCTTGCCTCTTAAAAAGTCTTCATTCTGAATCCTGAAGTCCATTTTAATCCACGTGTTTAGACTAAATGTAAATCACATCACCCTCCTGCCTACATCTCTTCAGTGTTTTCCCACTTGCTTTAGAACAGAACCCAAAGTAATGCGTGGTCTGGTTGTGCCTCCCTCTCGGTCTGGCTCGCACCCCTCACCCTTTCTTGTCTCAGCTTCAGCCATCCCTGTCTTCCCAGGGCAGGGAGCATGCCAGACTCTCTCCTGCTGCAGGGGCTTTCTTTACGCAGTTCCCTTGACATGTAGCACTCTCTTGGACATACCCCTATCCCCCTACTCCAGTCTAGCCCTATAACTAGCTAAATCTGACCACAACTTTAGCTCTTAAGCTAAATATCCTTCCCAAGAAGGCTTCTCTGGTTCCCCCTGATCGAGTCCTCTTGGGCCATGCTCCCACATCAATCCTATTATCCATTGTTTAAAATCCACCTTCCCTGTTAGAATATAAACTCCATGGCAGTGCATGGGCAATATATATAACCAAAGTGTTGTACCCCCATAATATTCTGAAATAAAAGGAAAAAAAAAAAAAACTCCATGGAGGCATGACAAAGCCTGTCATTTTGGTTCTCCAGGTTCCCTGTGCACCTGGTCCAGGGCCTGGCTCATGGACCTGGTTAGCCAAGGACTGTTTTGGTTTTAACCCTGAATACCCTATGTCCTAGCAAATCCCTTGGTCCTGAATCAATGGGGATGGTTGGTCACCAGAAATTGTATACTCAAAGAGTATCTATTGCATGATAAGCAAACATTCCCTTGAGAATGTTATAGGAAAGCTAGAATGAAAAAGGCACACACACATACACAATTAGTAAAATCCCACAATTAAATATATTAATAAGATTACTTAATGTGATTCTCTGCAATATGAATCACCATACTGTTATTTCAGGAAAGTTTTAAGGAACAAAGTTAATTACTATTAGGAGGCAAGGTGCAGAGAACAATCTTTTTGGAAACCAGTGCTCTACCCTTCAATCTACAAGTGGTTGCTTAATATTCTCCCAAGTGATTTCAAATCTCATTAGGAAAAAAAATCCAATTGCTCAAAACACATTTGGTTGCTGGTCAATTCAATTTTAAATTTCTGTCACTAATATAAGGAAGCTCAAGTCATCTTTTTCGTGAGTGCTTCTATATTTTGAAGCTTTATGGAGGATTTATAGGCCTTTAAATGTCAAATCAAATAGCCCTGAGGTATGTTGCTGAGTAGTTCTGCTAGTCTTTAGTGGAAAGACTTGTAATACTACACATACACGTAAATATTTTATATAAAATCCCGAAATTTTTAGTATAGTGGCATAAAATAAAATCTATATTTCTCTACAGTTACACATATTTATACTTATATATGTGTTTTGTGTGTACTTATTTGCATGTAACTGTATTTACTTATTTACACACATATAACCATAACCACCTTAGTATCTACCCCCTGAATATAAGCCATCAAACATAAATAATTTTTCTTAAGATAACCTCACTCTTAGTGACTCCTTGTGGTTACAACCTAAGCAAAGGACAAGCCCATTAGCAGTTCTACACAGGGGAGCCTGCTGGAACCCTGTTGTTGCAAGTTCCACATGGTACTCACCTAGTCATACAGAAACCCACGGATCAGTGAGGACAGATGGACTCTGAGGCTGGTTTCAACCCAAATCTGAACTTGAGAGATGCTTTTCTCGTCTGAAAAGGAAAAAAAAAAAAAAGCACAAAGATTGCTTTTGAGGCTTTTTATACTTTGTACAGTTGTTGGATACAGTTGTTGGCTAAAAGGACCACTCCATTCACTTTTTTTGGTACTTACTGATTTAACTTGTAATAAGGAGCCAGCCTGTTGGCTGTGATTGGATTTACCTGATTCCTATCCAGCTACCTGCTACTCAAGACGGGAAAAAGCAGCTTAACGCTGTGTACATTTGACACTTGCTCAACTCATTTCGCTGGAGAGATTTTATGGTGACTCCAGATGCTTCAAACAATCTTTTCACTTAGAGGCCCCCTAAGTGACTCAGCTTAATTTTAAACAATTTATACAGTTTATTCAGAACTTCGTAGATTTTAGGGCCCTAGAGCAGGATTTCCCAACCTAGGCACTATTGATAATTCTTTGTTGTGGGGGACTGTCCTGTGTAATGCAGGATGTTCAACAGCAAGCAGCGTCCCTGGCCTCCACCCACTAGATGACAGTAGCAACCTCCCCTCCCCCACAGTCGGTAACACCAAAAAGGTCTCCAGACGTGGCCGAGAGTCCCCCAGGGCACAGAATCGCCCCAGGTGAGGGCGATGGGGGCTCTCTGAGGCGACCGCGGCGCTGGGTCCCGACCGGGGAGGAAGCAGCAGCTTCGGGCTGACCTCAGCGAACAGCCCGAGGCCTCGGAGGAGGAAACGCGGCTCCCGGGAGGGATGCAACGCAGGGCCCGCGGCTGGGGGTGCCCGCGGCCCACGCCCCTCCCCGGACTCGCACCCGATCCCCGCCCGCCGCTCACCGAGTCCGGCCCCTCCCGCTGGGCCAAATGCGCCGACTCGCGGACACGAAGGGACTCGCTCCCCGGCGCGCCCCGCGCGGCCCCTCCCACGGCACCGCCCCGCGCTTCCGCTTCCGGTCTCGGGCGGGCAGCACGCACGTCCGCTTCCGGTCTCGGGCTCGCGGTGGCGGAGAGGAGAAGGGAGGATGTGGGACTGAGGCAGCGGGCGAGCGGGGGAGGGGGCGGGCGAGGTGTTCTGATTTTCATAATGAGCACAAGCTTGGGGCTTGGGCTGAGTCAGCCGCGGGGGACAGGTCGGTCCTGAAGGCAGGATCAGGCCGAGGAGCGGGGCTCTGGGCGGGGACCACTGTGGGCGGTACCAGGCTTGGGGGGCGGGGCTGACTGGGCAGAGACCAGTTCCGGGGGCGGGGCTGTGGGCGGCACCAGGCCTGGGGGGCGGGGCTGACTGGGATATGGGCGCGAATAAAGCAGGTGTAAGTTGTGGGGTGGAGGGGGATATGGTCAGGGGCTGGCGCTGTGGGAGCTCAGCTCCAGGGCCGGGGGCTGCAGGCGGGGCTTTCCTTGGATCCCTTGACTGTACGAATAGAAGGATGCCCAACCAAGTTTTCTTAAATTCCTTCTCTACGTTCGCACAACCCAATAGAACCGGATTGTATATGCATTTTTCTCTACAACTCGCTTTTCCAAGGTAGAAGATAGTGATTCATCGCTATTTTAAGAGTTTTTGGGTGCAGGAGGAGACCAGGTCATAGATACACATGTAAAGAAAACTTCAAACAGTGGTACGGAGTCAGTAAAATAGTCTCACACCCACCACTGTCTCTCAGTCTTTTTGCCCAGAGATAAACATCATTTTCTCCTCGTCCTCTTTCTTTCTGGATACAGTGTGTATGTGTATGTGTGTATGTTATAGTCATGCATGGAATACATACATACTGAGCCACCCCTAAGTCCCTGTTTTAGACACTGTGGATATGAACTGAACAAAACACACAAAAGTGGCTGGGAGTGGTGGCTCACGCCTGTAATCCCAGCACTTTGGGAGGCCGAGGCGGGAGGATGGCTTGAGGCCAGGACTTGGAGAGCAGCCTGGGCAACATAGTGATATAAAACATAAAAAAGAAAAATATTAGCTGGGTGTGGTGGCAAGCACCTGTAGCCCTAGCTACTTTGGAGGCTGAGGCAGGAGGATCTTGAGCCCAGGAGTTTGAGGTTGCAGTGAGCTATGATGACACTACTGCACTCTATGCCGGACAATAGAGCAAGACGCTGTCCCAAGAAACCCCCCCAAAAACAAAAAGCAAACAACCCCCCCCCACAAGACAAGACAAAAATACCCACAAACAAAAAACAAAAGAAGCAGGGAAAAGTTCTTGCCCTCAGAAAACTTGCATTTTAGTTGTGGGTTGGGCAAGGGCAGAGAACAATGAATGTGGTACAAAAAATACATAATGTGTTAGATGTTGATACATGCAGAGGGAAAACAATGAAGGGAATAGTCTTGAATGATCGTCTCCTGGGCTGCTTTGTCTCTTCTCTGAGATGCTCAAAGCCTCCTGATTCTAGCTTTCCATAGACAGTGAGGCCTCTCCCCTGCCCTGGTTTGTCATGCCCTTGCTGTGCAGACCACCAGCCACAGCCTTTCCTCCTTCTGGTACACAGTGTTTACCCTGATTCGGGGGTAGGGGGCAGGACGATTGAGGTGGGGCTGTGGTGGCCCTGGGGTGGGGAGCTGGACAGCCTGCTCAACAGCTGCAGGTGAGAAAGGCTGGTCATTTTCATGGTGGGCAGCTCCTGGCTGTGACCTGCTGTCTTAGTCACCTTCAGAAACTCAGGTGTGCCGGTAATGGATGTCCTGGAAGACATGCAACTGCTGATTGGAGCTGTGTTAACTTTCCAATTTAGATTCAATTTAGGGAGAATTAGCATCTAATTCTTTCCATCCTTGAAAGTGGCATAGCCCTCCATCAATGTAGTTCTTTCTTTAAGCTATTAGATCTTTAATTCTAATGAAATATGCATTTTGTTAGGTTTGTTTTCAGACATTGTACATATTTTGCTCTTTTTTCTTTTAAAAATTATTTTGATAAGATTTCAAATTTACAGAAAAGCTGCAAGAATGGTACAAAGAATTCCCTTCTACCTGTGCCTCAAATTCACCAAAACTTAACATTTTGCCCAATTTGCTTCATCATTCACTCTGACTGTATGTATATTATTTTTTGAACCATTTGAGAGTAAGTTGCAGACATTATGCTTATTTACCCCCAAATGTTTCAGGGTGTATTTCTTAATAACAAGGATGTTTTCTTTCCAAACTATAGCATTAATAATTAGTAAAATCAGGAAGTTTAACATTATATGGTACCATTATCTAGTGCATAATTCATATTCAGATTTGCCAGTTGTGACAATAATGTCTTCTATGGCTGTTTTTTTTTTCATATTCCAGGTTTTAAACCAGGATCATGCCTTGTATTTAGTTGTCATATCTGTTAAGTGTCTTTTAATCCAGTTTCTTTGTCTTTGGTTTTCTCGACTTTGGCATCTTTAAGGCATGAAGGCCAGTTATTTTGTTGAATTTTTTAGAATGTCCCTCAAATTGGTTTGTCTGATATTTTCTCAGGAGTAGATTCAGGTTATGATATTTTCCCCTAGAAATCATAGAAATTATGTGTTCTTCTTAGTGCATAATATCAAGTGCAGAAAAAAAAATAGGATCTTTTGCAAGTTACCCTTGGACCATAGAGGAACACTCACCTTCATTAGTGACTATTTAGAATAAGGAAAAAATCTTAACATGACACATAAATCTCCCGGAGAGGAGATTTATAGCTTGATGTGTTAGTAAGCCCGAAATGATGTATTCAAATGATTTATGCTTTCAATTTAGCATGGAAAGGGTGTGAATAAGAAACTAAAACCAAGGAATCTAGTAGGGGAAAAAATGGAATATAAAATCAAAATAAAAATGTAGCAAAGTAACAATACACCTTTAAAAAATTCTGAAATAAAGATTTATTCTAGGAAAGATGAGAATGTCCAGAAACTGACATGGGGTATTCATAGAAATTTTATATAAGAGAAAGGTGACATTTCAAATCAGCTAGGAAGAAATATACATTCAATTAATGATATCATATCGCTCACCCATCATTTGAAAAAATATGCATTAGATCTCTACTTCCCAACATATCTTTTATAATTCTCAGGTGGCTGAAGGGAATATAGGCAAAAATGAAGTTAAAAAGTTCAAAATTCAGTGTACTAAGAAAATTCAATTTGGAAAGAACGGTCTTTTCAACAAATTATGATGGGACACCTAGAGGTCAATATCGCAGAAGAATGAAATTGGATCCCTACTTCACACCATCTACAAAAGTTAACTCAAAATGGATCCTAGACTTAAATGTAATGTAGTCACTTCCTGCCACCCTAACTGTGGTAGAGTGGAAACCACCATTGGTTTCTACCTAACCAGAAAATAAAATAATTGCCATAAACTATTCCATTCCATGTTTTGATTAATGACATTCATGATAGAGAAAGAGGCAAGGCAACTCGAATGAAACAGCTGGAAGGGACAAAGATTGAACAGGCAGAGGTCCCCATACACAAGAGAGACAACAAGGTTGAAATTCCACCCCAAAGCCCAGCAGTTCCACTATCTCCTCCCTCCAGCGCAAGGCCACCTGTGGAAATGACAAGTGTTAAATAATCCCAGAAGGAATTGCTAAAGATAGAGACACCCCATGGAAACAAATTGCATACTGCCTAACCCTCTTCTGAGGACATGGTTATGTTGATACATTTAATATTTTAGAAGCATACACAATGCAACTGTTGCAACCAGCAAAGCATGCACAGAGCACAGACTGTCTTGTGGCTAACTCCTAGATAAATTCCTAGCTAAGAACCAATGCAGTAGCTCAGTCATAGACACGCATGCCACACAGTTGGATAAACTCCAGACTTAAGACAGTATTCTTATTTTTCTTGGAAAAGCCAGGGATGAGTATCAAAGAGCAGGGCATTAACCCTCTCTGAAAGATTATCTACTTTTTATCTTTTGATTTCCAGGATTGCAGGCTAGAATGTCTTGTTCCCATAGGACTGAATTACTGATATTTAGAGGGACGTGGTCTGTTTAGGGTGGTGGATCTCAGACACCCATGGCTTCTCTACCAGGCACATGTCAACAATGCCCTTGTCAGCAGTGGGCACCTGGAGTGAACTCCTTGATCCTAACAATGACCTCAGGCCGGGGGCCAGTGTCTCAGAATGCTTGTGTGCCCCACTCCACGGGTCCTTGTGGTAGGAAGGGGCTGGGGTCCCAGTAGTCTTACTCATTCCAAGCCCCCCAGGGACTGACCACGGGGATTAGGTTGATGGAGTGGACAATAAAAGATATAGATTTCTCTCTTCCATCTTGAACGGAGTGTAGAGAAAACAGAAAAAGAAGGCCACAGAGGGATGAAGTAGGGATAGAATATTCAGAATTCGTTGGTTTGCAACTTTGCCTATTTGCAGGCACCTTAGATAATTTTCAGGGGGATGACACACATACACCCACACGCATGCGTGCACATGTGTGCATGTACAACCAAGAACCTACAGATGGGATGTCACTTCTTGAGTTTTCCTGAGCACAAAAGACAGTCAGAGAATGTTTTGTTCCTGGTTCAGGGAGTAAAGAGGAAAACCCAACGTGCACCAGGTCAGCATCTCTGTAGATGCTTGGCTTTAGGTATTGGAAACAGCTTCAGTAAGTCATCTCATATGGATCGTGGAATTAGGAAGAGACACCTCAGAGAGAAGGACACGTCAGGCACAAAGTAGAGACAAAGCCCTGAGTCTAGGCTGAGCTGAGGAGAAGATGGAGCTGGAGCAATCATACAGGCTCTGCTCCCAGGAGGGAAAATTTTTCCACATGTATGCCGCAGTGTGTTTCTGCTATTACTCAGCCTGTGAAAACACTATGGGGCGTGTGGCAGACTGACATGCCAGATAAGGGCACAGCTAGAGGCAAAAGGGAGGCATTTATAAGAAGGTCACTGTGCTAAGATCTTCTTCTCACTGCATTGGTTCAGTCCCATCCAGGAGCTCTGAGGACCCTTCTACCCTGGGGCTCTGCACCTGTCTCCCTCCATCTTGGTGAAAAACAACTAGGAAAAATATGGTTTTCCTCTTGCCTCTCTGATTTCATCATGGCCTGTGACCGGCAAGACTTTGGGGACCAGCTCATCTTGAGACGGAGAGCTCTGCAATCTTGTGTCCATGATTCATGTCTCTGCAAGGAGCCAGGGGTGGTTGTGTTTGTGTCAGATGACTGCTTTGAGGGGTTTGGCAGGGACCTTGTCGCGTAACTTAATCAGATGCTTTATTAGCAAGAAGGTAAAAAGTCGACATCACTCATTGGTAAGGACCAGCACAATCCACAAAAGCTATTATAGTTAATTTATCTCAGATAAATATTTATTTATCTCCTATCGAGGACCTAACCTGCCATCTTCAGGAACTAGAAAAAGGAAAGCAAGATGAACCCAAAACTAGCAATTGAGAGGAAATAATGAAGATTAGAACAGAGATAAATAAAATAGAGAAGAGGAAAACAATACAGTAAATCGACAAAACTAAAAGTCAGCTCTTCAAGAGACCAACGAAATTGACAAATTTCTAACTACATTGACTATGAAAAAAGAGGAAAGATTCAAATTACTAAAATCAGAAGTGACTGTAGGGACATTACTACTGATTTTATAGAAATAAAAAGAATTATGAGAAAGTACTGTGAACAATTGTGTGCCAATGGATTGGATAACCCAGATGGATAAAATTCTGAAAACACAACTAGTAAAAACTGAATCATAAATAAACAGAAAATCTGAATAGACCTATAACTAGTAAGAAGATTAAATTAGTAATCAAAAACCTCCCAGCAGAGAAAAGCCCAGGATGAGAGAGCTTCATGGCTGAATTCTACCAAATATTTGATACGAATCCTTCTCAAACTCCTTTGAAAAATCGAAGAGAAGGGAGTAGTTCCGAACCCATTTTACGAGGCCAGTATCATCCTGATACCAAGATCTGACAAAGACACTACAAGAAAAGAAAACTACAGGCCAATATCATTGATGAATATAGATGCAAAAATCCTTAAAAGAAAAAAAAAACCTAGTAAACTGTATTCAACAATACATTAAAATAATCATTCACCGTGATTAAGTAGGATTTATCCCTGGGATAAAGTCATTTTTAAAATGATTCTCCTTGAAAAGGTTTTCCAAATGTATTAAATTTATAGCAGAAATCAGCAAGATGGAAATTCACAAAGAATCTCGACCCTTAATCTCTGTTATTGGCTCTTCCTAATTGGTAAATTATCTTGACTTCTAACTTATCTCTTGAGATCAATCCAATTAGGAATATTTGGGTTTTTTTTTCTTTTTATTATTACTAATTTTTAAGACAGGGTCTCACTCTGTCACCCAGGCTGGAGTGCAGTGGCGTCATCATAGCTCAGTGCAGCCTCCAACTCCTGGGCTCAAGCGATCCTCCTGCCTCAGCCTCCCGAGTAGCTGGGACTATGGGTGCGTGCCACCACACCCGGCTCAATTAGGACTATTTAGGAGTGTGCCTCAGGGCATTTGAGAAGTAGTTGTGGGAATTTGGGAGAGTGTTTGTTTGGTTTTGTAAGTGTGTGTGTATATATGTGTGTGTGTGTGTGTATGTGTGTGTTTGCTGCATCTCATGGTGGGGCAGACTCATTTCCTTGAGAAAAATGTTCCCAGATAACTCCCTATGGACTTTGTTTTCATTAATGGCTTGGACTTGCACTATCCAATAGAAGTATTAAGCACTCTATATTACAGAATTTTTATTTTTTTTAGGAGCCACATTAAGAAAGTAAAAGCAAACAGGTGAAATGAATTCTAAAAGTATATTTTAACCCATTATAGCCAAAATAGTATTGTTTGTGCATGCAATTAATGTAAAAATTAATAGTGAGATATTTTCCATTTTTTGTTTTTTTTGGACTGATTTCCAGAAATCCAGTTTGTGCTTGCCACTTACAGCACATCTCAATTTGTGAGTAGAATTTTATCAGATGTACCTGCTCTGTATTTAAATTTGAAAAGACCCACAGTTGTAAAATAAGATTCACATATCCAAGTTGTTTCAAACATACTTACAAGTTTTCCACTTAAAGATTCATGTCAAGTCTGGGCACGGTGGCTCATGCCTGTAATCCTAGCACTCTGGGAGGCCGAGGCAGGAGGATTGCTTGAGGCCAGGAGTCTGAGACCAGCCTGAGCAAGAGCGAGACCCCATCTCTACAAAAAATAGAAAAATTAGCAGGGCGTGGTGGAGCACACCTAGTTCTGGCTACTCGGGAGGCTGAGGCAGGAGGATGACTTGAGCCCAGGAGTTGGAGGCTGCAGTGAGCTATGACACCACTGCACTCTAGCCTGGGAAACAAAGCGAGACTCTGTCTCAAAAAAAAGAAAAATCATGTCAGATGAATAATGGAAAGTTCCTTTTGGATCTAATAACAGAGGGGCCATTGTGACCTTAGTGAGGGAAGCAGCAGTAGAATGATGGAGGCAGATAGAAGTTTGGAGTGATCTGAGGAGTTGCTTGGAGGTGAGAAGAGAGAGACAGAGGATGAAGATGATCTTACCTCAATGGTTCGCAGCTAAGGGGAGGGAATAGAAAGTGGTGGTTGAGGACAGGTCGCAGGAGAGTCAGGTGAGGTGTTTCTGTGTAGTTAGGAGAAATTTGAACATATTTAAGTGCTGAAGGAAAGATTCAGTAGAAAGAGAGAAGTTGAAGTTAGAGGGCTTTACTTGGAATATTGAAGGCGTAAGATCATCAAGAAGGAAAGGATGCGGTTTACATCACCATGGAGGATAAAGGAAACTCACTGAATAAAATTAGAGGAAATTTGGAAGCCATGGAAGGTTATCAGGGGTATTTGCAGATTTGGCAACTTGACCCATAACGTTTCAATCTAGTAGTTTGCAATTTCTCTGTGCAATATCAGGCAAGTTAAGGCAACTTGAGTATATATGAGGAAGAAACAAAAGTGGAGAACATTTGAAACAGGCTTTGGGGAAAATCAAGGAGTTAATATGTCAACACATAAAAGAAAGTAAAATTTCCAGGCATTCTAGATTCTTCCCAGTTAATGCTGAATGTTTTGTATTTATAGTGGTACCAGAATAGCATGTTGTGTGCTTTTTCTTCAGCGGTTATAAGACCAGCAGTAGCTACGGTGTTGAGGAGCAACAGGGATCTCCCAGGTTGGAAGGTTTACAAGGCAGATATGATGAGCAGTAAGGAATTTTGGCTTATTCCAAGGGAATTACTGAGGTCACAGACCACGGAATCCAAGAGTGACAGGAATGGAAGGAGAGAGAGGAAGGTGAAGATATGGTGGTCTGGTGTAACTTTTGTTCTTGATGAACAGGTATCTATTGTTGGGGTGTTTGAATAAAAAAGGTAGAAGTCAGAAACTTGTGGTGGGTGAATAGGCTTTCTGAAAAGGCATGCCTTGTGTGTCATGAGAGAGGGTATCAGGACTTGTGTATTGAAGGGTGACAAGAACAAAGATAGAATAAAACGATACTGAAAACAAGGAGGTGGTTTGCAGGATGGTGGAGGAGTGTTTTGACCTTGAGCTTTCTGCCCTTGACTCAAATCTGCTTGGGGATGTTGCAGGAGGCAGGACAGACCTATCCCCAGAGGGAAAGAGGAAGGATGGAAGTCCAAAAGAGCTGAGATCATTGTCAGCTGAGAAGGCAGGCTTCCTTTACCATTTTCATCCAATTTCACGATTTATTTTTATAGCATAAGAGGAAAAGAAGGATGATGGCCAAGAGTTCACAGAGGAAGCAACGTGACTGTGTAAACCAATCCAAACCAAAGCCCGGCTTCAGCACCTCAATCCCTTTGAGGATGTCCAGCTACATATTCAAGAGGCCAGTTACTAAAATCACATCCCATCCTGGCAATGAGGTTAGATACCATCAGTGGGAAGAGAATCTGGAAAAGCCCCAACAGGTCTGCTGGCAGAAAAGACTTCAAGGACTCCAGGCCTACAGCAGTTCAGGAGAACTTTTAAGTACTTTGGATCTTGCCAAATCCTTGCAAAAGCTTGCACCTGGTTGCACAGGTGCATCCCTGCCAGGGGCTCTTGCTGGTGGCCTCTGCCCCAGTCCTACCTTTGCCCAGTCTCCAGATTGGACAGAGATCGTTCCCAGAGCAGGTCTGGGCACCTCACAGATCCTCTGCAAACAATTTCTGGTCACTGAGGAAGATATTAGGAAGCAGGAAAGGAAAGTGAAGACAGCAAGAGAGAGGCTGGCTACAGCATTGATTGCCGACGGACTTGCCAGCGAGGCAGAGAAAACGCAAGACTACGAAGGGCATCCTGAAAAACACTGTGAAAAAAGGAGAAGATAGTCCAGATGACGTGAAACACGACCCTTTACGAACATCTCTTTGCAGTGTCCGTAACTGATTTTTTTTTTTTTTGCTTTGAGCCCTTGAAACTTTCAAGTATGCTAATACTTTTCTTTATTAAACTCCTTTGCATGACATAACAGAATATGGATAGTAATTTATTTGTGAGGTGCGAGATGGGGTTTCAGGCGAGTACAGCAAGGAGATTTTTCTTTTTGGTGTTCTATTCCCATTTTTGTTTACTATTTACATTACTTATTTGTATTTTATTTTACTTTATTTTTTAGAAAAGGTTATTGTATATATGTAAGATGTATGACGTATCTGTGTGTATGTATAGGCACACAGTTGACTCTTGAACACCACCAGGGTCAGGGGCACCAAGCCCTCGTGCAGTTGAAAATCTGCATATAACTTTTGACTCCCCCGAAACTTAACTACTAATAGCCTACTGCTCACCAGAAGTCTTACTGATAACATAAACAGTTGATGAACACATATTTTGTATGTTATATGTATTATATACTGTATTCTTACAATAAAGTAAGCTAGAAAAAGAAGGTATTATTAAGAAAATCATAAGCAAGGTAAAATATATTTAGTGTTCATTCAGGGGAGGTGGAGCATCATAAAGGTCTTCATCCTCATCATCTTCACATTGAGTAGGCTGAGGAAGAGGAGGAAGAGGAGGGGTGGGTCTTGCTGTCTCAGAGGTGGCAGGGGTGGAAGAAAATCCATGTATAAGTGGACCAGTGCAGTTCAAACCTGTGTTGTTCAAGGGTCCATTGTATAGTGAAATAATTACTACTGTGAAGCAAATTAACATCTCTATCACTTTACATGGCTAACTTTTGTTTTGTGGGACGAGCACCTAAAATCTACTCTCAGCAAATTTTTGTTATATGATACAATACTGTTGACTGTACTCCTCAAGCTGTGCATTAGATCTCTAGGCTTCTTTATCCTACATAACTGCACATTTGCATCCTTTGACCTATGTCTCCCCATCCTCCTGCACCAAAACCACCATTTACTCTATTTCTACATATTCGACTTTTTAAAGATTCCACATATAAGTGAGGTCATGTAGTATTTTTCTTTCTGTTTCTCTCTTATTTCACTCATTTTAAAGTAAACAGGGAGTTATCAAAATCATGGAATTATTCAGTGCTTTGTCCTCATAGTCACAGGATAAAACCTTGTTTCGGGAAAATCCCAGGATGGCATAGAACAACCGCCCTCCAAACTGTGACGGTGGTGAGAGACCAGAGAATGACTCAGATAAGTCCAGCTTGGCTAGTCAGATGAGTTTATTAGAGGTTATTTATACGGGGCGTTCACTCCTAGACAAGACACGAATCTACCGGGCACTTACTCCTGGGCGACAGCAGGAATTATTCAGAGAGTAAGATCCTCACGGCCTGCCTGTTTGTGGAGTATGAAATTCCTTTCTGATAAGTGATGCAGAGTTCTCTCTCCGTGTCATCTTCGCATGTTTACATAAGATACAGGTTAAGCAGGCACAGTACTTCGCATTAGGCGTGGATTTTAGTATTACAGATAGCTAATGGGTACTGTAAGACAAGTAAGGCAGCTTAAAACAGTTTATACTGGTTAGAAGACTTATGACCATCTACACAAAAGGAGTTACTTAAGAATGCCTTTTGTACTTTGGATTTCTTTCTGCCCCCTTGCTTTGATCTACATCTCTAAGTTCAAAGGAAATCTGCATGAATTCTGTTAAACATTAAAAGCCAGTGGTGGGGAACTTGTATTTTTCCCCTTGAACCTACCTCATCAGAATGGATTATTATTTTTGTGTATTATTTTAGTCAATTCTAAAATAATATAATATTTCATTAGAGGGTTTTTATATCTGTGTTCTCAAATAAGATCTCAAACTCTAGTGGTTTCTTTGTTCTTGATTGCCTGTTAATTCAGACTTGCATACAATGAAATACTGGACTTCCCTCATTTTCTAGATCTATATGTGTTTGACATCTGATTGATGAAAATTAACACACCATTCAGGGATAGTGATATCAAGAGAGGCTTTTCAGTGTCATTAATCTAACGATAAACCTCTCTTTGTTGGGATTACGAGTTTAGATCTATTTGTCTACTTGTCTGATCAAGCTTGTTGTATTATCCACACCCTCCTTATCTTCATTTGCTTTTGTTTGAAGGATTTATCAGTTTCTGAGATTGATGAGTTAAAATATTAATAATAGAGTACAGTATCTATACTATTTATAGCTTCCCTAAAAGTGAATTATTTTAAAATTTCATCTTCTGTGCTTCCATGTGATAATCATCTGACTCTTAGTTAGAATGTGTTTTAATGTCTTCTTTGCTTTAAAACTAATATTAATTTAGGTACACTGATTTTTTTTCTTTTCCTCATTACTCCTATTTTTTTCATTCCAATATGTTTTTCTGGGCTCACATTACTTCTCCTGATGTACGTTCTTTACTGGTTCTTTCACCAAAGGCCAGGTTACCAAAGGAGATCAATTTTCAGTTGGTCTATGTGTCTGGAAATGTCTTTCTCTCTTTCTTTGACAGATAGGTTGGCTAGGTGTATAATTTACATTCTAGGTAATTTTTTTCCTCATTGCCCAGTTATATAATATTTCTTTCTTTCTTTTTTTTTTAAAAGACAGGGTCTTGCTCTGTTGCCCCGGCTGGAGTGCAGTGGTGTGATCATAGCTCACTGCAGCCTCGAACTCCTGGGCTCAAGCGATCCTCCTGCCTCAGCCTCCTGAGTAGCTGGGACTGAGCTGCCACACCTTTAGCTTTAAATTAGGAATGAAACCCTCAAGGGTGGTGAATATAACTAAGAAAATGCATACAGACCTTTCCAACCATGGCGCTTAGCAGATATTCGGTATTCAATAAGTGATAGCTATTGCTATTGTCAGAGGAGGACTGCTTAAGACTAAGGATGCAAGGCTCACACCAAAAAAGTCTAAATGGGTGGCATTACTGTAATTTTAATTCTTAGCCCTTGGATGTCACCAGCTGTGGTAGTGCAAAATGTGTAGAGACAATGCAGTCTATTCCAGCAAACTCAAGGCAGGACAGCACAGCTGGCCTCATGCCTGAGATGCTTAGAGCTGCTTGCTGGGGAGCCCTCTGCTATAACTATCTACTTAAATCCAGTGCAGAGAAAGATTACTAAAACCTAAAAAGACAGTTCTGCTTTTCTATCATATTTTTCTCCCTGAGTTTTATTTGTCTTTATATCCAAAGAAGACATTATCTTTCTATCAATCAATCATCTATCTCCTGTCTACCTGTCCATCTATCTATCTACCTGTCTATCTATCTATCTATCTATCTGTGGCATAGGAGTCAAGGGAGAGGCCGTGTCCTGGGTGACTAAGAAGGGAATCCTCACATCAAAGTGGGATGTCAATTTTATGCGGTGGCAATTTCTACACCAGTTTCACCAATTCTGGTGTCCTTGAGGGATGAGGCGGTGTGGAACTATGAAACGCAACTGACAGTTGCCTTCTACACTTAATGAAGGAGGAAGGAAGACTTTTCTCTCAGTCCCCTGTGAACCACTCAGAGGCCAAGTCAAGAAAGGCTCGGAGGCGGTGTCCGACCAATATGGTTTATTTCGGCCCCAGCGCAGCTTCTCTGGAGCCTGGCTGGGGAAAGGGACCCACAGCAGACGCGGTCATTCCCGCTTCCTCAGGTCTAGGAGTGCCAGGTAGTAGCCCAGGTGGTGGCGCTGGACCTCGTAGTCACCCTCCTTCTTCCTCCGTAGGCAGGCGGTCACCTGGGGGAGGAGAAGGCGTCGGGAGGGACCGTCGGCTGCCCAGGCAGCGGAGACCCCGGGGGCGAGGACACGGCCTGAGCCAGAGCCCTGACGCTTCGTGTGTCCCCTCCTGTCTCCTCCTTCCCTTCCCTTCTTCCCCCTCCGGGCCTCTTCCTCGTCTCTCGTCCCTCTCGCTCTCGATTTGTTCACTTTTCCCCTCTGATAGCCCTTCATTCTCTCTCTCCCTCTCCTTCAACTTCTTTATCAGTATCTATCAACCATCTATTTATCCATTATCTATGTCCATCAATTGTCTATCTACCAATCAATTATCTATCAATCAATAGCTATCAATCACCTCTTCATTTATCATCTCCCTATTAATCATCTTTTTATTTATCATCTATCAATTATCTATCACCTAATCTATCAATCACCTATTATTTATCAATCATCTATTTAGCTATCATCTACCTATCAATATATATTAATCAAGTATTTATCAATCATCAATCATCTATCATCTATCAACCAATCATGTATATCCTATCTCCCTACCTATCAACATCAATCATTATCCACCTATCAATCACCTATTGTTTACCTCTCACCTCATTCTCAGCCTCTTTATCTCTCAGTGTTTTGTCTCCCTCCCCGCCCTCCCCACACCCCTCCAGCTTAACTGAGGTGTCACTGACATACAATAAGCTGCACACATTTAAAGTGAATGATGGAATAGCCTTCGATTATAACCTATTGAACTGTCACCACAATGGAGATAAGGAATGCCCATTCATCATCCCCGAAGCTTCCTCCTGCCCCTTTATAATTCCTTCCCCCTGACACTTGCAAACACATTTTCAGTCCCAGGCAACCACTGATCTGATTTCTGTCCCTACTGTAGTTTGTATTTTCTAGAATATTTAATAAATGGAATCATAGGGTATGTACTTTTCTTTGGCTTCCTTCACTCAGCGTAATTATTTTGCAGTTTATGCATGTTGTTGCATGTATTGATAATTTATTCCTTTTTGTTGCTGAATAATATTTTATTGTTCGGATATACCTGTTGACGGACATGGGGACTGTTCTCAGTTTTTGGCTATTAAAAACAAAGCTGTTATGAACATTTGTATACAAGTCTCTGTATGGACATATGTTTTTATTTCTCTTGGATAAATTACCAGGAGTGGGATGGCTGAGTCGTATGGCAGGTGTATGTAATTTTCAAAGAAACAGCCATGCTATTTCCCACTAGCACTCTATAAGCGTTCCAGTTGCCCCACATCTTCATCAACACTTGTTATAGTCAGTCCTAAATCTTAGCCCTCCCTGTGTCTAGTGGCATCTCATTGTGACTTCATGTACGTTTCCCTAATAACTAATGTTGTTAAGTTTTTGAGATCTGTTGTACCATGTGGGGACTGTAGTTAATAATAATGTAATGCATGTTTCAAAATTACTTAAAGAGTAGATTTTAGGTGTTTGCACCACAAATAAATGATAAGCATGAGAGGTGATGGATACGCTAAGGAGTTTGATTTAATCATTCCATAATGTCCTATATCTAAGGACCACATTGTACCTCCTCAATATATATATTTATTATTCATCAATTGAAAAGAAAATTAAAGAAAAAAGAAAAGGAAGAGGCAAGCCACACACAAACCAGGAGAAAGTAATATGCAAAACACATACCCATCAAAGGACTTGCATTGATAATATATTAAAAACTCTTACAACCCAATAGTAAGAAGACAAGCAACCCCTCCTTGCTCACCAGGTAACAGGCGATGAGGCAGATTATGAAGTCCCAGGAATCCTGCCAGCGAGATGAGGATGATGGCCCAGAAGGGAAGGCCTGGGGAGACAAGCGCTAGGGTGAGCCACCTCCTGCCACCTCCCAGGGCTCCTTCTTTGACCCTTTATTGCCTGAGGGTGGACACAGCCCTGGGGAGCAAACCTTAGTGGCTAAACACCTCATGGCTCTGAAGTCCCAAAGAAGTGGGCCCCCAGCAGGCTGGGACTCCCCTATCCCTTCACTGTGCCTCAAGAGTCCTTGTCACGGGTTGGCCAACTTTCATCACCATCCAAGGCTGTGTGTGCGCATGGTGCCCTTTGACAAGGCAAAGCATCGGGCTGCCCCCTCCCTCCCGTGGGCTGAGGCTTCTTTGAGGCTTACCAGATGTCTTAGCCAAGGCATGATTTCCCTTGGGAGAATACCCTAGAAATGAAAGAAATGAAGAATGCATGTGAGTGTGTTTTACTCTTTTAAACACAACTTTTTGAACCTACAGAGAAGCAGAGAGGACGGTATAATCAACATCCATCACTTCGACCGAATGATTTATATTTCATTTAATTAAAACAATATTTCATCTGATTTATGTATTATTGACATTTGCTACCCTTGATTCATCCAATGTTTTCATTGAAATATTTAGAGTCAAGCAGACATCAGGACATTTCACCCTGAATACTTCAATTTGTATTTCTCTAAAAAAAACAAAAAGAGAATGCTTTGCTACATAAGCACAACGCCGTTATCACACCACAAGGGTGTAATGAATTAAACTCATGCCTCTGGGCGTGGAGGACCTAAACTGGGCTGGGCCATCACATGGCGGTGGGTGGCGGGGAGAACGGGTCGTCAAGGTTGGGAACCCATGGGATCTCTCTACATGTGTCAATTATCACTCAAAAGTTTTTTTCCTCTGCCTAGAAACACATTCAAACCCTTCTCCATCACTTTGTTGTGATGATCCTCTTCCAGGATTCAACTTCAATGTCATTTCCTCCAGGAAGCCTTTCCTGATGGTCACCCCCAAGTATAGATATGTTCACATCAAATAATTTATAACTGACAGCTACCTATTCTGGTTATTCCTAATGACAGCATGAACTCCACGAGGATAGGGATGGGTAGCAACCATCGGGCATGGTGGGAAGGGTTGCAGGTTCCTCTACAACTACCAACTCTTTCTAGCCAACTTCTCAAAGATGTGTGCAATACGGGGCAGCCACAAATACCTTTTTAAATTAAAATTAAATAAAATGAAAACTCCAGTACCTCAGTCACACTAACCATACGTCAAGTGTTCAATAGCCACATGCAGCCACTGTGCTGGATAGCATGGATATAAACTTTTTTTTTTCTTAATCATTGCAGAAAGTTTTTATTGGCCAGTGCTAATTCAGAGCAAGGTTTGGCAAACTACAGCCATGTTGGGCTCGTGGCCTGTTTTTATACAGCCTGTAAGTCAACGGTGGTTTTCATCTTTTAAAAAAGAATTAATGAAACAAGAAGATGAAAAACATGTGACAGACATGTGACAGACATGTTGATTCTAGAGGATCTACAGTGCCCTCTTGTACAACAATAATTCAGAACCAAGGACAGCACATGCAAGCACCAGAGGGTCCCCACCTTATGTTATTCACACTAGACCTAAAAGGGACTTTTATGAGTGAGATCTAGTTATTCCTTCTACAAATATGTGTTGAGTGTTTATTATGTGCCAGGCAGAATTTGGAGTTCTTGGAGTGTAACGGTGAATAAACAGTCACTCTCTCCTGCTATGTTCCTGGTGCATGGTGCAATTTACATAACTATTCTTTGAATGGATAAGTTCGGATATGCAAGGTTTAGCCACCTTGGAGGCACCTCTGGGAGTTGGGAGAATAGGTTTATCCTGCCACATGTGTCGAGGCTGGATCACACACGACTTGGAACTGGAAGCCCTCACTGACCACCTCACCAAGTGGCTTGCAGTGCAGAGATAAGGACGAAGTCTGGATAGGAGAAGTGACTAGCCTGAGGTCACAGAGCCAGACAGGAGAGGGAAAATGCCTTTCATATCCTACTGTGTGTTTCTTTTTTCCCTTCTTCAAAAGTGGGGAAAACCTAGGAGAACTATGCCCCCTTTTCCTAGTCTGAGAAAGTAAAGTGCTGAGTTCTCCCCAAGCCTCCAGATTCCCAGGGAAGTCCCCAGGGGTGGAAGTTGGAGCCTCCACCCCTGCCCCAATGACCAGGGAGCCTCACCATCCACAAGGACACTGTTCCTGTCCAGGGTGAAGTTCCGCAGCTGGGTACCATTCTGGGTCATCCGTAAGAATTCCTCATAGATGGCAACTTTGTCCAGTCTCCTAATGACTGCTGAGAAGTAACACAGGGAATCCACTCCAGTGTGACTGCTGTGGGGGATGGACCTGGAATGGGACAAGGGAGGAACAAACGTATCTGGAATTCTATCCTGATTCTAGGTTCCTTTCTGCTAGGCCCTGTCTCAGAGAACTTTCTGCAATGATGTAAATGTTCTGTGTCTGCACTCTCCAATATGGTTATTAGTAGCCTCATGTTGTTATTAAGCACTTAAAATGTGGCCAGTGTGGGTGAGGAACTGAATTGCTAATTTTATTTCATTTAACCAATTAAAAAATAGCCACAAGGAGAATGTTTCTGAACTGTTGGAGTAAGGGCTTTTGAAAATCCATGAAAACAATGAGAACACTGGCCAAATTTGTCAAAATCAACTTTTTTTTTGGAAGTCTGGAAATTAACCAAAGGCTTGAAACCATCTGAGGAGTGTTAAATTAGGAAAAGTGTTGAAGCTTGGTAAAGAAAACAAGATTTGTGGCATTTTAACTTGCATTATTTCCATACAGCTCTCCCCAAGGTCCTCAGTAATTTTGAAAATGAGCAGTTTCAGAACATGGTAGCTGTGAAAACCAGCTGCCAAGTAGCCATTATGGGTTTGGAGGTCCCCAAACACATATCCCCAGAGAAATGTCACTATTTGATCTGTCTGGAAGCTCCTTGAAAAAGCCCTATTCTCAGGGCTTGTCTTCATTTGATTTGACTCAGAGCTTTGCTCAGAGGGGAAAACCTATTCCCGGGGTGCTTGTCAAAAACAATCAATGGTAATTGTTTAACATTGCAGCTGCCTGAGGAGGTGATACCAGCTGGGGAAGGCAAGAGGTGAGTCAAAAACTTCAAAGGAAAATTTGGGGGAATAAATTATCCATAGGGGGCTTTGAAAACCTCTGATATGTTTCTGGGATGTAGGAGACTACAAATGTGCAGGCCTATGTATTAATATATGACTGGGAGAGACTTGAGAAGGCCTTAATCTCTCACCTCTAGTTGCAAGGTTGGCACCTCTATATCTGCTGAGGTTTGCAGACGCTTTCTGTCTCTCTCTCTTTTTGTTTTTTCTTTTTGAGACAGAGTCTTGCTCTGACATCCAGGCTAGAGTGCTGTGGCATCAGCCTAGCTCACAGCAACCTCAAACTCCTGGGCTCCAGTGATCCTCCTGCCTCAGCCTCCTGAGTAGCCGGGACTACAGGCGCCACCACGCCCAGCTAATTTCTCTATAGTAGTGATGGGGTCTTGCTCTTGCTCAGGCTGGTCTTGAGCTTCTGACCTCAAGTGATCCTCCCGCCTTGGCCTCCCAGAGTGCTAGGATTACAGGCGTGAGCCACAGTGCCCAGCCTGTAGACGCTCTCTTGAGTTTCTAAGCCAGTTGGTGGGATCTCTGGTTTAAGAAGAAGCTGGGTTTTTTCTGTTTGCTTTTTTTTTTTTAAGGTAACAGCTCTATATTCCTAGGGCTGTCATCCATAGCTATGGCTTGGGGACACTTTTATTTAAAGCACAACAGAAGTCCCCAGAATTGTTAGATACTGAGTTGGAACTCACCTGAATGCTGAAACTTGACAGCTAGAAAAGTGACTCTTGATGCTGCTGTTTCGGAAGAGTTGGTTGAGCTGAAAGAGAGAGCAATGTTTCTTAGGTCAGAACCCGAGGCCCAGTAGCATCAGAGAATTGCAGCCACGGGGCGTACTTCCTCATCTATTTTTTTTACTTGGTGTGACAAACACTAGCCCAGGCGTGGGTACCAAAGGATGTCCTGTTCCATGGTATGACTTAGCTATGTGATGCTGGGCCAGCTCCTGAACCTCTCTGTGCCTCTGTCTTAATTCGTAAAATGGGAATAAGAATCTGTCTTCATGAACTGTTATAAAAAGTTGCCCTCTGACTACCCAGCATCCACAGGTCAGTCTCTGCATGGGCACAGAGCGGACACACCACCCCATCCTCACCGCGTCCTCAATATTCCTTTTGTTTCGCTGGTATTTGGTAGTGTGTGGCTGGACTATGTCCTGGGAATATAGTAGGTTGGTGATGGTGAAATTCAGCTGGAAGTGCTGGAGGCTGGGACTGCTTAGCTCTATTTCTAGAATTGAAAAAAAAAATTATGTAAAAATCCCATATCAAGAGAGGATTTTTCTGTTGAAAACAGTATAGAGATTCCTCAAAGAAATAAATGTAGACCTACCATTTGACCCAGCAATCCCACTGCTGGGTATCTACCCCAAAGGAAAAGAAGTCATTTTAGCAAAAAGACACCTGCACTTGAGTGTTTATTGCAGCACAATTCACAATTGCAAAGATGTGGAATCAACCTAAGTGCCCGTCAATTCACGAGTGGATAAAGAAAATGTGGCCACAGAAAATATACACTACAGAGTACCACTCAGCCATAAAAAGGGATGAAATAATGTCGTTTGCAGAAATTTGGATGGAACCAGAGACCATCATCCTAAGCAAAGTATCTCAGGAATGAAAAACCAAATGCCACATTTTCTCACTTGTAAGTGTGAGCTAAATGATGGGGACACACGGGCATAAAGAGACATAAAGGACACTGGAAACCAAGAAAAGGGGAGGGTGTGAGGGATAAAAAACTTACCTATTGGGTACAACGAACACTATTCTGGTGACAGGCACACCGAAAGCCCTAACTTAAGCATCATACAAGGTATCCATATAACAAAAACATTTCTAGCCCCTTAATATATTGAAATTTAAAAAAAGGAATTCATAAAAAGGAGAGGGTTTTAAGAAAGCAATCATTCCAGCCAGACTACTCACTCCTGGCAGTATGATCTGAGGTGGATTTTTAAAGGTGGGCTACAGAAGACCATCCATCTGTCCAGCTTGTATCCATCCACCTGTCTACCTGTTCAGCTCTCTTTCCACCAAGTGTTGTAAGAGTTCACTATGATGCAGGGAAAAGAGGCTGTGTCCCTCTGGGGTGCAGTCAGCATGTGCAGGTGCTAACCACCCCGGTGGGCATCTGTCACACACTTTTGCTGAAACTTCTGATTGATGACTAGGTTCCCAATGGGTCTTCCTGCCTCTGGTTTGTCCTCCCACCCCACTCTCCACACAGCACCCAGAGGATGAGCAGAACTCATTTCACATTTTTTTTTTTTTGAGACAGAGTCTTGATCTGTCACCCCGGCTAGAGTGCAGTGGCGTCATCATAGCTCACTGCAACCTCAAACTCCTGGTCTCAAGCGATCCTCCTGCCTCAGCTTCTGAAAGTGCTAGGATTACAGGCATGAGCCACTGTGCCTGGCTGCCTTACTGGTTATTAAGGGGTCTAAGAAGGCAACTCAGGATCTTCCTACATTTTGGGCTGGAAAAATTTACATGTAAAAAACACTATTTTTGCATTGGGTGCAACTGCTGCATGTTCTCTTCCTGCCTCTGTTGGATGGCTCACTGCCAGGGGTCACCAACATGGGCCTCCAGAAAGCCCCATTTTCCCCCTCTAGAGTCACCACCTATTCCACTGCTGTTCAGATGCCCATCCTTCATCATCTAACCCCATCTCTTCCAGCTATGAAACCAGCCAACCCATTGTGTACCTGTGACATGCAGGTCTGCCAGTTGGTAGGTGGCTCCCAGCCAGTGGGAAGAGGCATTCAGGGTCTTATCCAGAAAGACTTGCTTCACCAGGCTGGGGTCCAGATTGGAGGAGAACAGTGCCTTGACAGTGACCAACATGGGGTCTAACCTAAGGACAGAGACCACGGGAATTCAGCCATCACTCAACACCAGTAGTATCCCAAGTTGCTGTCTTTAAAGAGGCAGAGACACGGAGACAAGCCGTGGGTGGGGGGTTGTCTAGCTGCCTTCTCCCCTTGTCTAGAAAAGAGGCCCTGCTCAAAATGGGAAGGCCTCCAGGGATTGGAGCTAGAATCAATAACAGTAACAATAATGAACACTTATTGAGCACTTGCTATAGATCAGGACCCCTAAGAAGTAATTTACACATTCCTGCACCATCACTCTGATGAAAGGTATTATTATAATTATCCCTACCTTAAAGACAAAACCCCCCTGATGTTTGGAAATATTCAAAGTCAGCCCTGTGTCCTCTTCCCCAATATAGATATCTTAGTTCCTTCACCCAGCCCTCCTGGGTTCAAATCCCAACTTTGACAGTTCTCCGAGCCTCAGTTTTCCCATCTGAACAAGGGGGATGATCCTTGTACCCACATCACAGGGGCTGCCCCATAAGCATCAAATTGAGGTGACCACGCATGCAAATGCTCACTGGGGAGACTGGCTGGTGGTGAATATTATTATTGGGCTGATATTTTGAGTTCTACATCAAAAAGTTGTCTTTCCCAAATGTCCAGACAAAAAGAAGGAGGTGGATTCTGGAAATCGGTGGTCCCATGAGGTTAATCCTCACCCCTGCCCTGCAGGTTTATGGGAGGATATTTATGGGAGATTCGCCGGCAGGGACTAACGGGCACTGAGTTAGGGACTTCCAGCTCAAGGATGTGTCACAGGCGCTTAGAGGCACAGTGGCTGGCTCGGCCAACACGTCTGACCTTCTAAACTTACGTCAGGTTGGTGACCAGGCAGGTGCGGAACGTGCCTTGCAGCTGGCTGCTTGTGTAGAGTGTGGTGACCTAGAAGGAAGAGCAGGGAGAGTGGGTGGGATGGAGGTCTCTTGTGGGTGGAGAGGCCGCTGGAGTAAAGGAGGCCTGAGTTCGAATCCTGATTCTGTTCCTAACTCACCGTGTGACCACAGGCACACCATGCCCCTTTCTGAGCCTCAGTTTCCCATATGGGAAATAAGAAAGGCAGCCTGGGTACCACCTTTGGAAATGGAGAGAACCCAGGACATGTAGGCAAAGTGAAGAGGTGTCGAAACAATCACTTAATAGATGTAAGTCAGATGGAGGAATGACAGAGGCCCCAGGGCAGGGAGAGAAAGGAGCGGGGAGAGTCCCCACCTTGCCTTGGATGTCCCTCAGCAGGGTGGTGTACTCCGAGGAGGTGGGATCTGGATTGCTGGAGTTCCAGTTGACGATGCGGAAAACCAGCTGGTACTCACTTGGGATTGATAAATTCTGGGGTGTATGACCTGGAGCTCCAGAGAGGAAAAAAAGACAGGTGGGGGCCCTTAGCTTTTTTTGCACAGAGCCAAGATGTCCCAGGGGCCCCCGTCAACTGCCAGAATTAGCCAAAATCAGATCCGCGTGCCAGGGACAACGGGGGGGGGGGGCTCCTAAATGGAAAGTTATCCCAAAGAGGGGGGAGAACTGGAATTTTACAGGGATTCTCCTAAGGTGAGCTTTCCTGCTTGTGTTCCTGCTATGCAGTTCCACTTCCAGAAATGCTCTTCCATCCTCTTATTTTCCTGGAAAACTCCTATTCATGCTTCAAGAGCCCAGTGAGATGGACCTCTGGGAGAGCAGTGACCCATCCTGCTCTAGTACCACCCATGGCTCCCTATGGCCTTCAGTGTTAAGGTCAATCCTTCTTGACTTGGCATTCAAGGTCCTTCCTGATCTGGCCCCAGCGAAGCTTTCAGCCTGATTTATCCATCCACTCTGGGTTATACTTTATGCTTCATGCAAACCAAATTCCTTTCAATTCTCCTCATACACTATATGCTGTTTCTGGCCCCTGAGCCTTTGCTCATGGAATCTCCTCCGCCAGGAACACTCTTTGTGCCCTATTTTCCTGAATCATTCTTACTCATCCTTAAAGACTCAGTTTAGGTGAAACTTTCTCCAGAAAGCCCTCCCCTCTCCAAACGATGCCAGGTGTCTCTCCCCAAAACATCCCATATTGTGTTATAAGGGTCCGTTTATCTCATGAGACTGGGTGGTCCATGAGGGCGGGTGCCTGATTGAACTGCTAGTGTAATCTTTGTGATCAGGATGATCACCCTGACACTAGAATCTTCAAGCCCTTCCTTCCCAGCTGCTGTGTGACAACCAGCTGGTGGAGGTGTGGGGCTGAGGAGTCTCTCTTGGGAAGGAAAAGGAACCTTAGATACCTGTGGTGGCTTCTGGAGGAGGCAGGAATGTGGTGGCTGGCTCAGGAGCTGTGGAGAGGGTGGTCATTAGAGAGGGACAGAGCCACCCACATAGTGGGAGAAGCCCCCTCACCTGGGATACAACAGTGGTCCAAGCCAGGGCAACCATCCACAGGTGGGCCATACATGGGGGTGAGGGAAAGAGTGACTGTGCGAGTGGAGGGCGTGAGCAAGCCTGTGAATGAAATTAACCCGAGAGAGTGAGAGTGGGGTGAACAGAGAAAGGCTGAACAAAGAGGACACATGGATGGACGGAAGGAAGAATGGACAAATGGTAGGAAGAGAAGGGAAGAAGAATAAAAACAAGGAAGACAAGTTGGAGAGATGGAAGGACAGAAGGAAGGAAGAAAAAACAGGTGAATGGGCAGAAGGATGGGTGGACAGATGGATGGATCGATGAATAAGATGGATAAGTGGGTGGGTGGGTGGAAGGGTGGAAAGAAGGATGTTTGGGTGGATGGGTGGGTGGGTGGATGGGCGGATGGGCGGATGGGTGGGTGGATGGGCGGATGGGTGGATGGGTATGGAGGATGGGCGGAGGGGAGAAGGATGTTTGGGTGGACGAGAAGGATGTTTGGGTGGACGGGTGGGTGGGTGGACGGGTGGGTGGATGGGTGGATGGACGGGTGGGCGGATGGGCGGATGGGTGGGCGGATGGGTGGATGGGTGGGTGGTGGGTGGATGGGTGGGTGGGTGGTGGGGTGGGCGGATGGGCGGATGGGCGGGCGGGCGGGTGGCTGGGTGGGCGGATGGACGGGTGGGCGGGTGGGTGGGTGGGTGGATGGGCGGATGGCTGGGTGGGTGGGTGGATGGGTGGATGGACGGGTGGGCGGGTGGGTGGATGGGTGGGTGGATGGGTGGTGGATGGAAAGACAGAAGGTGAATGGCTATGAGGATGGGTGGACGGATGAATTGATGGATGGATGCCTTCTGAGAGGAGCGATGGCTGGAAAGATAGATGAGTGGACCACTGGATGAGGGAATGGGCAAATTTAGCCAATACCATTTGAGCAGCCATCAGAATTTGCAGCTTGACAACAAAGCCCCTGCTGGGGTCCCCGTAGGACACTTTGTTATCAGAAAGCATCGACTACAAGGTCATCATCTGACCTCAACCCTCATCCTTGAAGGGAAAGCTTGTTCAAACTTCTTCCTTCAACCCAGAAGAGCGTGGAAAATTCAGAAAGCCAATAATGCCATGGCTGCAGGTCCAAAAAGAGCCCAGGACTCAGCATTCTTCTTCCCGCTGAGACATTGCCCCCGCTCAGGAGATCAGCCTGAGTTTGGGGCAAGCTCCCTTTATGAATGAGGAGGAAAGCTTGGTCCAAGACCCACGGGGGCTGAAATGGGCACTGGATTGAAAGACACATACTTGTAGGAGGCTGATCTGGACCACGTTCGTTATAACCTGGAAACAAAGAAGTCACACATAAGGGGAGGTGACACAACAGTCCCAGATACTCCCTGCCTTTGTCCATGTGGGGCCCCTGCCTGGACGCTTTCCTCCCTGTGTACCTAGTGAGCATTTATACACCTCCTAAGATCTGACTTAAATTTCATCTCCACTAAAAAGAATTTCCTGATATTTCACTAGAACCGACTCTTCCTGACCCACCTGTCCAGCATGCTCCCAAAAAGAAGCTCTTACCTTTACGTTCACACATCTGCCCCTCTACCTATTCATTCATCCACCCCACCATCCCCCCTTCCACCCTCCCTCCAATCTATCCCTTCACCCAATAAATATTTATTGAGGGCTTACTATGTGCGAGGCTCCATTTAACATTTGGGGAACATAGTGCTGAGCAAAACAGTCTCTGCCCCACTGGAGTTTACATTAGGACAGGATGCGCATGCCACTTAGCTCTGTCCCTGCAGCCAGGTGTAAGGCCTGGCTTATATGCTTGGGAAATCTGAATGAACCAACAAAGCGAAACACTGTGCAGTTTACAAGGGGGAAAACCCTAAACAGGCTCCTGCAATGGCAAGATCAAAGGGACCAGATGTCAACTCAAAACATCAATACCCAACCTGCACTCGTATTACTGTGGCACTATTTGCAACAGCCAAGATATGGAATCAAGCTCAGTGCCCACCAACAGAGCACTGAATAAAGAAAACATGCTATGCATACACAATGGAATACTATTCAGCCATAAAAAAGAATAAATCCGTGTCTTTTGCAGCAACACAGATGGACCTGGACGCTATCATCTGAAGTGAACAAGTCAGACACAGAAAGACAAAATATCGCATGTTCTCACTCACAAGCGGGAACTAAATAATGTGTACATATGGATGTAGAGAGTGGAATGACAATGGAGACTTGGAAGGGTGAGGGGGTGGGGCAATGAAGCATGAGAAATTACTTAATGGGGGCAATGTACGTTATTCGCGTGATGGATACCCTAAAAGCCCTGGCTTCACCACTACGTAAGCATGTAACAAAATTGCACTTGTACACCATAAATTTAAACAAATAATAAAAAAGAGCATCAAGACCTACACTAGCCACAGACCTACTGTGGATGATGGCAGGTACCTTCCCCTCTCTGGGCCTTGGTTTCCCCCTTTGCTAAGACGGGAGTAATGAAGGCTCAGGGCATCTCCCTACATCCTGGTACCTACACCTAGGTACCTCATATAAGTGATACAGGGCACCCACCTCTTGGAGCAACGGTGACGAGTGAGTATGAGTTGCCAAGCACCTTTCCCAGGTTGGGGAGGGAAGGGGAGCTATTTGGTCACTCTCCCCACGGCCATGCTTTGCCCCTCAGAACCCCAAACCTTCTTAAATGTCTTTTCCTGGGTTCTAGGCTGATGCCGACACCCAGTGTGCCTGAAGCTTAGACCCCCTAGATCTTCCTGGTATAGAGGCCCCCATGCGGGGGAGAAGTGCATCCCTCCTCAAGGGTGAGAAGAAAACAGATGTCTTTTCTTTCTCCAGGTCTCCCCTGGAAAGACCCTTCTGTGAGTTAAACACATACAGTGGAGCACGGCATCGAATGCTGACGGGGGGCACTCATGTCCCGGATCCACCACTCTTAAGCTACACCCACTTGCGTACAGTGCTTAACCTGTCTAAGCCTCAGTTTCTTCATGTATAAAATGGGATTAAGCAAAGACCAACCTTGCAGGGTAGCTGTGTGTGTGTGTGTGTGTGTGGGAGGGGGTGGGGAGGGTCCGTGGTGGAGCTGGGATTCGAATCCTAAGTCTCCCCCTAGAAAACCAGTAAAGGGACACCCTCCTGGGCTGCAAGGGTGGGCCCAGGGAGGTGGGCTGCTCACCGTTAAGGTAGAGGCTGTCTTTGTCCAGAGAGTAGGGGCCCAGCTGGGTGATGCCACGGGTCTGCTGGCTCAGTTCATGGAACACCCGCTTGGCAAGCAGAGCTGGGGGGCCGGGCGGCTGCCAGTAGGTGCAGAGAATGTCCACCCGTGTCTGGCTGCCGCCCTTCATAGACCTGAGGAAGGAGAGATGTACCTTTGGGGGAGGCCCATTGCTGTCTATGTTCCACATCACTTTACCCCATTTGTACCCACTTTACTTAGATATTTATGTTCCTGCTTAGTATCTCTTCTTTTCTACCAGACGAGGGCACGGATAATATCTGTCTTATTACTCTAGTACCCACCGCCTGCTTCACAGGAGTGGTGCCACAGGCATAGTTGAGTCAAAATGTTAATGGAAAAGTGCTTAACCAATACCAATACTATGAAAACTGACCCAGAGAAGTGCGGGTGATTGCTCAATGGGTACAGAGAACTGGGTGACGTTGGTCAATGGGTACAAAAATGGTAACTAGGAAGAAGTGATAGATATATTGATTAGCCAGAATGTGGCCATCATTTTACAATGTACATCAAAACATCAAATTGTGCACTTTAAATATACTACCTTACCCCCTGTCAGAACTGCAATTACTAAAAAGTCAAAAAACAACAGATGGTGGTGCAGATGTGGTGAAAAGGGAATACTTATACACTGTTGGTGGGAATGTAAATTAGTACAAGATGGAAAACAGTATGGAGAGTCCTCAAAGAACTAACAGTAAACCCACCATTCGATCCAGCGATCCCACTACTGGGTATCTACCCAAAGGAAAAGAAGTCATTTTTTATTAAAAAAAGACACCTACACATGAATGTTTATCTCAGCATAATTCACGACTGCAAAGATATGGAATCAACCTAAATGCCCATCAACAGATGAGTGGATAAAGAAAATGTGGTGTATATACACCATGGGGCACTACTCAGCCATAAAAAGGAACAAAATAATGTCTTTTACAGCAACTTGGAGGGAACTGGAGACCATTCTCCTAAGTGAAGTATCTCAGGAATGGAAAAACAAGTATCACATGTTCTCACTTATAAGCGAGAGTTAATCGAGGGGTATATACGGTCATAAAGTGGTGTCGAGGACATTGGAGACCAAGAAGGGGGAGGATGGGAGCAGGGTGAGGGATAAAAATCTACCTATTGGGTACAACGTACACCATTCTGGTGACAGGTACACCGAAAGCCCTGACTTCAGCACGATACAATTCATCCACGTATCAAAAAACACGTGTATCCCGTAAATCTATTGAAATAAAAAAAATATAGACAATTTTTCTTTGTCAAAAATTGACCTGTCAAAAAATAAAGACTTAGGAAGACCAAAAAGAAAAAATAAAAGGAGCCCACCCCAACCGAAAGAAGCACCCGTAGTCAGAACTCTCAAGTTCCTTGGTGGTGGGCTGTGGGTGGGTGGGCGCAGATGTGGGGGACTCTCACCTTAGCGAGGTGACCCTGCAGCCCACATATAGTGCACCCAGGCTGCTCCTCTGGAACAAAGGGCTGAGCTGAGGAAGAAAAAGGGAGGCAGTGCTGGTCAGAGGCAGGCAACAGGCCAAGGATAGGGAGGGTGGGGCGGGCGGGGGACGCAGGCCTCTCACCAGGTGCTGCATGAGGGTGTCGGTGATGTTGAACTTGAGGGAGCCAGGGTGCCCCATGTCCGTCGAGTAGCGCAGGTTGTTGATGGTGAAGTTCAGCGTGAAGGGCTCCTCAAAGAGCCCCCCACCTACAGCAGAGGGGGGCAGAGAGAGAGACGAAAGTCGCTCGTGGGGAGGACAGTGTGTGTGTGTGCAGGGGGTGGCGTGGGGTGGGGGCAGCGTGCGCCCTGGTGTGGGGCTTCCAAGGGCCCCATGTCTGCCTCCCCCATAAACCCGAGGGCCACTTGTTCATGAGACAACCCCAGGAAGGGCGTGCTTAATGATTTGTGTGTGTGTGCGGATCCGGAGGAGCCATTTCCACCCAGATGCTGTAAAAAAATACCGGTGGTTTTGTTCTTTTCCGGGGGAGAGGCTTCATATTACCACGCTGATACAGAATTGATGATCCCAGACATTCAGACATTTCATTCATATTCTCTCTCCTGCCTCCTCCCTCCTCCCTCCTCCTCTTACAGCCAGGTACACCAATCTTCTATGCATCGCTCAAAAAGGCCAACAATCCCAGCAGCCACAGCTGACCTCTCTGCACCTCGATTTACTCATCTGTGAAATGGGCCAATGATAATGGTCCACAGTGACAATTCCCGCCTCAAAGGTTGTTATGAGGCTTAAACAAGTTAATCTTTGTAAAGTGCATAAGCACTGCCCAGCAGAGAGTAAACACGATGTGCTTACGCTCATTATATAAAACAAATAAGCAACTGCTTTCTGATCACCTGACCATGTGTGGAGCTTTAGTGTAAATATGAGCTCATGTTTAAGACGAACCTCTGGAAGAAGAGGTCACCTCTCTCCTCCTTCCCTTCCTGCTTTCCATTCATACCCCTCCTAGGCATCTTTCTGACCACTTCCCTGCAACCTCCTTTCTTCCATCCCCCCATCTTGCCTTCCTCCCATACACACAGAATTCCCTAATTCTTGAAAACCTACAAAGTGTCATCACACACAGGTTTGCTGGGGATGCAAAGGGAGTTTGCTCTTGAACTCGAACATAATAGGTGTACACCCCAAATCAGCATGTCTTTTGAGATAAATTAAATGATGCATGAATAGTGTGCAGAGTTAGATCTGCTATGTGGCCTGGGCAGCCTCTCTGCGCCTGAGTTTCCTTCCTCATCGGTAAAGTAGAGTTAAGGCCCATGGTTGGAGTGAGAATTTCAGGAGAGAGTGTATGTGTTATGGGATGAATTGGGACATCCCCCTGCCTCAATCCATGTCTGGTAGCCTTAACTTCCAGGATATCGTGGAATATCAGAATATGACTGTATTTGGAGAGAAGGTCTTTAAACAGGCAATTAAGTCAAAATGAGGTCATTAGGTTGGACCCTAATCCAGTATGACTGGTGACCTTATGAAAACAGGATATTAGGACACAGACATGCACAGAGGAAAGACCATGTGAAGACAGAGCAAGATGATGTCCACCCACAGACTAAGGAGAGAATCCTCAGAAGAAACCACCCCTGCCAACACCTTGACCTTGGACTTCCAGCCTCAAGAACCGTGAGAAAATAAATGTCTGTTGTTTGAGCCACTCAGTCTGTGCTATTTTGTTACAGAAGCCCTAGAAAACTACATAGCATACAACTTAGCACAGTGCCTGGAATGTAGTCAGTTTCCACGAATGTTTGCTGAAGACCCAACCACAACAGGTGCAACACAGATGTCGAGAAACTCTCAGAACAATAAGCAGAGATACGGGAAAAAAAAAAAAAAAGAATAAGAAAAGAGGATGGTCAAAATAAACTAAAATAGAGATAAGGATTGAGGATCTTCTGAGCAGACAAAAGCCCGTTAAGCCTTGGAAGCAACCTTGACCTTGCTTGATTTGCAAACATAAGCGAAACTTAACTTGAGCTATTTGCAAACATAAGCCAAACTTAAGTGGGCTATTTCTTTCTTTTTTGGGGGGGAGGACTATTTCTTGTAAACACTTATTTAAAGAAAAATGAAACTTTAGCTCAACCAATCAGAAGCCACCAACTAACTTATGGTTATATAACAAGGCACTTTCCAACAGGATAGAACAAATAAGACAACTACACAATTGTAACCAATCCAGTGTTTGCTTTGCTTTCCTTGCACATTTACTCTATAAAAGCTTTCCCATTGTATTCCTTTGGGGGAGCCTAAGACCACCCTTGCTTTGGTTTGGTGCTTCCTGATTCATGAATTGCTGCTTGCACATGTAAATTCTTTAAAAATTTTCTCGTTCCTCAGTTTACCTTTTAACAGTATCAAGGGCAGATTTTGTTTCTGTTTTTGTTTTTTTTTTTAGAGACAGAGTCGCCCTCTGTCACCCAGGCTGGAGTGCAGTGGTGTCATCATAGCTCACTACAGCCTCCAACTCCTGGTCTCAAGCCATCCTCTGGCCTCAGCCTCCTGAGCAGCTGGGATTACAGGCACAGGTCACCATGCCCGGCTAATTAAAAAAATTTTTTTTTAGAGATGGCATGCTGCTATGTTGCCCAGGCTGGTCTCGAACTCCTGGCCTCAAGCGATTCTTCTGCCACGGCCTCCCAAAATATTGGGATTACAGGTGCAGGACCCCAAGAGCAGATTTTTAAGAGAAGCAAAATAACAACCATGTGAGGGTCAGAATGAGGTGGGAGAACATATCTGTGTCTAAGCCCCCATCACCCTGAGCTGGGACTCTCTACCCAGGTGAGCAAGAGAAGGGATGAAGTGAGGACCCTTCCAGATGTTCCACTCAATTTAGGAAAAGAGGTGAAGTAGAACAGCTGGTCCCCAATTCAAAAGCTCAAACGGGACCCAGAAAAGCAGGGCCAGGAATACTCACTGGTATTAGTTGGGGTTGCATGGGTGTAACCTGCAGAGACAAAGGAAAAAGGGCTGAGTGAGAGTTGGGGTGAACGTAAAGGATTATACGGAAGGGAGGATTTGGGGACTGCTTTTTGGAAAACCAGAGGGGAAGAGGCAGTGAAGAGATGCTCAGGGCAGAGGCAACCAGGCAATGAGACTGAAGGTGGCTGGACCCTATCATTGTCCTCACGATGTCATTTTAAAAAATATTTTGTAGAGACAAGGTCTCTGTCTGTCGCCCAGGCTGGAGTGCAGTGGTGTCATCATAGCTCACTGCAGCCTCAGACCCCTGGGCTCTAGCGATCCTCCTGCCTCAGCCTCCCGAGTAGCTGGGACTACAGGCCTGCACCACCATTCCCAGCTAATTTTAAAAATTTTTGTAGAGATGGGGTCTTGATATATTGCCCAGGCTTGCCTCAAACTCCTGCCCCACATGTTCCTCCCGCCTCAGCCTCCCAGTGTTGGGATTACAGTCATGAGCCACTGCACCCAGCCCCCTTGATGGTTTTGATACATCACAATGAAGACAGAACCCAGACCCCAAAGGAGAAAAAGACAGACAAAGCTCCTTTGAGTGAGTTGGAAGCTGTGCTCAGAGGTTTGGGAAAACACAAGACTCCGACAGGGAGAGAGCCCGCGGCTCTAACACGGTTCCTCACCGTTGATGTAGAGGCTGTTCCTGTCCAGGGTGTAGGGGCCCAGGTGGGAGATGCCCTGAGTCAGCTGGCTCAGCTCCCAGTACAGCTGCTCTCTGTACAATTCTGGGCCCCCAGGATTAGAGTGGAAAGTACAGACGATGTCCACTCTGGTGGCCGCTCCACCCTCTGCAAGCCTGGGGAAAGAACACGGGGACTTGGAATACTGAGGAGGGGTCCTGAGCTTTCAGGGTGGGGAGGGAAGAGAGCGGGAGGGTGGAGGCTAAAGATGTTGAAGGGGCTCTGCTAAGTGTCTCTCATCCGAGACAACCCCCTCACACTGGGGACAGAAAACATTTTAATTAGAATTTGCAGACAGGATGTGTGGTTGTCCCACTTCGTCTAAGAGGAGAGCCCTCATTTAAAACAGAACATCATTTTGATCCAATAAACCAAACACATTTCCTCATCTAAAGCCTTGAGTGTTGCACCACTTGTACATGAAGAAGGCATGAAGGTATCTCTCGTGGTGGGTGCTGGAAGCCCTTGTGCTGTGAGGGGTCCCTGGGCTCTGCTGGCCAGTGTACAAGGGTCCACGCCGTCTGATGAACAGCTCTCACCCGGGGGTCTCACCTGAGCGAGACCAGTCTGCTGCCAGCATAGAGGGAGTGGACACTGGTGTTCTTGAACAAGGACTCGAGCTGGTGGGAAGACAGAGGGTGGTGAGCAGGGAGGGGCTGAGGGGCCATGTGGGCAGCTGTGACGTGGGGCTGGTGGTGGTCATCTCACCCAGCTCTGTAGGGTCTTCTCGGTGGAGTTGAACTTTGAGGAACCTGGATGCCCCATGTCCTTCGTGTAGTCCATGCTGGTGATGGTGAAGTTGAGGGTGAAGGTCACCAGGGTAGGGCCAGTGGCTGCAGTGGGGGAGGAAGAGAGAGATGTCCAGCTTGGGCCATACCCATAATGACCAAGGCTGCTCTGGCCCTGATCATGGAGCAACCAGCAGGAGACATTCTGGAATCCCAAGATGTCAGGAAGCTATGATCATCCATTCAGTGAGCATCTGTGGAGCGCCTAATGTGTGCAAGGTTCTGTGCTGAGCTCTGTGGGTCTAAAGATGAATAGAGCACAGTCTCCTGAAGTTGTGAACAGGGAAGTGACCTTCAGGGGAAGCCTGGGGTGGGGGGTATCTGTGCAGATCCACAAAGGCCATTGAACCAATGATGGAGAAAATCTTCCCAGAGGAAGCATCATCTCAGGTGTGGGCAAAAGCATGAGTAAGAGTTAGGTTAAGAGGTGCTAAGCAAGTGGGGAGGGCACTCCAGGTAGGGGGAACGGCCTGTGCAAAGCCTTGGAAGGAGGACAGAGCATGTAAAGCTCAAGGAATGTGATGGTCTTTCATTATAGGGACACAGATGTGAGAATGGAGGGGTCCTTTGAGTCCAGAAGAGGGAGGCAGAACAGGGGTTTGGATGTGACTTGTAGACCAGATGGGTCCTCCTAAGATTGTCAACAGGATAGGAATGATATGGACATAGATACATGGGGAGGGACAGGAAGCTGCTGTGTGGAGAACAGTAGGAGGCCAGAGTAGAGGCTACTGCAATGGTCCTAGCCAAAATGCTGGTGGCCTGAATGAAGGTTGAGCGATGTAGCTGCAGGGAAAGGAGGGGCTTGAGGGACAGCCCGAAGGGAGAAGAGGTGAGACTCGGTATGGATGATGTGGGAGCTGAGCAGAAGGAAAGGTCAATGTCAGTGCTCTGCCTCTGCCTTTGGTGATGAGGAGGTAAGAGCAGGTTTGGAGATGAGGGGATGGGACCAGAGTGAAGTCCAGGAGGTGCGTGGACCAAAGGGCCAGGAGCTGCTGTGTGGTCTGGGCTGACCCAGGATTTGGATCCTGAGCAGCCAGACGGTCCCTGTAATCCTCGGTAATGGGTGAGTTCCTTGGAGATGGTGAGGGGGTGATGAGGGAGACAGTGATTGGGTATGAATTATTTTGTAGAAATGATCTGGGCACCAGTAAGAGCCTTTCTACCTGTGGGTATGGCTGGGCGTGATGGAGTCAGAGAGGATGCTTTGAAGGATGTGGTGGTCATAGCCTCTGAGGAAAAAACTCTAGGAATGAAATCCCAAGCGTGTTTCACCTTTAAGGGAACGCTGGCAGTGGGGGAGGGTCTAAAAATTTGTGCCTTCCTAAAAATTTGTGCCTCTGTATGTCCCATTCAGCCTGGAGTCAGGACGTTATCCTCAGGCGTGGGTGTGGGGGAGGGCAGATGTTTCTGTCAGTCACCCCCAAAGAAGTAGTCTATCTTCCTTCCTTTCTCTGTCTCTCTCTCTCTTCCTTCCTTCTTTCTTTTTATTTTAGAGATGGGGTCTCACTGTGCTGTCCAGGCTGGAGTGCTATGGTCTGATCATAGCTCACTGCAGCCTGGGACTCCTGGGCTCAAGTGATCCTCCTGCCTCAGCCTCCCAAGTAGCTGGGACCACAGGCATGTGCCACAATGCCCAGCTAATTTTTAAATTTTTTGTAGAGCTGGGGTCTTGCTATGTTGCCCAGTCTGGTCTTAAACTCCCAGCCTCAAGCAAATCTCCTGCCTCAGCCTCCCAAAATGTTGGGATTACAGGCACACAACCCCAAGAGCAGATTTTTAAAAGACTCAAAATAATAACCACGTGAGGGTCAGAATGGGATTGGAGAACGTATCTGTGTATGCCCTCCCCACCCTGACCTGGGACTCTCTACCCAGGAGAGAGAGAGGGATGAGTTGAGGACCCTTCTGGATGTTCTCCTCAAGTTAGGAAAGGAGGTGAAGGAAAACAGCTGGTCCCCAATCCAAAAGCACAGATGGGACCCAGGAAAGCAGGGCCAGGAATACTCACTGGGGTTTGCTGAGGTTGCATGGGTGTAACCTGCAGAGAGAAAGGAAAAAGGGCTGAGTGAGAGTTGGGGTGAATGTAAAGGATTATACGGAAGGGAGGATTTGGGGACTCCTTTTTGGAAAACCAGAGGGGAAGAGGCAGTGGAGAGATGCTCAGGGCAGAGGCAACCAGGTAACATGACTGAAGGTGGCTGGACCCTGTCATTGTCCCCACAGTGGCTTCTTTTTTTTTTAAGAGACAGGGTTTAGCTCTGTCCTCCAGGCTCAAGTGCAGAGGTGTGCTCATAGCTCACTGCAGCCTCAAAGTCCTGGGCTCAAGTGGTCCTCCCACCTCAGTCTCCTGAGTACCTGGGACTAAAGGCGTGGGATACCACGCCTGGCTAATTTTAAAAATATTTTGTAGAAATGGGGTCTTGCTATGTTGCCCAGGCTGGTCTCAAACTCCTGGCCTCAAGCGGTCCTCCTGCCTTGGCTGCCCAAAGTGCTGGGATTACAGGCATGAGACACTGAGCCCAGCCCCCTTTATGGTTTTGATTTGTCACAATGAATAGTGAACCCAGACCCCAAAGGTAAAAAAGATGGACAAAGCTCCCTTGAGAGAGTTGGCAACTTTGCTCAGAGGTTTGGGAAAATACACGACTCTGACAGGGAGAGAGCCTGTGGCTCTAACACGGTTCCTCACCGTTGACGTAGAGGCTGTTCTTGTCCAGGGTGAAGGGGCCCAGGTGGGAGATGCCCTGAGTCAGCTGGCTCAGCTCCCAGTACAGCCGCACTTGGTCCAGTTCAGGGGCCCCGGGGTAAGAGTGGAAGGTACAGACGATGTCCACTCTGGTGGCTGCTCCACCCTCTGCAAGCCTGGGGAAAGGAAGAACATGGGGACTTGGAATACTGAGGAGGAGTCCTGAGCTTTCAGGGTTGGGAAGGAAGAGAGGGGAGGGTGGAGGCTAAAGATGTTGAAGGGGCTCTGCTAAGTGTCTCTCATCCGAGACAACCCCCTCACACTGGGGACAGAAAACATTTTAATTAGAATTTGCAGACAGGATGTGTGGTTGTCCCACTTCGTCTAAGAGGAGAGCCCTCATTTAAAACAGAACATCATTTTGATCCAATAAACCAAACACATTTCCTCATCTAAAGCCTTGAGTGTTGCACCACTTGTACATGAAGAAGGCATGAAGGTATCTCTCGTGGTGGGTGCTGGAAGCCCTTGTGCTGTGAGGGGTCCCTGGGCTCTGCTGGCCAGTGCACAAGGGTCCACGCTATCTGAATCCCCTCCATGGCAGGTTGATGGTGAAGTTGAGGGTGAAGGGCACCAGGCCGGGGCCAGTGGCTACAGTGGAGGAGGAAGATAGAGATGTCCAGCTTGGGCCATACCAATAATGACCAAGGCTGCTCTGGCCCTAACCATGGAGCGTGAGCAGGAAACATTCTGGAATTGCCAAGAGGTCGGGACCCTTTGTTCATTCAATCAGTGAGCATTTATGGAGTGACTAGTGGGTGGAAGGACCTGTGCTCAGCTGTGTGGGTCCAAATATAAATAGAACATAGTCTCCTGATGTTGTGGACAGGGAAGTGACTGGAGTATTATGCTTCAGGGGAAGCCTGGGGTGTGTCAGTGCACAGCCAGGAGAGTCATTGAACCAGTGATGGAGGAGATCGTCCCAGAGGAAGCAACATCTCAGGTGTGGCCCAATGTATGAGTAAGAGTTAGGTTAAGAGGTGCTAAGCAAGTGGGGAGGGCACTCCAGGCAGGGGAACCAGCTTGGGCAAGGCCTTGGAAGAGGGCAGATCATGGCACGCTCAGGGAATCTGATGGTCTTTGCTTATAGGGACACAGATGTGAGAAAGGAGGGGTCCTTTGAGTCCAGGAGAAGGAGGCAGAACAGGGGTTTGGATCTGACTTGTAGACCAGATGGGTCTACAAGATGGGTCTACAATCTGGTCGTCCAGATTGTGGACAGGACAGGTATTATATGGGAACAGATACATTGGGAGGGACAGGAAGGTGCTGTGTGGAGAACAGTAGGAGGCCAGAGTAGAGGCTACTGCAATGGTCCTAGCCAAAATGCTGGTGGCCTGAATGAAGGTTGAGTGATGCAGCTGCAGAGAAAGGAGGGGCTTGAGGGACAGCCCGAAGGGAGAAGAGGTGAGACTCGGTATGGATGATGTGGGAGCTGAGCTGAAGGAAGGGTCAATGTCAGTGTTCCGCCTCTGCCTTTGGGAACGAGGGAGAAGGAGCAGGTTTGGAGATGAAGTGAAGGGACGTGAGTGAAGTCCAGGAAGTGCATGGACCAAGGGCCAGGAGCTGCTGTGTGTCTAGGCTGGACTCAGGATTTGGATCCTGAGCAGGTCAGATGTCCTGGAATCCTCAGAATGGGTGAGTTCGTTGGAGAGTGGTGGGCAGTAATGAGGAGGAGACTGGGTGTGAATTACTTCCTAGAAATGATTTGGGTAGCAATAAGTGTCTTTTTACCTGTGGGCATGGCTGGTGATGATGGAGTCAGAGAAGGTGCTTTGGAGGATGTGGTGGCCATAGCTTCTGAGAAAAAAAAAAAACCACCAAGTGTGAAATCCAAAGTGTTGCACCTTTAAGGAAATGCTGGAGTGGGGAGGCTCTAGTTATAAAAATTTGTCCCTCTGTAGGCCCCATTCAGCCTGGAGTCAGAGCATCATCCTCAAGGGTGGGTGTGATGGAAGGTCAGGTGATTCCTACCAGCCCCAAGTATGTCATGTTTCTTTCTGTCTTTTTTTTTTTTTTTTTTTTTAAGAAATCTGTTCTTTCTCTTTTGCCCATGCTGCAGTACAGAGGCGGTATTTAAAAAATTTTTTATACAGATGGGGACTTGCTATGTTGCACAGGTTGGTCTCATACTCTTGCCCTCAAGTGAACAGGCCACCACCAGGTCACATTTCTATACACGTCCCCTGGACCCCTTCCCATCCAAGGGATGGATAACATGAGGGGGGTTTGACCAAATGAGTGTCTCCTATTTTTCAGGGGAAGGGAGGTAGGTAGTCACAGGCACACAGAAGATCTGCAATACTCACTGCTGCTGGAGGTGCTTGAGGCTGGATGGGTGTAACCTGCAGAGACAAGGAGGGGAAGGGGAAGGGAGAGATCTTCCATGAAGAGGCAGCTGGGGTTACTGGGGAGTAGACTCTGGAAAGATGGTCCATTGGTGGCTGGACCAGCACAGCTGTGAGTCATTAAAAGGAAGCCAGTGCTCCCTGCTGACGGGCATCAGAGTCCATCCTCTCACCCCAGAGAGACAAAGGCTTTTTCAACCTACTCTGATGCCAGGACCAGATGGAAATGTGAACTAGGTGCAGGGAGAATCTGCAGCAGAGCCCACCAGTGAGGAAGAGGAGACCCACACCCCAACATGGCGCTTCACCATAGATTTTGATACTGTCACTGCACAAGGTGGGGAGAAAACACCCCAAGTGCTTGGGTTGGAGATTCCATCACCTTGGAGATGCTGGGAAGGAGGTGGCTACATGTGAGGGTTTTGGGGGATACACATCCCTGCTCATTCAGTGGTGGAGGTGGGATGGGGTGTGGAGGGGAGGCAGGGGCCTCCTGGCCTCTTCCATCCCTAAGGGCTGGGACTCAGGTGGCATCAGCTCACAGGGATGTAGAGACTGCTGAAGTCTGAGCATACTCACTGCTGGAGGTGGTGGCCTGCATCTTCTGGGTGTAACCTGCACAGGTGAAGGGACAAAGGTTGAGTAGAGGGCGGGAGGAGGGAGAGAGAAGAAGAAAGAGGGAGGGTGTGGGATCTGCTGAGCTGCAGAAACGAAGGCAGCCTCCCACCATTGATGTAGAGACTGTCCCTGTCCAGGGTGGCGGGGCCCAGCCGGGTGACGCCGTGGGTCAGCTGGCTCAGCTCCCGGTACAGCCGCTCTGTGTCCAGTCGAGGGTGTGCAGGGTCAGGGCGGAGGGTGCAGATGGCGTCCACCGCAGTGGCTGAGCCGTTCCTCTCAGGTCTGTGGAGCATGGTTGGGGGGAATGACAATAAATGGATTGCCCAGGGAGGGGTCCTGAGGTTCATGGGGGCAGGACAAAAAGGGGCCGAAGAAAGGCAAAGTCTGGTGGAGAAGTGAGAAGCCAGACTTGGATCTGATCCACTGAGTGCACAGAGTCCCAGCCAGCCTGCGATTGTGAGCTCAGTCCTGGATGGAAGGATTCTTATAAAACTGGAAGACCCAAACCCACATCCTCAGAGCATCGGGACAGGAGAAGTTACTCATAAGACAAGGACAGAGCTGGAATTGGGGATTACAGCAATGGAGAAGGCACCTTTGTTTTGAGAGAAATCCTTGGCACAGAACTAAATACCCAACGGAAATGCCCTCATAGGTAAAGAGGCCAGAGGGAGGGAGTTCAGAGGGATGACCAGGGTAGTGGTCAATCCTGTGATGGGCTCTGCAGAATTGGGGACAGTGGTGGGCAGATGGTAGGACAGGAGACCCCTTGCTCCTGAATTCCAACTCTGCTGAGGACATGCACAGGGAAGGCAAGAAGGACGTCACCTGAAATCTTGGGGCCGGGGAACACCTGGGGCAGCTCTGGCTGGATGTTGTAGGGTCTCACCTGAGCAAGATCAGTCTGCAGCCAGAGAACCGTGGTCCAATACTGGTGTTCTTGAACAGGGGGTCAAGCTGCGGGGATGGTGAAGGAGTAGTGACAACGGTGTGACAGGCAGGGCACAGATGGACACCAGTGGGTGGGGCAAGACCAGTGGGCGGGGTGACTGGAGAAGGCCTAGGCTGCACCATTGAGCGGGTCCACACCAGCATGGGGATGGCAGAGTGGGTGGAGCTGGCTCAAGTGGGTGGAGCAAAGTGAGGTGGGCGGAGCTCTCACCAGACTCTGCAGATTCTTCTCTACATTCTTGAAATCCTGGGAGCCAGGAGGCTGCATGTCCTGCTTGTAGTGCTGGCTGGTGATGGTGAAATTGAGGGTGAAGGACAGCAGAGGGGTTTCCGTGGCTGCAGCAGGGGAGGGAGAGGAGAGACCGTGGTGAGTCAGGCCTGGGAGGGACACAGGAGCAGACAGGGTCTGGGGCCACAGGCGTCAGACCTGCGACCTTCTCACTGGAGCCCACAGCAACAGTGCAGGGGCCTTGGCACCTATCCCCACAATCACCAGTTGTTTACAATGTTAGACTATCATATGCTGCAGGAGCAGGAGGGAAAGATTCGGAGGCTGCAAAGCTTGGAGGCGACAGCCTACCATTCTAGTCCACGTTTAGGATTGTTCACTTCCTCTCCGCCCTCCAGCCTCCCACCAACATTGAGTGGCATTTCTGTGTGTCTAGGCCACAGTGCAGACTCTATTCCCCAATGAGTCTCACTGCAATGACTCCCCAGCCTGTGACCCAGTCTCCTTCCCTCCCTGACAGCTGGAGATGAGGGCAGGGGCCTGGGCTTCCTTCTCTGGTGTGAGGCTGGGGGTTTGCGGGGGGTATGGAGTACTCACTGCTGATGGTGGTAACTGAAGTGAGGTGGGTGTAACCTGTGGGGAGGGAGGGAGAGAGGGAGAGGAGGTGCTGGCATGTGCAGAAGGAGTAAAGGAGGCTTGGAAGGCGAAAGGAAAGCACAGATTTCTGTGCCAACCATTTTTTTTATTACAAAATTTTATGGGAATACAAGTTTTTAGGTTACATATCTTGCCTTTGCACCACCTGAGTCAGAACAGCCAGCGTGCCCATCCCAGACAATGCGCACACCACCCGCTACGTGTGCATTTACCCACTCCCTCCTGAAAAGGCATATAACATGCTCACCATTGACATAGAGACTGTCCCTGTCCAGGGTGTAGGGGCCCAGCTCAGTGACGCCATGGGTCAGGTGGCTCAGCTCCCAGTACAGCCGCTCTCTGTCCAGCCCAGGGCCTGTGCCGTTGGGGCGGTGGGTGCAGATGGCGTTCACTTGGGTGGCTGTCCCGTTGTCCTTTGGCCTGGGGAGAGTGGGTGAAAGGAAGGACTATAAATGGATCGCGTAGGGAGGGGCCCAGAAATTCCTGGGATTAGGAAAAGAAGGGGCCAGGGGACGTGAGAAGCCTGGTGGAGACGGGGGAACCCCACACCCAGATTTTCTGAGTGCAGCAACTTGCAGCCAGCATAGGACTGTGAGAAGACTCGACTGGGGGGAGAAAGTTATTAAATTGTGAGGCTGCAACCAGCAGCCTGGGTACAGGAGAACTCAGACCCCAGGCAAATGAAGAGCTGGCATTGGGATTAAAGTAGGAGGTGAGGGCACATTTCCGTTCTGAGACATCCTGGGATCGGAATTTACAACCTGAAGGAAAGCTCTTCTCCTTCAAAGGAAAGGAGGGAATTGAGAAGGGATGACTAGGGCTAGAGTGAAATCCTGCTGATGGGCTGTGGAATTTGAGGGTAGTGGGTGGGGGAGGTGGCAGGATCCGGAGACACCGGCACCAGGAGTCAGTGTGTCCTGAGCCCCACCTCTGCAGAGGACACGCACAGGGAGGGCAGGAAGGAAGCCGACCAGAGTCTTCAGGCCTGGGGGCATGGGGGAGCCCTGGCTGGCCACTCCAAATCTCACCTGAGCGAGGTCAGTCTGCAGCCAGAGTACAGGGGGCCCACGCTGGTGTTCTTGAACAAGGGATCAAGCTGGGGAGGAGGGAGACGGAGGAAAGTAGATGGTCTGAGAGGCAGGGCCATGGTGATCATCCTGGGTGGTGTTGTCATCAGTGGGCGGGGCAGGAGGTGGGTGGGGCTAGAACTAATGGGCAGGACAGGAGGGAGGTGGGCAGGGATCGGTCCAGTGGGTGGGGTATGAGTGAGGTGGGTGGGGCTAGAACCAGTGGGCGGGGCAGGAGTGAAGTGGGCGGAGCTCTCACCAAATCCTGCAGGACCTTCTCCGTGGTGTTGAACTTCCAGGAGCCTGGAGGCTGCATGTCCTCCCTGTAGTGCAGGTTGGTGACAGTGAAGTTGAGGGTGAAGGGCACCAGTGGTGTTCCCGTGGCTGCAGCAGGGGAGGGAGAGGAGGGCCATTCTGTGTCAGGCCTGGGAGGTATATAGGAGTAGACAGGGTGTGGGGCCATAGGCCTGGGACCATCTCATTGAGGACCATAGCAATGGCTGAGGGTCTTTGTGGCCTAGTTTGCCAAAATGTTCACTAGTTGTGGAGAACATTAGAGCATCCCATGCTGCAGATGAAGGAGGGAAGCTTTTGGATGCTACAAATATCTGAAGGAGACAGTTTCTAGGCTAACATTCTTATTTACTTCCAGTGAATTGTTCACTTAGTTTCTTCCCTCCCTCCACTCAAGCAATATTTAGTGGCATTTTCTGTGTCTAGCCCACAACACAGAGGTGATTCCCAGCGGAGTGTCATTGCAATGATCCCCAGCCTGTGACCTAGACTCCTTCCCTCCCTGACAGCTGGAGATGTGGGCAGGGGCCTGTTGCTTCCTTCCCTGGTTTGAGGTTGGGGCATTCTGGGGGTATTGAGTGCTCACCGCTGACAGTGGTTACTGAAGTCTGGTGGGTGTAATCTGCGGACAGAGATGGAAAGAGAAAGAGGAGCTGCTGGGATGTGGAGAAGGAAGAAAGGAGGCTTGGAAGGGAGGATGCAGGCTCTATGATACAGCAAAGCACAGGTGGTCGTGCTCACCATTGACATAGAGACTGTCCCTGTCCAGGGTGTAGGGGCCCAGCTCAGTGACGCCATGGGTCAGCTGGCTGAGCTCCCAGTATAGCCGCTGTTTGTCCAGTCTAAAGCCTGTGGGGTCAAGGCGATGGGTGCAGACTGTATCCACCCCGGTGGCTGCCCCTTCCTTCTCAGGCCTGGGGAGAGTGGGTGAAAGGAAGGAAAATACATGGATTGCCTTGGGGGGAGGGTGTCCTGAAATTCCTGGGTGCAGGACAGTAAGGAGCCAGAGCAGATTAGAAGCCTGGTAGAGAGGTGAGAAGCCACATGTAGATTCTCTAAGTGCACTGACTCCTGGCCAGCCTTGAGCTGTGAGCAGAGTCATGGATACAAGAATTTTTATAAAATTGCAAGCCTGAAACCTTCATCCTCATGGCATGGGGACAAGAGAGCTCATACCCAAGATAGGTGAAGAGCTGGAACTGGGGATTAAAGCAAGTGGGGAAGGCAGGTTTTCTTGAGAGACATCCCGGGCACAGTATTTCAAGCCTGAAGGAAACACCCTTTTTGTTCAGAGGGAAGGAGGGAAGGAGAAGGTTCAGAGCGATGACCAGGATGGGGGCCCAATCATGCTGATGGAGTCTGGGGTAGCTGGTAGAGGGAAGGGTCGTAGAATCAGGAGACATCTTGGTCCTGGAGCCAGCACGTCCTGAATTCCACCTCTGCTGAGGACACGCACAGGGAGGGCAGGAAGGAAGCCGACCAAACTCTTTGGGTCTGGGAGCCCCTGGGGCAGCCCTGGCCAAGGGTAATTTTAAAGTCTCACCTGAGCAAGGCCAATCTGCAGCCAGAGTACAGCGGGCCCACACTGGTGTTCTTGAGCAAGGGGCTAAGCTGTGGAGGGGGGAGAGGGGGAAGAGGAGATGGTCTGAGAGGCAGGACCAGGGGTCATCCGTGGGTGGGGCTGTCAGCAGTGGGCGGGGCTGGCTTCAGTGGGAAGGTAGACGGTAAGTGGGTGGGGCTAGAACTAGTGGGCGGGGCAAAGTGAGGTGGGCGGGGCTCTCACCAGACCCTGCAGAGCCTTCTCTATACTGTTGAACTTCCAGGAGCCTGGAGGCTGCATATCCTCTGTATAGTGCAGGTTGGTGATGGTGAAGTAGAGGGTGAAGGGCACCAGAGGGGTTTCCGTGGCTGCAGCAGGGGAGGGAGAGGAGAGGCCGTGCTGAGTGAGGCCTGGGACGAATACAGGAGCAGACAGGGTCTGGGGCCATAGGCCTGACACCAGCGACCATCTCACTGGAGTCCATAGCAATGGCTGAGGGACCTTGTGATCTAATGCCAGAATCACCAGTTGTGAACGACATTAGACCATCATGCTGCAGGTGAAGGAAGGAAAAATTTGGAAGCTACAAAGCTTGAAGGAGTCAGCCTACCATTCTAATTTATGTTCATGAATTGTTCACTTATTTTCCCCCCTCCAGCCACCTAGCCAACATTTACTGGCATTTAGTGGCAACATTTCTCTGTGTCTAGGCAGCAACACAGAGGCGATTCCCAGTTGGGTCTTGTTGCAATGATTTCCCAGCCTGTGACCCTGAGTTCTTCCCTCCTTGACAACTGGAGATGGGGGCAGGGGCCTGTGCTTCCTTCCCTGGTTTGAGGGTGAGGGTGTTGAGTACTCACTACTGACAGTGGTTACTGAAGTCCGGTGGGTGTAACCTGCAGAGAGAGAGAGAGAGAGGAGCTGCTGGGAGGTGGAGAAGTAAGAAAGGAGGCTTGGAAGGGAGGATGCAGTCTCTGAGATACAGCAAGGCACAGGTGGCCGCGCTCACCATTGACGTAGAGACTTTCCCTGTGCAGGGTGTAGGGGCCCAGCTTGGTGACACCATGGGTCAGGTGGCTCAGCTCCTGGTACAGCCGCTCTCTGTTCAGCCCAGGGCCTGTGGGTTTGGGGCGGTGGGTGCAGATGGCGTTCACTTGGGTGGCTGTCCCATTGTCCTTAGACCTGGGGAGAGTGGATGGAGGGAATGACAATAAATGGATTGCCTAGGGAGGGGTCCTGAGATTCCTGGTGCAGGACAGGAAGGGCCAGATCTAATGAGAAGCCTGTGGAGAGCTGAGAAGCCACATTTAGGTTCCCTGGTGGCTGCTCCATTTTTCAGGCTTAGGGAGGGAGGGACAGAGGGATGGAGACAGAGCGGGGGAAGGTGCTTTACAATAATTATGGGAAAGCTGAAAAGTGGTGGGGCTCTTGTCAGCAAAACCCAGGCTGCTGCCTCATTTTCACCGTTGAGGGAATTGGCTACATTTCCACCTCCTCGTTCCAGGTCCCCATCATGGGTCTCCTGTACTTTGCGATCCCTTCTCACCACGGCAGCCAATTGTCACTCTCAATGGAGATCTTTCCTAGTTAGCCATTTGCTAAACTCCTTCCATGGCTCCGTGCTGGCTGTGGATGAAGCCACAGTGTCCCAACACGAATGTCAGGGCACCCAGAGCCTGCCCTGCTCCCTCCCTTGCAGTTGAGTATTTCTTTTCTCTACCTCTCCCTGTAACAGATATCCCGGCCATTACCTGCCCTTCTGCAGGTATGAGCTTCAGTCTACGTTCCTTCTTGACCCACCACACTTCCCTCATCTCTTGGTACTTCCATAGCCTCTCTGGGCCTCAGTTTCTTATCTATAAAATGGGTGTAATAATGGTACCCAGGGCACTGGTACACCTTGTGAGGATTAAATATGTTGATATAAGTAAAGTGCCTAGACACAGTCCCTGGTACACCCTAAGTGCTGAGTGAATGGCTGCTGCTATAATTGTTATGATGGTTATAAATGTCACAATCACTGTTATTAGTTACCATTATTGTTACCATTAATGATCTGTTTACGAGTCTTCTTGAGGGCACAAGAGCATGCTGTGACCTCCACTGAGTTTTCAAAGCTGGGCAGAGAGAGCTTGGTACACAGTAGGTGCTCAAGCAATGTGGGTGGATGGAAAGAAAATGGATGGAGCTCCAGGCCAGCAGAGTGGAGGGGCCATTTCTGCTTTGGATGATGCATCAACACCTCGGGCTGGGCTCTATGACTTCATTCCCTTCCTCGCTGTCTCAGCACTACAGGGTGAGTCTCCTCTCTCAAATTTTATTTTCGGAGGCATGGAGGCATGCCATTGGAAGCATCTGGGGAGATGCCCACTGAGGCCAAATCTTCCCAGAGACCTTGGCGTGGAGCCAACCACGCATGCTCAGAAACCCCATCACTAGGGTGGAGTGTCACACTTCTTTGCACTGGAGGCAGCAGAGAACTGAAGGCTGGGCTCACCCGGGTGGGGAGGTGAAGGCCCATGGGTCTTCTCAAAGAAAAGAGGCAAGGCAAGTATGGCGGGAAAAGGCATGGCTTTGAGGAGACGACTTGAATCCTGGCTCCACCGTTTAGGAGCTATTGGCTCTGGACAAGTTCCTTAACTTCTCCGTGCCTTGGCTTTTCATTTATAAAATGAGGATAATAATCATGATGTTGAAAGACTTCAGGGAAATGATGTATGGAAAGCATTTAACCTAGTGATTCTAAACCAGGGGTGATTCTAAACCCAGGGGACATTTGGCAATGTCTGGAGACATCTTTGGTTGTCACGACTTTGGGGGTGGGATGGGGGACGGGCCACTACAAGTTTCTAGTTGGATATTTAGAGGGCGAGATGCTGCTAAGTATCCTGCAGTGCAGAGGACAGCCACCCACAACAAGAATTATGTGGCCTGGAATATCAGTAGTGCCAGTATGGTAACAACGTCTGCCTTGTACCCCAGTGTCTGGCACGTCCTAATTGCTTGCTGTGTGTTAACCTTCAGGAATATGTATATACATTGTGGTTGTTTTTATCTTTTTTTTTTGTAAAGACAGGGTCTCACTCTGTTGCCCAGGCTGGAGTGCAGAGGCATGATCATAGTTCACTGCAGCCTCCAACTCCTGGGCTCATGTGATCCTCCTGCCTCAGCCTCCTGAGAAGCCAGGAATACAGCTAGTACTACAGGCATGGGCCACCATGCCTGGCTAATTAAAAAAAAAATTTTTTTTTTGTAGAGATGGGGCCTCGCTATGTTGCCCAGGCTGATCTCAAACTCCTGGCCTCAAGCGATTCTCCCATCTCAGCCTCCCAAAGTGCTGGGATTACAGGTGTGAACCACCATGCCCAGCCAGGGGTACGTTCTTGATAAAGGAGTTTGGTGTATACTTTTGAGTCACTCCATTTTGTTCCTAGGGAACACTGCATGGGAGATTTGAGGCTCAGGAGAATATGAAAGGATCAGAGCAGGGTTTGGGGGCTCCACATTGGGAGTTGCAAAGGGCTGAGGCCAAAGGCAGGACCCAGGCCTAGAGAACTATGCATAAGAATTTCCATCATGCCTTGCTGATGGCCGTCTTCTCTGGAGGTCTCACCTGAGCGAGGTCAGTCTGCAGCCGGAGTAGAGGGCGCCGACACTGGTGTTCTTGAACAAGGGTCTGAGCTGTTGAAGAAGAGGGAGGTGAGTTAAGTCTGCGCGGGAGAGAGACGGGGCTGGGATGAAGTGGGAGGGGCAAGAGAGATGGGTGGGGCAGGCATCAGTGGGCGGGGCAGAAGTGAGGTGGGCGGGGCCATCACCAGCCGCTGCAGAGCCTTCTCTGTTTTGTTGAACCTCGCGGAGCCGCCGGGCTGCATGTCCTCCATGTAATGCAGGTTGGTGATGGTGAAGTTGACAGTGAATGGCACCAGAGCAGGGCCAGAGGCTGCAGTGAGATTGGAAGAGAAGTCATGCCCTGAGCCATGCTTGAGCTAGATCCACATCCCTGATGTCCAGTGTATTCACACTTGGTGCAAGAGCTTAGAATGTCTCTCCTAGAATGGGAAACTTTATTCTGAAAGACACTAATAATAGTAATGGTGATAATATTGGCAAAATAGCGGCAATCATAGCAGCAGTAATAACAGCTGACATTCAGGAGAACTTACTCTACACTCTTCATCCAGTATCTCATGTTGTCCTCACATAACCCCTGGAGATGAGTCCTATTATTTACTCCCAATTGACAGAGGATGAAAATGAGCTTCAGCGAGGTTAAGTCACTTCCCCAAGGCCATACAGCTATTTTAGGGCAGAAGCTCAGGATCTAGAAACTTAGGGTTGAGTTCTGCCCGTCCGCTGGCTGTGCGACCTCGGAAAAACCACTGAGGTCCCCAAGAACCACTTTGTGCCTTTTTAAAATGGAAAAATAGTAGTATCTACCTGCTAGGATTGGATAAGATCACATACAAATAAAGGAAGGTCCCTGGTATATGGCCAAAACTCAGTGAACGCTGTTGTCTTTGCTTTGTTGTTATGTTATTTATGTTTGTTTTCTCTGCTGAATCCTTTAGTCTCTGCCTTTGGGAATTAGTCCTGGATTTGCCTTTGACTATTTCCTATCTATCCTAACAGAAGGTGAATAAAGCTTTAGGAATAGTTCCAGAATGTACAGTGGGTTCTGGTCTCAGTATCTGACTCCGGGTCATCTAAGGCCTGAGGACAGACAATTTGGTTGCAAGTTGGCCCCTGACGGGTCACCTGGGGCAGATTGTGAAAGTGGCCACAAATTCTTCACCTCTCTGCATCTAAACTTTTGCAATATGGTGTTGCCGCCCCTCCCACCAAGAGGTAGCAGTTTATTTCTCTACCTCTTGGATCTGGCTTGGCCATGACTTGCTTTGGCCACTGAGACAGGGGGAATGTAATGCAAGGAGAGGTTTGACAAACGCTGTGCCCTGGGGCATGCTCTCTCTTGCTGCCAGGAATCCTATGACCACCACATCAACAAGCCGGAGCTAGCCTGTTGGATAATGCAAGGCTGTGTGAGGGAGACGTGAGGCACCCCATCTGACAGTCAGGCATCCTCTGGAGGCAGAGGCACCTAGCTGACCTGCAGGTGACTGCGGATACATAAGGAACTGCCCTGCTGACCTGCATACTAGTGAGCAGTAGTGAATGGTTGTTTTAATCCACTCAATAGGGAGGTCCATTTGTTAGGCAGTAAAAGCGAACTGATATAACACCTTCACCGAAAGCAAAGGGAGGGTTAAAAGGACTCACTGCCTTAGTCTGGGATTGAAAACCCAGAGTCACAGGGCTCTCCAAACCCAAGGATAGAGCTGGACTGGTCTGTGACAAGGGCATAGCCTCAAAGATTCATCTTGTCCCTACTGTCCCCTTGCCTTGACCTGCCTGGCCATAGTCTATTTGCCCTTCTGTTTGCAAAGCATAGAGATGTGTAGGTGGGTAGAAAGGAGGCGTGGAGAGGAGGCTCCTACCTGTGGGGCTGGAGAAGGAGTGTGGAGCCACTGAGGTTCCCAAGGAGAGTGTGGAAGTCACAGCAGCTGAGGAGGAAGGACGGGAAACAAGAGTGATGCAGCTTTATCAAGAGGAACCAGAGATGGGCTGCGCTGATGCCCAGCCTGAATCCCAGAGGTGGAGGTGTGGTTGGGTGGGTAATGGGGGACCCAAGGCTTCGCTCCTCCATGAGGCCCTGGACTTAGCGGGGAGTGATCAGCTGCACCGACAAGGGGTGCTGGAGGCTTGGAGGCATCTGGAGGTTGAGCACTTACCACTGGGGGTGGCGGTCATGGCTAGCCTGTTGTAACCTGTAGAGAGTGGGTGACAGTGAGGTGGGGTGTTTGAAAGGGTTAAGGAAGGGATGAAGGAGCTAGACCATCGCTGGAAGAACAGGGGGTTGCTTCCTTTCCAGACAGCGGCTGGTACCTCCTACAACCTTTCTCCAACCGTCCACCTCTCTCTCTGTGTGTGAGACAGTCCTCAGTGGGGAAGGGGAACCTCACAAGGAAAGGAAGAGTGAAGAGAGAGAAATCTAGAAGCAGACAGGGATGTGTCCTCTGCCCAGAGCTCAGTAGCAACAGTGGAATCCACCAGGGGTGCAGGAGGAGATCCCTGTCACCATCAGATGCTCACCGTTCACATAGAGATGATTCTTGTCCAGGATGTAGGAACCAAGCCGGGTGACACCGTCAGTCAGCCGGCTCAACTCCCAGTACAGCTGCTTCCTGTCCAGCCCAAGGCCCTCAGGGTCAGGATGGTGGGTGCAGACGGCATCTACCCCAGTGGCTGCTCCATCATTTTCAGGTCTGGGGAGGTAAGGACATGGGAATGAGGATGGGACAAAGGGGTGGCCCTTGGTAGGACATCCTTCTGTCAGTCCACTTGTGTGTAGACACCTGATAATCTGCCCTCCAAGTCCAGGCATGACTTGTCCACAAAAGAAGGGGCATCTTTGAGCCACGAAGGACCAGAGTGGATGTTTTAGGGTCAGACAACCATCAGTTGAAACTCTACTTCTGTCCCTTGTCGAATCACCCACCTAACCTTCCCTGACTCTACATTCTCCCACCTGCAGAGTGTGGATGATGCTGTAACCATGTAGGTGGGATGTCAGGGGATTCAGAAATGATTAATATAAAATATCCAGCCCTAGTGCCAGGAGAAATGGAGTATCCCTTTTTCCTCAGCTTGGACAGAAGTGACCTTGAGCTAAGCTACTTCTAGCTCTGGGTTCCTAGCAACTTGATAAAGGTGCAGTGTCAGTTGTGCTGGCTGGTGAGATTGTGTATGGTGAAAATGACTCACATCTTTTCTGGGAGCACCATAAATGGACATCAATACCTAGGAAGAAGCTGTGACTTTGGGCTGCCTTAGGGGTGGTGATTCTGTTCACTGAGTGGAACTGTTGAAGAAATATTGGTTCCCCTTTGGGACATGACACTTCTAAGCCAGGACAAAGCCTTCACTTGTCCTTGGAGGTCTCATTTCCTTGCACACAAGCTGTCACCTGAGATGCCAAAGAGAACAACCTTGGACTGCCAAGAAGGCTCTTGCAAAAAAAGAAAAAAAAAAAACTGAAATGCCCAGTGCTGCCCTGCTGGCTGTCGTTTCTTGTTCTCATCCTTCTAAGTGAAACTGAAGCCACACGCAGCCTATTCAGGTCTTGCAGATGCGAAAGTTGTCGAATTAAAATGAAGTCACTAAGGTTAAGAAAACCCTGACAAATAGAGCCAGAGAAGACCATGTAGGGAGGGCTCTCCTGCTTGTACACCCGATAACAAAACTATCACAAAAGACTGCAAAACCCACAGACTTGCACAAAGCCCATCTAATTGGGTTTAGGATGATGCACAGAGAGCCAGCACAACCAGCCTGTACTTTACTACGTCACCTACGGCAAGACAGAGGGGAGGTCTCACCTCAGTGTGGTCAGTCTGCATCCAGTGTACAGTGAACCGATGCTGCTGTTGGTGAACAAGTTCTTGAGCTGGGGGAGAGGGGGTGAGTGCATGACAAAATGAATGTAAAAGTAATCATCATTTTAAAATGCAACATTTAAAAAAATATTTATTTTTAATTGACAAATAAACATAGTATATATTTATCGTGCAAAACATGATGTTTTGAAATACATATTCATTGTGGAGTGGTTACATCGAGCTGATAAATATATGCATCACCCCTCATACTTATCGTTTTGTGTAGTAAGAATACTTAAAATCTACCCTCTTAGCGGTTTCCGAGAATATAATACATTATTATTAACTATAGTCACCATGTTGCACAGTAGATCTCTTGAACTTATTCCTCCTGTCTAACTGAAATGTTGTATCCTTTGACCAAAAACTTCACACCTTCCCAAAAAAAACAAAACCCCACAGCTCCCTAATCCTCTCAATGCAGCATTTAGTTCTAAAACAAAACAAAACAAAACAAAACAAAACCACAGATGAGGAAACATGATACCAAAGAGCAAGGTCATTGCTCCAGGATCACATTGCTTGACTGTGGCAGTTCCAAGTTTTGGGCCCAGAACTGTCTGCCTTCTGAAACCTCTGTATCCTCCAAAAGTGTGTAGTAGGGAGACTCAAAAAGGGTGGGGAGGAAGTTAGAAAGGAGGGATGGGTGTCAGGGGGCTCTCACCAGATGTTGTAGAATTGAATCCGTGGAGTTGAACTTCACAGAGCCAGGCTGCGTGTCCTTCATGTAGGGCATGTTGGTGATGGTGAAGTTGAGGGTGAAGGGTACCAGGGCAGGGCTGGCAGCTGCAGTGGGGGGAAGGGGAGGAGAGGCCATGCCCTAAGTCAGGCCTGCACTGGATGTGGGGCGAAGAGCCACTGGGACACAACCTCTGCCTGCTCAGGGGACCCCATCATCTTGGAGATACCAGGGAGGTGGGGGTGCTCACACCTGAAGCTTTTTTGGGTATCAGTCCCTGTTATCTGAGTTTGGGGGTAGAGTGGGTGTAAGCTGTGGAGGCAGCAATATGTTCTATTGGACATGGCCCCCAGCCACACAAAAACACCAGAGATGGAAATGTCTGGGTGTTACATAAATGAGTCAAAGATGGTGCCTATATATTGTCCTGTAGTTGTTTATTGCTTTACAGCAGGCTGGGTGGCATCCATTTGCTCAAAAGCCTGCCAGCACCAAATTCAAATTTTTGCACATCCAAGTGGTTTAAACATAAGCCCCCAGTAAGCAGACTTTAGCCATTTAGAACCTATCTGCTTTGCATGTCCCATGAAACTACACCTAACATCTGAGGGACAGAAAAAAGATAACTTATTGCTATGAAGACCCTAAGCCGCTGCTCCCCTTCAGAGTTCTCTGACCCAGAGACTCCCCACCGGGCTGTTGAATGACATCATCTTTCTCCCTAGGGACTTCCTCTCCCTCCTTCTCCCCTTATGAGAGGTGACCCCCGTACCCCAGCCTCTGGATGGGCTCTCGCAGCAGGGGACTTCACCTGCATGCAAACCTGCCACAGGGATGCCTAAGTAATGCTGTGTGCTACTGCCATCTTGTGGTCATATCTTTTTTCCCCTTGAGCAACCCAAAATCTCTCGGACCCCCGCATGAAAATAGGTAAGACATGAGGATTTAAGGGACACAGGATTGTATTGACTTGAGCCAGTTTCTTCCTCCTATCAGAAGACCTTTGAGGACCCTCCAAACAGGCTTACCCTCCAAAACCTCTTGAGAATTTGCCTGAGGAGTGATCTGCCAAATAACATTTTGTTTTTCCTAATTTATCAAATTTGCTGATTTTACAAGATATTTTATGAATTATTCCTCCTGAGTATATTCTTTTTCTTTTTTTTAAAATAGAGATGGGGTTTTGCTATATTGCCTAGGCTGGAGTGCAGTGGTTATTCACAAGGGCGATCATGGCACACTACAGCCTCAAACTCCTGGGCTCAAGTGATTGTCCCGCCTTAGCCTCCAGCCTCTTAAAAATTGTATTTAAAGCAATTAGACAAAGGCAGAATGTGGGGTCAGATTCTGATCTGGTATCCTTAAAAGTCAATGTCATGACTACAAAAAGGGGTGCTGAGTAGAACTATACTATATCAAGAGACACAAAAAAGACAATAGCCGAATTAACATGTGAAGCTTAATTGGAACCTGGTTCAAAAAAAGACCATAGGAGAAACATTTGGGGAATTTGAATATGGATTGCATATTAGATAGTACTAATGTATCATTATTATTTTTTGAAGTGTGATAATGGTGTGTCGTAGGACAATGTCCTGAGTTTTTGGTGATTCCTGTTGAAATATTTAGTGGTGAAGCGTCATATTATCTGCCCCTTTCAAATGGTTCAGATCAGAAAAAAAATTTATGTCTACATCCTTATGCTGTCAGTTCTGCTATAATGCTTGGTTTGAAAGCATGATTTTTTTCAGGGTCTTTGACACATTAGAGAACAATTTGAATATAATGTGACTTTCACGTTTGCCTATGTGCAATTTTATCTGCAAGACATGCAAGAGAAACACCAGTTATACACAGAAAACTGCACTTACCTGAACCTTGTTGCACAGGCTGCACAAAATGCACACACACAGCCTCAAACATCTACAGCTCCCTCAGTGCCCCTGGTTTGTGAGGGATGCCCACATACATCTGGGAGACCAACTTTCTGTCTTATTTCAGGTAACCTTCTTTCCACTTCTTTGCAATAATTCACAAGCTACAACCCTTCTAATGATAACTTCCAGAAGCAAACATCCATCAGGTCTCTTTAAGGTAAAGTGCCACATTTATTGCAGTACTTACATATTTCCTAATCACTTAACATATGTGCGACTGTGCTGTTGTATTAGATTCTAAATTTTTATGTCGTTGACAATGTTTTTGAGTGCTGTACTCCAATCCCATTTTCCCCAGAAGCCCTGTGGTTTTCACTGTGGGATTTTTACATAGAATGGTGATTGGCGATTTTTAGCAATACCCGTATCACCTTAGAGCAGAACTCACTATGTACAAGAGACAAATTAGACAAAATATTAACAACCACTGAAGCCCAGTGGTGGACAGATGGATGTTCCCTTGCACTATTCTTTCAACATTTCTGTCACTTTTGACAATTTTCATGAGAAAAAATTAGGGGGGTGGGAACAAATGCACACACAATATTCATAAAAAGTAGAAACAACACCATGGTCCCCAGATTTTGACAAACTGAACATTGCTTAACACGCTCCTAAAATTAAATGACCATGTTTGCTGAATATAGCCAGAGAGCCTAAGGAACATATTCATAAAGAATTAGTAACAAGAATAAAGTCATATCTATTCAATATATTCAAGAAGACTATTCCTTAAAACAAGCTGTTGGTAAATTGGTTCATTGGGTAGACTCAAGAACTGATCCTTTACTGAGTTGGTTTCTGGGACACTGACCAGTGGAGAAATGTATTCTCAGCAAATAGACCTTCTGCCTTCTACTCTTCTAAGGATTGGGGAGTGATTTGGGAATCAGGGGCCACCCATAGGTTTTAGAAACAGGTTACAAAGAATGGTTGAGGATGGTGGGTGCTGGGGTGGGGCTGGTATTTGAAGGGATTCTCAGGGACCTGGGAAGACCCTTGTCAGATCCATCAGGAGTCAACCTTGAGCCCCACCCCTAACTCCACCTCCTGCCTCCTGTGATTAGAACCCAACAGGAGTCACTGGGAACATCTTCAGAGAGGAGGTATTCCTACCTGCGGGGCTGGAGAAGGGGGTCACCATCTCTGAAGAAACTGTGGCCACCATAGAAGCTGGGGAGAAAACAACCCAAGTGCATGGAGTGGGGAACCATCACCTTGGAGATGCCAGGGAGGGAGTGCTCAACTTCGGGCATTTTAGGGAATAGGCAGGTCCCTGTTTATCTGAGGCTGGAGGTGGGGTGGGGGGTGAAGTGGAGGCGGTGGGCTCTTGGACTCTTTCACTCCAAAGGGCTGGGACTTAGAGGGGTGGTAGAGACATACGGAGCCTCAGATCACTCACTCCTGGGGGTGGAAGTCAGGATCTGGTGGGTGTAACCTGCAGAGGTAAAGGAAGAAATGGTGAGGAGCGGGTAGGATGAGGAAAAGGGAGGCATGGGAGGGAGAGATGAGGGCTCTGAAATGCACCAAAGCACAGATGGCCATGCTCACCATTGACATAGAGACTGTCCCTGTCCAGGGTGTAGGGGCCCATCTGGGTGACACCGTGGGTCAGCTGGCTCAGTTCCCAGTGCAGCTTCTCTCTGTCCAGCCCATGGCCTGTGGGGTCAGGGTGGAGGGTGCAGACGGCGTCCACTCCTGTGGCTTCCCCATTCTTCTTGGGCCTGGGGAAGGCAGGTGATAGGGAAGAAGATGAACGGTTTGCTTAGGGACAGGTCCTGAGGTTCGGGGTGGGGGGTGGGGGAGAACAGGAAGGGGCCGGAGAAAATGAGAAGCCTGCCAGAGAGGTGAGAATCAACCCTTAGATTCTCTGAATGCACCCACTCCCAGCCAGCCTTGGACTGTGAGCAGAGTCACGGATACAAGAATTTTTAAAAACTGCAAGGGTGAAACCTGCATCCTCACAGGATGGGGATAGGAGAGCTCAGACATGAGATGGATGGAAGACCTGGCATCGGGCATTAAAGCAAGTGCAGGAGGCAAGTGTGTCTTGAAAGAAACCCTGGGGACAGAATATAACACCTAAAGGAAATTCCCTTGTCATTCAAAGGGAGGGACAGAAGGAGGAAATTCAGATCAGAGGGACGACCAGGGCAGGGGCCCAATCCTGCGTATGGGCTCTGCAGAAACTCTCATTTGAGGTGGGGAGGTGGTAGGTTCAGCAGACACCTTGGTCCGGGAGCCAGTGCCTCCTGACTTCCACCTCTGCTGAAGACACGCACAGGGAGGGCAGGAAGGAAGCCGACCAAACTCTTTGGGTCAGGGAGCCCCTGGGGCAGCCCTCGTTGGCTATTCTAAGGTCTCACCTGAGCGAGGTCAGCGTGCAGCCAGAGTACAGGGGGCCGACGCTGGTGTTCTTGAACAAGGGCGTGAGCTGCGGCAGAGAGAGGGGGAGGTGAGTAGAAGCGAGCAGAAGCCAGGGGGGCGTGGCTGGCACCAGCGGGCGGGGCTTACATCTCTGGGGACAGAGGTGAGGTAGGTGGGGTCTTCTTCCATGGGTGTGGCACAGGTGAGGCGGTGGGGGTTTACATCAATGGGCGGGGGCAAGGCAAGGTAGGCGGGGCAGAGCTGAGGTGGGCAGGGCTGGCACCAGTGAGCAGGGCTTGCATCTCTGGGGACCGAGGTGAGGTGGGTGGGGTCTTCCTCCACGGGTGTGGCACGGGTGGGCGGGGCTTACATCCGTGGGCGGGGTGGGGCGGGCAGGTGGGCGGGGCTCTCACCAAGTTCTGCAGGACCCTCTCCGTGGTGTTGAACCTCCAGGAGCCCAGGTTATGCATGTCCTCCATGTACTGCAGGTTCAGGATGGTGAAGTTGACGGTGAACGTCATTAGGAGAGAGCCAGAGGCTGCAGTGGGAGCGTAAAGGATACGTTCACTGAGCCTATTCTTGCTCTGTGAACCTGAGCCTGGGGCATCCCGCCTGTGCCTCTGCACGTGCTGGGGAAGAAGGTTTCCCTCCAGGATGGGCAGTTTCCTCAGGGAGGACACCCCAGACATCAATATTAACTGAGGGCCACTAAGGATAGTATGACAAATTGCACTCTGGAGGTCAATACACCGTGAAGCAGAAAGCAAACATATCTGACCTTTCACGTGGGTAAAATTCCAGACAGACATCCTTCTTCTCTAAGGCCTTCCTCCCACCCCCCGCCACAAACTGTTTCTTTCAGATCATGCATTTATTGATTTTTAAAACAATTTGTTTGGAGCAACACCTATATCACATTTTTAGGTGTCAGGCCCTGTTGCAAGTGCTTTACTTACATTTTAACTTATTTATGTCTGAGGCAAAACCTTTGCAGGGAGATAATATTATCCCCATTTTAAAGATGTAAAAACTTAGCCAAAGGAAAGTTAAATAATTTTCCCAAGTCACCAAATCTCTAACTGGCAGAGTCCAACTTGAACCCAGGCATTGTGGTCCCCGGATCTGTGGTTCTATCTCATTTGCCTGAGTCCATGGGCAATGACCACCCGTTCTGGCCTGAGTGGTCAGTGGTGAGAACTCCCTCAGGAGGCCCTAGCTGATGAGAAATTAGAGACTCAAGGTGCAGGCTCATCCTGTACCCCCAGCAGGGCCGGTGAGTCGTATGGAATCTTCCTTGGGCCAGTGAGAAGCCAGGAATGGGAAGCTGGCCTCTGGCCCAACCAAAGGCCACCCAAGTCACCGAGCATGACCATAGACCATGCTGTTCCCGTCCTTCCTTACTAAGTCTCTGAGAAAGAAACCCCTCCACACACCTGCAAAACTCACCCCAGGAAAATCCTGATTATTAATTTAATACTTATCTGTAAGGCCACACTTTTCTTCTCTGTCTTTCCTGCTGGGACCCCCTCCAAGACTAGAGCTCCTTTCTATTCTGTATATTGCTGCATTACCAGGCCTTTTTTATAGTAAGTGCTTAATAAATCCTTGTTGGCTAAATGAGCGGGGGAGTCGTGTCTCCCTGGGTGATACCTCCCACTGGCCAAGGGCACTGGGCTTTTCTAGGGAGGAAACACAGAGAGGAAGCTCTTACCTGTGGAGACTGGAACGGAGATCCCCGAAGACATGGTAGAGGCTGTCGCAAAGGAGGAGAAAGCACAGTGAGGCAAATGTGGGAAAAGGTAGAGCCTCCCCAGCCCAGGACTGCCCCATCACGGGACCTTGAGACCCTTATTTTGCTTGGCCTCAAGCCTGTGCCGGCCTGTCTTTTCTGAGCTGGGGAATGAAGATAGCAAAAGACTAGTGCAGGGATGGGCCCCCAAGGCAAGCGGTACAGGACCCAAATTACTCACTGCGGGGGGTAGAGGTCAGGGCCTGGTGAGTGTAACCTGAAGAGAACGAGGGCAAAGCATTGTAAGGATGGGGGATGGGAAGAAGCAGTAAGACTCTTAGGCCCACTGGGTTTCTATGGATCCATTTATTCAAGTCATGTTTAAAGAGTGCCCTCAAAGTGCAGACCCAGAGACTATCGCTGGAGCACAGGGAAGAATTTCTACATCAGGTTATCTGCGGTTCATCCCTCTGCCATGCGTGCATCCCCTCCCCTGATTGTCCAAACTTTCATTCTATCTCCAGAAAAGCTGTGAATGGACACACACTTCCTGTGTGTTATAAGCCCAGAGCACACAGTCTGCAAGTGGATCCACGGGGAAGGAGCTCTGCCCCTTACCATTGACATAGAGGCTGTCCCTGTCCAGGGTGAAGGAGGCCAGCCAAGTGATGCCGTGGGTCAGCTCGCTTAGTTCCCGGTACAGCTGTTCTCTGTCCAGCCCAGTGCCTGTGGGCTCAGAGCTGTGAGTGCAGATGGCGTCCACTCTGGTGGCGGATCCATCCTTCTCGGGCCTGGGTGGGGAGGGAGACACAGGGATGGGAACACAGGTAGCACAGATGATAAGAGTGACTTGCCAGAATGATAACGTTCGGAAAAGCCACAAAGCTGAAATCAGGTTTTGGAGAAGATGGGAAAAAAAGAGACCAAAAAAAAAAAAAAATCTAGACTTTATAAATGATCCATAGGTGAACAGGTGAAATGGGACTAAAGTTGGCCCAGTGTTTGTTCGGCATTCACGTAGCAGCCACCATCACTCCACTCCCAGATAAAGCCAGGGGGAAATGAAAATGGACGGGGCCAGCCACGAGACCTTGCAAATCCCTGAGGTGCGTCACCTTTGAGCACTTTAAATATAGGTTAAGAAATGCGCATGCCACAAAGACCGGTCAGTGTTGCGTTTTGAAGTTTCCTTACAACAGAATGATTTTGGAAATTGTAAGGGCATTCACTCCCGGGGGATGTTTTCCGTGTGGGTTAGGGGAACAGGAAAGAAGCCCCAAGGATAGGAACCAGGGAGGGGGTTCACCTGCTACACTAGGCGGGAGGGGAAAAGGGGAGATTCAGGAACCGAATCTGGGAGGGTGCGAGTGTGTGCATTCGCTCCTGGGCGTTGCTGGGGGCTCAGAAAACAATACCCCAAAACAAAGCCCTCAGAAGCAGCCTCAGAAGCAAGAGATTTTCTCTGATTTTCTCCTGCCCCCCCATCTCTCAGTCCCCCCCCCCGCCACTGCCTAGCCAGAGAAACTAGACTCCCTCTTCTCCAAGGTAGGCCAGTGGCCCATAGAAACCAGATCCCCTTTTCTCCAAAGCCAGCTGTAAAACTTAAAAATATTACTCTAAATTTCCCCCCTGCCTTTCTATGTAAAAACTGGCCATACAGAAATCATCTGACCTACTTTGTTTGATGGTAGGTCATAAGACCCCACCCCCCATTCTGGAAAGTGACCTGCTCCATACCCAGAAGGAAGAAACGTAGCTCAGAGAGGCCAAGAAGAATCTAGACAGACAGGCCTTGCTGGGTTTCCCCACTCAGTCTATCAGCATGAGATTATACCCTTTTTGTCTAATCATGTTTCTACATGGCTGTCCATACTTTGTTGAACCTGAGCATAAAAATGGGCGATTTCCCCTGTCTCTGTGGATCTTCATTCTGAAGGCTTCTGTATATACATGTGAAATAAATTTGTAGGCCCTTTCTCCAATTAATCTGCTGATTGCAAGTTGATTTTTCAGCAAACCTTCAGAGAGCCAAGCCCTTGGCCCCTATAGCGTCTCACCTGAGGGAAATCAGTCCGCAGCCAGAATACAGTGGGCCAATACTGGTGTTCTTGAACAAAGGACCCAGCTAGGGAGGAAGGAGAGGGAGGTGAGTCGGAGAGCTGAGGAGCTCTGCAGGAGTGAGGAGGAGTGGGCAGCAGGCAGTTCAGAACTCTCACCAAGTGCTGCAGGATCTGCTCGGTTGTATTGAATGTTGCAGACCCTGGGTGCTTCATGTCTGGCATGTACTGCAGGTTTGTGATGGTGAAGTTAAGGGTAAAGGGTACCAAGGTAGGGCTCGTGGCTGTAACAGGAGAGGCAGACAAGAGGATCTGTCTTGAGCCTGCTAGAGCTCCCTGTCCAACCCGTCCTCCAGCCCTCCCACATATGGGCTCTGATCTTCCATCAGAAGGGTCCACCTGGCTTGATTCTTGATATGATTCAGGCAGGGATCACGATTTAAGTCATACCCTACTTGATATCTAGAATTTGTTCATTGTTTATTTTTTGTTTTGGTTTTTTTGAGATAGGGTCTTGCTATGTTGTCCAGGCTGGCCTCAAATTCCTGGGCTCAAGCAATCCTCCCACCTCAGCCTGCTGAGTGGCTAGGATTACAGGCAAAAGCCACCATACCCAGCTCTGGAATTGGGTCTTCTCCCAGGCGCTCTGATTTGGGGTCACTTACAGTGGCCCCAAGACTTCCCCCATACTGGCCCAATTATGTCACTAGACTGATGTCTCAGGTCCCTGGTTGCAATTTTAGTTCCTTTCTTCCTTCAACAAATATTTATCAAGCACCAGCTATGCATGAGGCATCGTCATGACCTTGCCACCTATATTTTTAGGTAGGAAAATTTTTAGGTAGACATTGCCAGCTCTTTAAATACAGGGACTTTCATAACAACAACAAAAATCCAACAAACAAACACTCCAAAACCTGGAAGGGTAACAGAGAGATTGGCAACATCAAAAAGTCTCTGGTCACATAGGGCTGAAGGGACAAAGAGACAGGGAGTGGCACACCAGAGACTCCTGAGACCATGGCAGAGACACAGCACCTACTGGAGAAATTCAGGGGTCAGATGTTTAGCCCACAGAGCAGCACACTGGAAGGGTGGAGAATGTATCAGAGGACAAAAAACAAATGACCCAGAAGGAGTATAACAAAGAACGTGGCTGATAAAGCCCACAAGAAGTTACATTCATACAAGGTGGAAACAGTAAACAGTCATGTAAACAGATAAGTACAACAAAAGTGTGGTAAATACATGGAAGGATTATTAAAAAAAACCAAACAGTGTCTGATTTAGATAGAGGATTCAGACAAGGTCCCTATGAAAACTTGGGATTTGCTTGAAACTTGAAGGAGGAAGAGGCGCCAGCTATGCAAGCCGCCAGAGGAAGTGCTTCCAAGGAAAGAAGCAGCAAGTGCACAGTCCACAAGATTGGGAAGATCTTGCTGTGTCTGAGCAATGTCCACGTTGCAATGCACCAAGAGTGTAGAAGAAGATGAGGTCAGAAAGGAATGATAGCCTTTAGGGACTTGTGGGTCACGGAGAGGAACATGGGTTTTATTGTAATAACAATGGGAAGTGGCAGAAAGATTTTACCCAAGGGAGAGATGTGCTCTGATGTTGACTTTTTCAAAAGCTTCTTCTGGCTGCTGTGTGAACAGATTATAGGGGCAGCAGTGGTAGCGGGGAGGTCAACATGCAAATCATTGCTGGGGTTTGGGTAAGAGACAGTGGTGGCTTGGACTAAGGCTAGAACGGTAAGGGGGGAAATGGATGGACCCAGGATACCTTCTGGATTGTATGTTCTGATGCTTAAAAAGTGGATTGAAGGAAAGGGAGGGGCCAGGACACTCCTTAATATCTTGCTTTTGTAACTAATTCCCTCGCTTGGATTATCACCCCATGACTCTCTGACAGGGACGCCCACTGCTACCCCTCCAGCTGCTGGCAGGGACCCAACCAGGCCTCCTTCTGTCCGTCTGGACTGTGAATGTCCACTGGCATCAACTTCCATCTGTGTTCTACCTCTGGAATCCTACTCTTTCTCAATAATTGACAGTTTCCACATACTGAGAGCTGACACGAGCCAGCTTCCAGCTGAAATCCATCTCCCAGGTCACCGAACTCCAGCACCTGTGCTCTTAAACCTGACATCACATGGCCTTTCCCAGAGAACTGTGAGGCAGAGGTCCCTGCAGGCTCTGAGGCACCAAGGGTCCAAATATAAGAAAGTTATCAAGGACAATGCCTGAATAGAAGGATGTAGGGGCCCTAGACTCAATGCCTTTCCCATTTCATGATGAAATTTAGACCAAGGAGCAATTGTAGCACAGGGAAGGTAAATGTAAAGTCAACAGAGGGAAATAAATCTGGGGTGTTGCAGCCGAGACTAATTGTTGACCTTTTCTGGCCATTGATCTGGGGAGGTGTGGGCAGGCTTGGATCACACTGGTGGTATCAGTCATGACCCCGCAGAGGCTAAGTTGAACCTTCCAACTTACAGATGCCTTCCTGGGAAAACCAATAAGAAACAGGGACCTAATTCCCTTGTATTATATCCAATAATCCTGTGACAACTTCAACTGAACTGGGAGTGACTACATGGGGTGTAAGGTGGTAAGGATTCTGGAGCTGTTTTGAAATCAGAAAGAATGGACACTGTTATCAATGAATGATGTCTGTCATGAATGAGGGAGTGGCACAGATGTCACATGGTTGTCCTAGGTAGAATCTGACAGAATCATTAAAGATTTGAACCAGGGAAGGAAAAGTAGTGTTTCCATACATTACAAGAACACCTACTTCCTTTCTTTCTTCAATGGGGGACATTGTGTATTACTTGTAGATCTACCATTCGTAAGGTAGACACTGGGGAAGTAATAGTGAGTACGACAGAATCACTACATCCAGCAGGTGTACTCAATATTGGGGTCAACAAAAATAAACACAGTGTTCAAACCAGAAAAAATTTAAGAGTCTGCAACAAAAAAAATATGCAACAGATTGAAAGTATGTGATAAATAAAAGGTTACTATGTTTCCCTTGCCCACAATGATAGAAGATTTTTTTCAAAGCATATTAAATAATACTTAGTTGGAAGCTGAGCATAGCATTTGGTGCATTTCAGTAGTCATTAATGTCAGAGATTATCTGTCACGTTTGTAAAACTCATGATCATCATTAACGTCACCATCGCTATGATTATTGTCACCACACCATCATCAGTTCCAACAAAATCACCATCATAATCCCCATAATCACCACCAGAACCATTGTCATCATCACCATCATATTATCATAACCATCGTAACTATGACTATCATCACCACCATCATCACCACCACCACCACCACCATCGCCACCATGATAATATAAGCTCTCCGAGGGCAGAGATTTTTATCTGGTTTATGTTCTCTGCTGTATTCCCAGTACTGGCACAGGGTAGGTGCTTGATAGATTGTTGGTTGACTCCTACTCATCACTAGATTTACTATGACGTTTCTTTTTATTAGAGTGAATATGGCAGAGAAGTTTGCCTTCATCAGACATGCTCTAACAGAGGTGCCACTCACCTGAGGGACTGGGTAAGGAGGATGGAGTCCCTGAGGGTCCCAGGTTCACTGTGGAGGTCCAAGGAGCTGAGGAGAAGCCCACATCAGTGAAATTAGCAATCACTCGCATGGCAGAAATGCCAGCAAGAGAGACTATTGATGGGGCTTCCATGTAGGGATTGAAGTTGGACTCTCTCAGGAGCTGGGGCAGAGGGGAAAGGGAATAACCTGTGCCCTCCAAGCTCCTTCCCTCCTGACAAGGACATAAGGGGAATGGGGAGGGGTCAGCTACTGCCCTGCTTGGGGACACTGGGAAATCAGTTGAATACTCACTGCTGGTGATGTGCAGAGAGCTCCTATGGGTGAAACCTGCAGCAAGAGGGAGGGAGGACAGTGGGTAAGAGTCAAGGGAAACCTGGGGGAAAAATGGGGGTGAGGGCTACCCTGGTGCAATGGAAGGAGGTTCATGGAGCAGGGGCTGTTGGAGATTCTCTGTCAGCACCCTCACATCAGAGAAGAGACGAGGATGAACTCAGGCAGGGAGTGTGACCTCAAGCCAGAGAGCAGAGGCTGCCCAGCAAGGAGGAAGAAACTCCAATCACATCACAGCTCCTCACCATTGATATAGAGACTGTCTTTGTCCAGGGTGTAGGGTCCCAGCTCAGTGATGCTGTGGGTCAGCTGGCTCAGTTCCCAGTACAGCTGCTCTCTGTCCAGCCCATGGCCTGTGGGGTCAGGGTGGTGGGTGCAGATGGCGTCTACTCCAGTGGCTGCCCCGTCCTTCTCGGGCCTGGGAAGAGGAGGGGAGAGGAAGGAATATAAATGGATTGCTTAGGGAAGGGTCCTGAGATTCCTGGGAAATGGCCAGAGGAAATAAGGAACATGGCAGAGACGTGAGAAGCTCACATTTCTATTCTCTGAGTGCACTGAGTCCAAGCCAGCCTGAGACTCTCAGCAGCATCATGAATACAAGAATTTTTATAAAATTGCAAGGTGAAACATGCCTTCTCAGTGTATGGTGACAAGAGAGTTCAGACTTGAGACAGGTGAAGAGCTCAAATTGAGGATTAAAGCAATTAAAGGAGGCACATTTGTCTTGAGAAAAATTCTAAAGGCAGAATTTAAAAGCCACAGAAAATGCTCTCGTTGTTCAAAGGGAGACGTGAAGGAGGGAATTCAGAGGGATGACTGGGATAGGGGACCAATTCTCCTGATGGCCCCTGGAGAATCCCTCAGTATAGGGGGGAGGTGGTAGGATCAGAAGACACCTTGGTCTTGACGCCAGTGCCTGCTGAATTCCACCTCTATTGGGGACGTTCATAGGGCTGTCATGAAGGAAGCAGACCCAAATCTTCCAGCCTGGGAGCACTTTGGGAAGACCCGGTGGTTATTTTAAGGTCTCACCTGAGCAATGTCAGTCTGCAGCCAGAGTACAGAGGGCCGACACTGGTGTTCTTGAACAAGGGTGTGAGCTGTGGAGGAAGAGAAAGAGGTGAGTAGGGGTGAAGCAGCAGTGCAGTGGGTGGGGCTCTCATCTCTGGGTATGAGGATGAGGTGGGTGAGATCTTCTTCCATGGCCCTTATATAAGTGAGGCAGCACTGGGTAAGTGGGCAGGGTGAGGTGGGCGGGGCTCTCACCAGACCCTGCAGGACCCTCTCCGTGGTGTTGAACTTCCGGGAACCAGGGTAATGCATTTCCTCCTCGTAGTGCAGGTTCAGGATGGTGAAGTTCAGGGTGATCGGCATGAGGAGAGGTTCAGGAGCTGTAGCGGGGATGGGAAATAACCACTAAGTTCCAAAGAACAGAAAATATAAGAGTTTGCTCTAGACTTATTTTTAAATAGGTGCAAACAGATTTAAAGTGAGTGATAAAAAGTTTCCATGCCTCCCTTGCATATAATGATAAAAGTTTTTTTAAGAAGAAAGCTTATTAAATAATAGTGGTTACATGCTGGGCATAGCTACTGGTGCATATTCAGTGCTCAACAATGTCCAGATGTTAATATGTCATCTTAGTTATCACCATCTTATCATCTTCATCATAACCATTATTGTCCTCATCACCATTATTGTTATGGTCACCACCACCAGCCCCACCATCATCACCACCATGACTGTCATCAGGAAACGATCGTGACATCATCATCCCCGTCATAACCACGACCACCATCATTGCCTTCATCACCATCCCCAGTAGCACCATCATCACAGTCATCATCATCATTATCATCATCATCACCACCATCACCACCATCATCATCACCACCAACCTCATCATCATCATCGTCTTCCGTGATGTGTTGCCAGGGCTTGGCACAGAGTAGGTGCTCAATAAAGCTTGTTGGTTGACTCACATCATAGATATTCTATGACTTCCCATCTTTATGTGAGTAAAAACTGCAGATATGTTTATCCTCAGATGCCATGCTCTAACATGTGCCATTGAGTGGTACTTACCCATGGGGCCCGGGAGGGAGGAAGGAGTTCCAGAGGTTCCAATGTTCACAGTGGAGGTCCCAGGACCTGGGCGTAAGTCCTCATCAGTAAATCAACAAGCACTCTCATGGCAGTAATGCCAGAAGGAGAGAGTATTTATGGGATATGGGGCTTAACCCTTGTGGGGCTTGAGCTGGGACTCTCTGGAGCTGGGGCAGAGGGGAAAGGGAATAACTTGTGCCCTCCCAGCTCCTTCCCTCCTGATGAGGACGTGAGAGGGAATTAGGAGGAGTCAGCTCCTGCCCTGCTTGGTGTAGGATCGGGGACATGGGAACATCAGTTGAATACTCACTGCTGGTGATGTGCAGAGAGCTCTTATAGGTGAAACCTGCAGCAAGAGGGAGGGAGGACAGTGGGTAAGGGTTAAGGTAGACCTGGGGGGAACAAATAGGGGTGAGGGCTACCCTGGTGCAATAAAAGGAGTTTCATGGAACATGGGCTGCTGGAGATACTCTATCGGCATGCCCACATCATAGAAAAAGGTCCTGAGGATGAACTTGGTCCAAAACGAAAAAGAAAGCAGGAAGTTCAGACCTCAATCACCAAATATAGACATCATGTCCTGGCCTCAATGGCTGGGCAGGGAGTGTGACCTCAAGCCAGAGAGCAGAGGCTGCCCAGCAAGGAGGAGGACACTCCAACCATATCACAACTTCTCACCATTGACATAGAGACTGTCCTTGTCCAGGGTGTAGGGTCCCAGCTCAGTGATGCTGTGGGTCAGCTGGCTCAGCTCCCAGTACAGCTGCTCTCTGTCCAGCCCATGGCCTGTGGGGTCAGGGCGGAGGGTGCAGATGGCGTCTACTCCAGTGGCTGCCCCGTCCTTCTTGGGCCTGGGGAGGGAAGGTGAGGGGAATGACAATAAATGGATTCCCTGGAGAAGGGTGCTGAGACTCCTGGGGACAGACGGAAGGGGCCAGAGGAAATGAGAAACCTGGCAGTGAGGTGAGAAGCGACACTTAGACTGTCGGAGTGCACTGGCACCCAGCCAGCCTGGTCCTGTGAGCAGGGTCATGGGTGCAAGAATTTTTATAAAATCAGAAGGTGAAACCATCTTTCTCAGAGCACAGGGCCAGGACAGCTCAGACATGAGACAGGTGTAGAGCTGGAAGTGGGCATTCAAGTAAGTGAAGGAGGCATGTTTGTCGTGGGAGAAATCTCGGAGACAGATTTTTACAACTGAAGTAGCGGGAGGTCAGGGGAAAAGTGGGAATTTAGAGGGATGACCAGGGCAGAGGCTCCATCCTGCATATGGGCTCTGCAGAGTCTTTCAGTGAGAGGGGAGGTGGTATGATCAAGAGACACGTTATTCCAGGTGGCAGAGGCCCCTGAGGTCCACCTCTGATGAGGACGTGCACAGGGAGGGCAGGAAGGAAGCCGACTAAATTTGTTGGGCTGTGAAACACTTGTGCAACCCTGGTTAGCTATTCTAAGGTCTCACCTGAGCGAGGTCAGTCTGCAGCCGGAGTACAGAGGGCCGACACTGGTGTTCAGGAACAAGGGCCTGAGCTGTGGCGGAGGGAGATGGAGGTGAATGAGCGGGCTGAAGATATAGGGGTGAGGCAGAAATAAAGGGGGGCAGGGCTGGCATTAGTAGGCTGGGCTTGCATCTCTGGGGGTAGGGGTGAGTTGGGTGGGATCTCCTTTCATGGCCCAGGCATAGGTGAGGTAAGCGGGAATGGGTGAGTTGGGAGGTGCAAGGTGAGGGGGCGTGGCTAGTATCGGTGGGCGGAGCAAGGTGAGCTGGGCGAGGCCAGCATTGGTGAGCAGGCCAAGGTGAAATGGGCGTGACTGGCAAGAGTGGGCGGGGCAGGGTGAGCTGGGCGGGGCTCTCACCAGACCCTGCAGGACCCTCTCCGTGGTGTTGAACTTCCAGGAGTCAGGGTGACTCATGACCTCCTCATGCTGCAGGTTCAGGACGGTGAAGTTGAGGATGAACGGCACCAGCAGAGATGCAGCGGCTATAGTGAAAATGGGAAAGTAACACTATGTTCAATAGAACAGAAAATATGAGCTTGCCATAGACTGAATTTTAAACACATGCGAATGGATTTAAAGTGAGTGAATAAAAGGTTTTCATGCCTCGGTTGCCTATAATGATAGAAGTTTTGTAAAAAGCATATTAAATAATAGAAGTTACATGCTGAGCATAGCACTTGGTGCATATTCAGTGCTCAGTGATGTCAGATGTCATCTGTTACCTTTGTTACCATCATCAGCATCATCACTATCGTTTTTGCCACCAGGATCATTATTGTCATCATCACCACCATGCCTGTCATCATCATCACCAGAATATAAGCTCTCTGAGGCCAGTATTTTTATCTGTTCTGCCTTCCCTGCTGTAATCCCAGGGCTGGCACAGAGTAGGTGCTCAATAAAGTTTGTTGGTTGACTCCTCATCAGTAGATTTTCTATGACTTTCCATCTTTATTTGAGTGAAAATGGCAGAGATGTTTACCCTCACAGGGCATGCTTTGATGGAGGTGCCACCAACTGGTACTCACCGGTGGGGCCAGGGAGGGAGGATGGAGTCCCAGAGGCTCCCAGGTTCACTGTGGAAGTCCCAGGAGCTGAGGAGAAGCCCACACCAGTGAAATCAGGAAGAATTTCATGGCAGAATTGCCAGCAGGAGAGACTTTTTATGGGGCTTGAGCTAAAACAGTTTGGACATGGGGCAGAGGGAAAAGGGAATAACTTGTGTCCTCCCAGCTCTGTCCCTCATGAAGAGGACATAAGGGCATATAAGGAGGGGTCAGCTCCTGCCTTGCTTGGTGTAGGATCAGGGCGTGGGAACATCAGTTGAATACTCACTGCTGGTGATGTGCAGAGAGCTCCTATGGGTGAAACCTGCAGCAAGAGGGAGGGAGGATAGTGGGTAAGGGTTAATGTAGACCTGGGGGAAACAAATAGGGGTGAGGGCTACCGTGGTGCAATGGAAGGAGGTTCATGGAACAGGGGCTGATGGAGATTCTCTGTCAGCGCCCTCACATCAGAGAAGTCCTGAGGATGAACTCAGTCCAACATAAAGAAGAAACCAGGAAACTCAACCATCACATATAGACAACATGGCTAAGCCCTCAAATGGCCAAGCATGGAGCAATCACATCAGGTCAGAGAGCAGAGGCTGCCCAGCAAGGAGGAAGAGACTCCAACCACAGCATAATTCCTTACCATTGACATAGAGACTGTCCCTGTCCAGGGTGTAGGGGCCCAGCTCAGTGATGCCGTGGGTCAGCTGGCTCAGCTCCAAGTATAGCTGCTCTCTGTCCAGCCCAGGGCCCACAGGGTCAGGGCGGTGGGTGCAAATGGCATCCACTCCAGTGGCTGCCCCAACCTTCTCTGGCCTGTGGAAGGCAGTGTATGGGGATCACAATAAGTGGATTGCCTAGGGAGGGGTACTGAGATCCGTGGGGTTTGGAAAGGAAGGGGCCAGAGGAAATGAGGAAGTTAATAGAGAAGTGAGAATCAACCCTTAAATTCTCTGAGTGCACTGACTCCCAGCCAGCCTGGGACTGTGAGCACAGGTCAAGGATACAAGAATTTTTATAAAACTGCAAGGTGACACCTGCATTCCAATGGCTTGGGGACAGGGGAACTCAGACTTGAGGCACATGAACAGCTGGAATTGGGGATAAAAGCAATTGTAGCAGGCACATTTGTGTTGAGAAAAATCCTAAAGACAGAATTAAAAACCCAAACCAAGTGCTCTTCTTGTTTAAAAGGAAAAAGGAACAAGGGAATTCAGAGCGATGACCAGGACAGGGGCTCAATTCTCCTGACAAACCATGCAGCATCTCTCAGTTTATGGGGATGGTGGTAGGATCAGAGAACACCTTGGTCCTGGAGCCAGTGCTCCCTAATTCCACCTCTGCTGAGGACATTCACAGAGATGTCAGGAAGGAAGCAGACCAAAGTCCTCAGGCCTGGGAGCACTTTGGAAAGCCCTGGTGGTTATTTTAAGGTCTCACCTGAGCGAGGTCAGTCTGCAGCCAGAGTACAGAGGGCCAACACTTGTGTTCTTGAACAATGGCCCAAGCTGTGGAGGACAGAGAGAAAGGTGAGTAGGAGTGGGGAAGAAGTGCGGTGGGTGAGGCTGGCCCCAGTCAGCAGGGCTCGCATCTCTTGGGGCAAGGGTGAGGTCGGTGGCATCCTCTTCCATAGCCTTGACATAGGTGAGGTAGGCAGGATGGGGTGAGGTGGCCAGGGCAGAGTGACATGAGTGGGGCTCTCACCAGACCCTGCAGGACCCTCTCTGTGGTGTTGAACTTCCAGGAGCCAGGATGATGCATGTCCTCCTCGTACTGCAGGTTCAGGATGGTGAAGTTGAGGGTGAATTGCATCAGGGGTGGTTTAGCTGCTGTAGTGGGGTTGGGAGATAAGCACTATGTTCAAAAGTAGAGAACATATGTGAGTTTGCAGTAGACTTATTTTTAAACATATGCAACGGGAGTGAAAGCGAGTGATAAAATGAAAGGTTTCCATGCCCCCTTGCCTATAATGATAGAAGATACTTTTTAAAAAGCACAGAAGGTGAAGCTAGAAGGTGAGCATAGCTCTTGGTGCATATTCAGTGCTCAATAATACCAGATGTTATCTGATACCTTTGTTATCAACATCATCCTTGTTAGCGTCAGCATTGCCATCATTGTCATCATCATCATTATTGTGAACATCACCAAAACCAACCACCACCACCAGCATTATCCCCATCATCACCAGCAACGCCATCTTCATCAAAGCCATCCCCACATCATCATTATGGTCATAACCACCACCACAAACATCATCATCATCATCATCATGTTAGGCATCATTATCATGGTCATCATCACCATCATTATTGTCATCAACTCCATCAACATCATCATGTCCCCATCATCACCACCACTATCTTCATCATTGTCACCATCATAACTACCACCAGTATCATCATCATCATCATCATCACCAGCATCAGCATTGCCGCCATTACCCTCCTCATTACCATCACCCTCAACACCACCATCACCATCCTCATCAAAACCATCAGCACATAATCTTTGCAATCAAACCACCACCACGATCATCATCATTAGCAGCATCATGATTGGCATCCTCATCATGGTCAAAACGCCACCTTTATTGTCATCACTACCACAGTCATGCCCATCACCACCATCACCATCATTATCCCCATCATCAGAAAGACCACCATTATCATCATCACCATCTTCGCCATCCAACCACCACCACTGTCATCGTCTTCATCATCATCAGCATCATCATTATCATCATCACCACCACCATCTCCACCATCACCATCACCATCATCATCATAACCATGGTCCCCATCATTGTCATCATCACCACCATAACCATTATCACCATCTTATCACCATCCCCGCCATCACCGTAATCATCACCATTATCGTCATAACCATGGCCCCCATCATTGTCATCATCCTTATCATCACCACCACCATCACCATCATCATTACTATCCTCATCATTAGCACAAGAATATAAGCTCTCTGAGGGCAGAGATTTCTATCTGTTTTGTCTTCCCTGCTGCATTCCCACGCCCTGACACACAGTAAGTGCTCAGTACAGTTTGTTGGTTGACTCCTCATCACTAGATTTTCTATGACTTCACATCTTTATTTGAGTGAAAGTGGCAGAGATGTTTACCCTCATGGGGCATGCTCTAACACAAGTGCCATTGACTGGTACTTACTCACGGGGCCAGGGAGGGAGGATGGAGCCCTGGAGGTTTCCAGGTTCACTGTGGAAGTCCCAGGAGCTGAGGAGAAGCCCACATCAGTGAAAACAGTAGCACTCTCATGGCAGAAATGACAGCAGGAGAGAATATTGATGGGGCTTGCTGCCTGTGGGGCTTGAGCTGGGCCTCTAGGTAGGTGGGGCAGAGGGGAAAGGGAATAACTTGTGCCCTCCCAGCTCCTTCCTTCATGATGAAGACATAAGGGGGTATGAGGAGGGGTCATCTCCTGCCCTGCTTGGTGTTGGATCAGAGACATGGGAACATCAGTTGAATACTCACTGCTGGTGATGTGCAGAGGGCTCCTATGGGTGAAACCTGCAGCAAGAGGGAGAGAGGATAGTGGGTAAGGGTTAAGGTAGAGTTGTGGGAACCAAATAGGGTGAGGGCTACCCTGGTGCAATAAAAGGAGTTTCACAGAGCAGGGGCTGTTGGAGATTCTCTATCAACATCCTCACATCAGAGAAGAAGATTCTGAAGATGAACTTGGTCCAAGATGAAGAAGAAACCAGGAAGTTCAGACCTCAATCATCACATATAAACAACATGGCCAAGCCTTCAATGGCTGGGCAGGGAGTGTGACCTCAAGCCAGAGAGCAGAGGCTGCCCAGCAAGGAGGAAGAAACACCAACCACATCACAGCTCCTCACCATTGACATAGAGACTGTCTTTGTCCAGGGTGTAGGGTCCCAGCTCAGTGATGCTGTGGGTCAGCTGGCTCAGTTCCCAGTATAGCCGCTCTCTGTCCAGCCCATGCCCTGTGGGTTCAGGGCGGAGGGTGCAGAGGGCGTCCATTCCAGTGGCTGCCCCGTCCTTCTCGGGCCTGGGGAGGGCAGGTGAGGGGAATGACAATAAATAGATTGCCTAGAGGGGCTGAGATTTCTGGGACAGTCCAGGAAAAGGACAGAGCAAATGAGAAAACCAGTATTGAGTTGTAAAATCACTCTTAGATTGTCTGAGTGCACTGACACCCAGCTAGTGTGGGACTGTGAGCAGAGTCATGGATACCAGAACTTTTATAAAATTATAAGGTGAAACCTGCTTTCTTATGGCATAGTGCCAGCAAAGCTCAGACTTGAGACTGCTGTACAGCTGGAAATGGGCACTAAAACAAGTGGAGGAGGCACATTTCTCTTGGGAGAAATCTGGGGGACAGAATTTAACACCTGAAGGAATGGGAGGTGTGGGGACAGTGGGAATTCAGAGGGATGCCCGGGGTGGGGCCCAGTCCTGCTGATGTTCCCTGCAGAATTTCTCAGTTGAGACGGGAGGAGGTAGGCTCGGAAGACACCTTGGTCCTGGTGCCAGAGCCTTCTGAGTTCTACTTCCACTGAGGACACTCTCAGGGAGGGCTGGAAGGTAGCCAACTAATTCCTTGGACTTGGGAGCGCTTGTGGCTGACCTGATTAGCTATTCTAAGGTCTCACCTGAGTAAGGTAAGTCTGCAGGTGGAGTACAGAGGGCTGACACTGGTGTTCTGGAACAAGGGCCTGAGCTGTGGAGGAGGGAGAGGGAGGTGAATTTGAGGGTTGAGGGGATAGGGGCAGGGCAGAGTGACATGAGTGGGGCTCTCACCAGACCCTGCAGGACCCTCTCCGTGGTGTTGAACTTCCAGGAGCCAGGGTGACGCATGTCCTCCTCGTACCGCAGGTTCAGGATGGTGAAGTTGAGGGTGAATGGCATCAGGGGTGGTCCAGTGGCTGTAGTGGGGGTGGGAAATAAATACTATGTTAAAAAGTAGAGAACATATAAGACTTTACTATAGACTTATTTTTAAATATGTGCCACAGGATTTAAAGGGAATGATAAAATAAATGGTTTTCATGCTTCCCTTACCTAGAATGATAAAAGTTTTTTAAAAAAAGCATATTAAATAATAGTAGTTAGATGCTGAGCACAGCTCTTGGTGCATATTCAGTGCTCAATAATGTCACATGTTATCTGTTACTTTATCACTATCATCACTGCATTTAGCATCATCACCATCATTATTGTCATCATCACTACCACCACCGCCACTACCATCTTCAACCCCATCATCCCCATCACCACCATTGTCATCAGCTTATTCATCACCATCCTCATCACCACCATCACCACCATCAGCACATCCCCATCATCAGCACAAGAACATCAGCTCATGACAGCAGAGATTTTTATCTTTTTTGTCTTCCCTGCTGTATTCCCAGGCCTTGATACAAAAGAGGTGCTCAGTAACGTTTGTTGGTTGACTCTTCCTCACTAGAGTTACTATGACTTTCCATGTTTATTTGAGAGAAAATGGCAGAGATGTTTCCCGTCATCAGACATGCTCTAACAGAAGTGCCACTGACTGGTACTTACTCATAGGGCTGGGGAGGAAGGAAGGCATCACAGAGGTTTCCATACCCACAGTGGAGGTCCCAGCAGCTGAGGAGATGGCCTCATAAGTGAAATCAGCAAGCACTCTCATGGCGGAAATGCCAGCAGGAGAGACTATTTATAGGGTATGGGGCTTGTTTTATGTGGGGCTTGAGCTGGGACTCTCCGGAGCTGGGGCAGAGTGGAAAGGGAATAACTTATGAGGACATAAGGGGGTATGAGGATAGGTGAGCTCCTGCCTTGCTTCGTGTAGCATTGGGGACATGGGAACATCAGTTGAATACTCACTGCTGATGATGGGCACAAAGCTCCCATGGGTGAAACCTGCAGCAAGAGGGATGGAGGATATAGTGGGTTAGGGTTAAGGTAGACCTAGGGGTAACAGATAGGGGTGAAGTGTCCCCTGGTGCAATGGAAGGAGTTTCATGGAACAGGGGCTGCTGGAAATTCTCTATCAGAACCCTTGCATCAGAGAATAAGGTCCTGAGGATGAACTCAGTCCAAGATGAAGAAGAAACCAGGAAGTTCAGACCTCAATCATCACATACAGACACCATGGCCAGGCCTTCAGTGGTCAGGCAGGGAGTGTGACCTCAAGCCAGAGAGCGGAGGCTGCCCAGCAAGGAGGAAGAAACTCCAACCACATCACAGCTCCTCACCATTGACATAGAGACTGTCTTTGTCCATGGTGTAGGGTCCCAGCTCAGTGATGCTGTGGGTCAGCTGGCTCAGCTCCCAGTACAACTGCTCTCTGTCCAGCCCATGGCCTGTGGGGTCAGGGCGGAGGGTGCAGATGGCGTCTACTCCAGTGGCTGCCCCGTCCTTCTTGGGCCTGGGGAGGACAGGTGAGGGGAATGACAATAAATAAATTGCCTAGGAGATAGAGGTCCTGAGATTCCTTTGGCAAGACAGGAAGGAGCCAGAGGAAACGAGAAACCTAGTAGTGAGGTGAGAAGCCCACACTTGGGTTGAGTGCACGGACACCCACCTAGTCTGGGACTGTGAGCAGAGTCATGGATACAAGAATTTTTATAAAATCAGAAGGTGAATCCTCTTTCTCACAGCATGAGGTCAGGAAAGCTCAGACTTGAGAAAGGTGAAGAGCTGAATGATATTAAAGTAGGTGGAAGAGGAACATTTGCTGGGTAGACTTCTTTGGGACAGAATGGGAAACATGAAGAAATGGGAAGTCAGGGAAAGGTGGGAATTCAGAGGGATGACTGAGGCTGGGGCCCAATCCTGCTGATGTTCTCTGCTGAATCTCTCAGTGGAGAGGGTGAGTGGTAGGATCAGGAGATGGCTTTGTCCTGGAGCCAGTACTTCCTCTACTCCACCTCTACTGAAGACATCCACAGGGAGGGCAGGAAGCAGACCAAAGTCCTTGGGCTTTGGAGCACCTGTGGCAGCCCTGGTGAGCTCTTCTAAGGTCTTACCTGAGCGAGGTCAGTCTGCAGCCAAAGTACAGAGGGCCGACACTGGTGTTCAGGAACAAGGGCCTGAGCTGCGGCAGAGGGAGAGGGAGGTGAATAGGAGGGCTGAGGAGATCAGGGCAGGGCAGAGTGAGGTGGATGGGGCTGGCATCAGCTGTGGGGGAATTGCATCTTTGGGGTAGTTGTTGAGGTGGGTACGATCTTCTTTTGTGGTCCTGGCAATAGGTCAGTTGGGGATCTGGTGAGGTCGGCAGAATGCGGTGGGAGGGACTCTCACCAGACCCTGCAGGACCCTCTCCGTGGTGTTGAACTTCCAGGAACCAGGGTGACGCATGACCTCCTCATACTGCAGGTTCAGGATAGTGAAGTTGAGGGTGAACGGCATCAGGAGAGGTTCAGTGACTGTGATGGGGTTTGGAAATAAGCGCTATGTTCAAAAGTGGAGGACATGGAAGAGTTTGCAATAGACTTAATTTTAAATGTATGCAACAGGATTTAAAGAAAGTGATAAAATAACAGGTTTCCATGCCTCCCTTGACTATAATGACAGAAGTTTTAAAAAAAAATCGTATTAAATGATAGTAGTTAGAAGCTGAGCATAGCTCTTGGTGCATGGTCAGTGCTCAATAATGGCAGATGTTGTCTGTTACCTTTGTTATCAACATCATCACTTTCATCATCACTGCCACCATCATTGTCACCATAACCATCATCATTGTGATCATCACCTAAACCACCACCACCACCACCATCATCAAAACCATCATCATGTTGTTACAATCATAACCATCCCACCACCATCATCATCATCACCATCAGTCGTCACCATCATCATCGTGGTCAGCATCACATCGTTTTTCTCACCACCACCACCACCACCATCATCTCCATCATAACCATGACCATCTTCATCGCCTTCATCATCATCACCACCATCATCTTCATCATCATCACCATCATCATCATCCCCATCAGTCACTGTCATCATCATGATCAGCATCACCATCATTTTCTCATCACCACCACCATCACCACCACCATTTCCATCATAACTGTGACGATCTTCATCATCTTCATCATTATCACCATCTTCATCCCCATCATCACCATCACTATTATCTGCATCACCATCGTTATCACCATCATTACCATTGTAACCACCACCACCACCGCCACCACCGTTGTCTTTATCACCACCACCACCATCACCATCATCACCATCCCCATCCCCGTCAGCACAAGATCAGCTCTCTGAGGGCAGAGATGTTTATCTGTTTTGTCTTCCCTGCTGTGTTCCCAGGGCCTGGCACAGAATAGGTGCTCAGTACAGTTTCTTGTTTGACTCCTTATCACTAGATTTTCTATGACTTTCCATCTTTACTTGCATGAAAATTACAGAGATATTTACCCTCATGGGGCATGCTCTGATAGAGGTGCCACTGACTGGTACTCACCTGTGGGGCTGGGGAGGGAGGATGGAGTCCCAGAGATTTCCATGCTTACTGTGGATGTCCCAGGTGCTGAGGAGAAACCCTCATTAGTGACATAAGCAACATTCTCATGGCAGAAATGCCAGTAGCAGAGACTATTGATAGTGCTTGCTGTATGAGGGGTTTTAATTTGGACCCTCTCTGGAGCTGGGACAGAGGGGAAAGGGAATAACTTGTGCCCTCCCAGCTCCTTCCCTCCTGAAGAGGATATAAAGGGTATGAAGGTGTATGCACTCCTGCTCTTGTTGGTGTAGGATTGGGGGCATGGGTCATTTGTTGAATACTCACTGCTGCTGATGGTCACAGATCTCCAATGGGTGAATCCTGCAGTGAGAGGAAGGGAACACAGTGGGTAAGAGTTAAGGGAAAGGTCGGGTACAAACAAGGGTTAGGGCTATCTTGGTGCAATGGAAGAGGTTTCATGGCTGATTCCCTATCAGCACCTCCACATCAGAGAAGAACGTCCCAAGGATGAACTCAGTCCAAGAAGAAGAGGAAACCGTGAAGTCCTGATCTTAGCCCTCAAATACAGAACATATGGCCAAGCCTTCAATGGCCAGGCAGGGAGTGTGACCTCAAGCCAGAGAGCAGAGGCTGCCCAGCAAGGAGGAAGAGACTCCAGGCACATCACAGCTTCTCACCATTGACATAGAGACTGTCCTTGTCCAGGGTGTAGGGGCCCAGCTCCGTGATTCCATGGGTCATCTCACTCAGTTCCCAGTACAGCTGCTCTCTGTCTAATCTGAAGCCTTCAGGATCAGAGTGATGTGTGCAGATGGCATCCATTCTGGTGGCTGTCCCATCCTTCTCAGACCTGAGTAAGAACCTCCACATGGTTGGTCCAACTCCATCTCTCTCCATGTTTTTGTCCGTCCCTCCCTCTCCCTGTCAGCCCCTAAGGCTGTGGAAAGCCTAATTAACAAAGAAGCCACTGTCTTCAGTGATATGCCTACCACAAGCAAATAACCAGGATAATAGTGCCAGCCCCTAGGCTGGGCACAGTGGCTCACACATGTAATGCCACTACTTTGGGAGGACGAGGTAGGAAGATCACTTGAGGCCAGGAGTTTGAGACCAGACTGGGCAACATAGCGAGAGCCTGTCTCTACAAAAAAAATTTTTGAAGTTATCCTGCCATGGTGGGGGCACACCTGTAGTTCCAGCTACTCAGGAGGCTGATGTAGGAGGATCACTTGAGCCCAGGAGTTTGAGGCTACAGTGAGCTATGATGACACCACTACACTCCAGCCTGGGCAATAGAGAGAGACCCTGTCTCTAAAAAAAAAAAAAAAACAATGCCAGCCTCCTGCATACCCCAGAATAAGCCTTCTAAAGTACTGGATGTGTGACAGATACACTGAGGGTACTGTTGATGGGGACGGAAGATCCTGGGAGATGCCAAATGATGCCATGAAAGCCAAGTCCTGTCACAAGTTCTGATGGACACAGCAAGGTTCTTAGTGTCAAGCTTTGATGGGTGGTAGTGGCCCTCATTCTGATAACCATGGCATGACAAGTGATGTGGTCTTCCAGAGAGCTCGTACTTTCAGATGGTGACATCAGAAGGCACATCTCACCTGCTTTAGATCCTATGGACTAGCAGGGCTGGCAGATTTCCATGGCAACTCAAGGGTGCTAAATGGCTTGTGAGAGATGCTTTTTTGGTGGATCTGTCTGAAACTATGTCCAACATGGGGCAGAAGGCCTTCAAGCCTCAGCACCCACCCCTGCCCACAGGACATCGACCCACCTACCCAGCCACCCATTATTGAGAGATTCAGAGGGAAAAGGACTCCTATGCCCCAGGGCCATAAATGGCCCTATGGTAGTAACCACTAAATAGTAATAACTACCATTTATCAAATCCTTACTATGCAGCAGGCCTAGCACTTTGTGTTTATAATTGCATCATTTCATCCTCAAAGCATTCCTATGGGCTGGTATTGCTCAATTTCCACAATCATTGTTATATTCATTATATCACATATAACATAATTATATACTATAAAATATAATAGAAATGTGTATATATGTAAACATAAATTTAATATATAAACATATGTGATATGTTTATTTTGTATTTTATGTATTATTGGATTACATAACATGCTATCTATAATTATATATTATACTATTATACCTAGTATACATTATACCTATACCTAATATATATAAAATTATATATAACTATTTTGTATAACTATCTATAGAACTATTTTATATAATGACCATATATAATTAGTAAATATGCTCTTTAACTTACAATGGGGTTATGTCCTGAGAAACCCATTGTAATTGAAAATATCACAAGTCAAAAATGGATTTAATACACCTAACCTACCAAACATCATAGCTTAGCCTTGCCTACCTTAAACATGCTCAGAACACTTAACATTAGCCTACAGTTGGGCAAAATCATCTAACACAAAGCCTATTTTATAATAAAGTGTTGAATTTCTCATGTAATTTATTGAATCCTGTACTGAAAGTGAAAAACAGAATGGTTGTATGGGTACTGGAAGTGTGGTTTCTACTGAATGCGTATTGCTTTCACACCATCACAAAGTTGAAAAATCATAAGTTGAACCATTGTAAGTTGGGAACTGTCTGTATATGGTATACATTCTAAATATATACAGTAGTTATATATATCCATATGTATATCATATAGAAATATTATATATATATTTTTTATATATAAAATAGGTGTGGAAACAAGCCACAGAAGGTTTCAGGTGCTTGCTCAGGGTCACAGATCTCAGTAAATGGCAGAGCTGGGATTAGAACTCAGGTCTGTCTGACTTCACCAAGGCACTTAGACACGAGGCCCTCCACTCCCTCTTTCCCCTAGGAAGATGGGGAAGCTGGAGGTAGAGGACTGGGATAAAATGGGAATCTTGGGAGAGCTAGACTTAGAGATTCTGTGACACAGGTGTGGGAGGCGAAAATGTCAGGTGGGAAATGGTGTCAGCCAGCTTCTACCCCAGACTGCCTGCCTTTTCTAGCACTCAGGGACAGTGCCCTCCCCACCTCCTAGGCAGCCCAGGGCCAGGTCAAGCCCCCGCTGGCTGAGTCTGTCAGAAGGCCACACCTTCTGCCTGGACCGCTGCCTGCTTTCCTTTCTTCCCCTCTGAGATTGTCTGAGCAAGTTCCTTTTCAGAGGTGTGAGGCTGGGATTTTCCACATCCTGCAAGGCCATAATGTGGGCAGAGGAGGCGGTATCGCCTAAGGGCTAGGAGTTTGCATTTAGAACCTTAAATGCTGGAGTTGTTCTGTGTCACCAGCACAAGCCACTTAATCCATCTGGTTTCCCCTTCCGTTCCTGCCTCGTGAGGCTGTTGCAAAGACGGATGAGGTAGTAAATATAAAGTACATAGTACAGTGCCTTGGGTCTTAGCAAGAGCTGCTGGTGGTGTTCCCAGGCAGTAGTCGTTCCAAGTAAGGACTGAGTCAGGTTAGGGTCCCGCCTACCTGTTGGTCTGTGTTTTTCTTGGGAAGGGTCTCACCTGAGCGAGGCTAGTCTGCAGCCTGAATAGAGGTGTCCTAGACTGCTATTTTCGAGCAAGGGTTTGAGCTGTCAGAAAGAAGGGAGGGGAGAAAGCATCACTAAGGGAGGGCAGGAGGAGCCAGGGGCATTGGAAGGGCGGACAGGGCAGGCGTGAGGTGGGCGTGACCGCTATCAGTGGGCGGGGCAGGGCGATGTGGGCGTGGCCGACGCCAGCGGGCAGAGCGGGGAGGTGGGCGGGGCAGGTGGGTGGGCGTGGCGGATATCAGTGGGTGGGGCGAGGTGCGCGGGGCTCTCACCAGACCCTGCAGGACGCTCTCCGTGGTGTTGAACTTCCAGGAGCCGAGGCTCCCCAAGTCCTCCTCGTACTTCAGGTTGGTGATGGTGAAGTTGAGGGTGAATGGCACCAGGAAAGGGGTCGTCGCTGCATCAGGGGAGGAGAAAAGGAGGCCACTCCTGAGTCAGACCTGGACTGGGCTCTAAGTCAACCTCTGAGGTTAGGTGGGCTACCTTAGTTAGGACAGAAGACCCAAAGCCAGGTGAGGAGTGAGGCGGGATGTTCCTAAAATGCAGCAGCTGGGGGCTGTTGTTTAACGAGCATAGAGTTTCAGTTTTGCAAGATGAAAAGGTTCTGGGGATTGGTTGCGCAACAATGTGAATATATTTAACACCACTGAACAGTACACTTAAGAATGGCTGAGATGGTAAATTTTAAGTTATGTGTATTTTACCACAACTTAAAAATTTAAAAACCAATAATATACATAAAAGTCAATATCTTTCTCCAGAGAAATCCATGTCCCCCACCTCATGACATAAGGTTAGGGGTTGGGCCCTGGAGCTTGGCTGTCTACATTTGAATCCCAGCTCTGCTACTTTACTAGATGGTTCACCCGACAAGTTACCTAACATCTCTGTGCCCCAGTTCATCCTCTATAAAATGGTGATAATGGTAGTAGCTACCTGCTAGGGTTTTGGTGAATAATAAGTGAATTGAAACTTTGGCCAAGGTAGAATAAGCTCATGACAGTCTATCTACGTTGATTACAACTAAAACTTCTAGACAAAATATGAAAAAACAACTACCCAGGATTCTGAAAAGTAAATAAAAGCAGACAGATTATGAAGGGGAGTCAAAACTTGGAGAAGTGACTTGTACAGGGATGAGTTTTACTCTTTTTCTCTCATAGATTTATTCCAAGGGTAGGTCCCAGCCATAGAACTGTGTGTGAGACAGTGAGGGCACAGGTAAACAAAATTCTGATAGAAATCCCATGAAGTAGTTCACCTTTATCCTCAGCTTTGCTTTCCATGGTTTGTTACTCACAGTCTACCATGGTCCACAAACATTAAATGGAAACTTCCAAAAGTAAGCAATTCATAAATTTTAAATTGTGCTTTGTTTTGAGTGGCGTGATGAAATCTTGCACCATTCTGCTCTGTCCCACTTGGGATGTGAATCATCCCTTTGTCCAGAATATTTGTGCTGTATGTACTACCTGCCTGTTGGTCACTTTGTAGCTGTCTCAGTCATCAGATCAACTTTTGTGGTATCAAAGTGCTGTGTTCAAGTAACCCTTATTTTATTTAATAATGGCTCCAAAGCACAAGAATAGTGATGTTGGCATATTGTTATAATTGCTCTATTTTATTATTAGCTATGGTTGTTAATCTCTTACTGTGCCTAATTTATAAATTAAATTTTATAATAAGTATGTTTGTATAGGAGAAAAAAATAGTATATATCAGGTTTGGTACTCTCTGTGGTTTCAGGCATCCACTGGGGGTCTTGGAACATACAGCCTGTGGATAAGGGGGGACTACTGTATTTGTGACCAAATGGCACTAGGAAATGGGGTTCCTGTGGGCCAGTGAGGAGAGGGCTGATGATATCCTAAAACAAATAAACAAAAACAAGCAAAAAAAAATTCCTAAGAGGATAACAGGACACAGAGTCTACACAAACATAGCATTCATAATGTTTACTATTCAAAATTACTTGACATACAAAAAAACAGGAAAAATGTGTCCAATCCTCAAGGAAAAGACAAACAACAGATGCAAAACCCAAGGTGATTCAGATGTTGGAATTACCAGACACAGACTTTAAAGCAGCTATTATAAGTATGCTCCATAAGGTAAAGGTAAACACACTTGACATGGATGTAAAGATAGACATTCTCAGTGGAGAAATGGAAACTATGTGTATATACAGTGTGTGTGTGTGTATATATGTATATATATGAACCAAATGAAAGTTTTAGAAGTGAAACATACAATGTCTGAGATAGAAAGAATTCAATGGATGGGCAAAATGGAGCTGATAGAAAAAAGACTCAGTGATTTTGAAGATACATTGATAAAAATTATCGAATCTGAAGGGCAGAGAAAAAAAGATTGATTAAAAAAATGAACAGAGCCTCAGGGTCTTGCGGTACAATATCATTTCATTGGCGGCTCAGAGGGAGAGAAAGAGATTAGGGCAGAAAAACAAAGTTGAAGAAATAGTGGCTGAACATTTCCCAAATTTCTTTAAAAACATACATTTTCAGATTCAAGATGTTTACAAAACCCTAAACAGGATAAAGGCAAAGAAAACTATTCCCAAACACATCATAATAGAACTGAAGAAAACCAAAGAGGAAGAACAAATTTTTTTAAGTGAATGCTTACTATTTTTCAGTTCTCAAATTGGCAGTTAAAAAACTAATTTCGGGGTAGAGAACGCGTGTTCTCCTATAGACTGCCACAGAAAAACAGACCATCACATGGCCTTTCTGTAGGACAATTTGGCATATATGTATGTTTTTTAAATTTCAAAATATTATGGGGGTACAACACTTTGGTTATATATATTGCCTATGCACTGCCTAAGTCAGAGCTACAATCGTGGACACCCCCCAAGACTGTGTGCCCCGCTCCCATTACATCATCCGTCTTGCAATGACTTGGTTTGTGCAACACATGTCATGTATTTAAAAGCCCATAGGAGCTAGGCATGTAACATAAATGGTTGAATTGATCAGGGTGTGTATCCTGTCTAGAGCATGTAAAAAGTTTGCAGTGTCTTGACTCACAAAACACAGAAGATCTGGAGGCAGAATTTAAATTATAGGACACCAGTTTGTATTCCATAACTCTAGAATTGCAAGGCAAGGTTAAAGGTTAGGGATGTCTAACCAGCATCATGACGTAAGCATGGAAAAGACTAAACTTTAAAAATAAATCTTAAAGGGTGGGGGAGGACAGATTTCATGGCATCAGTCAGGCCCCCTGGAGCCTCAGGAGCTCTCAGACTCATATCTGGGCAAGATGAGAAGACAGGGTGAGAATCAGACTCGTGACTAAGATCTTTAATGGATGTTCAAATAGAATCCACAAATGTGGGCATATACAGGGATTTGCTTCCTTCATCCATTGGCTCATTCAATCAATAAATATAATTTATTAAGTGCTGGCTAGGTGGTCAGCTCCCAGGTGACAAATACATGAAGAGTTAATAAACCACTCTTTAGCAGTCAATTCTATGAGGGAAATAATCACAGTGATATGACAGAGGAAACTTGCATGCCAGGTGTATATGTGGGGCAAGTGCCATTGTATGTAATGTGGTCTGGTGGTCTGGGAAGGTCTTTTAGAAAGGTGATGCTTGAACTGAGATTTGAAAGATGAGAAGGTACCAACCACGGTCTCCAGGAATAGCTAGTGTAAAGGTCCTGAGATAGGACAGGGGTTAGGTGCTAGAAGAACAGGCAAGTGTCTAGGGTGGCCAAAGCTGAGAGAGAGAGAGAGAGAGAGAGAGAGAGAGAGAGAGAGACAGACAGACAGGCTGAGGTTGGGTGGTCATCTTGAACAAGACCATACAGTGTTGAAATCTCATAGATCCCAGAGAGCAGGTTCCTACCTGTAGAGCTGGGGATGGAGGATGGGGAAACACCTGGAGAAAATGTAGAAGTCACTGGAGCTAAGAAAAAAAGAACACAGGAAAAATGATTAGGTCTCATCCTAAAGGAATGGGAAGCAGAAGCTTCTAATTGGAATTTGGGCTTCCATCTTGACTTAGACCAAGACCTTGATGGGTTAGGGGCTGCTCTGAGGCTGTGGCTGGGCCCACAGGGAAGGGGCATTGTCGGTTTCTCTTCTGAGGAATGCACTTGGGGGAGGACCTGTGGGCATTGGGATATCACAGCTTTGACTACTCACTGCTGGTGGTAGGGGTCCAGTCCCGACGGTTATAACCTGTGGATAGGGAGGAAAGAATAAACAAACATTATTATGATAGGTAAGAGATAAGGGAGAGGAAGATGGTAGACCTAGCAATGGAAACTTATCAAGAAACTTTCTGAGATTTGTAAACAAACAGGAATGGCTACATTTTATTTGGTACCTATTATGAGCTTTGCCCTTTGATGATAAGGATGAACATGCTCACCATTATTATTCCTAAAATAAAAATGCAACGATAATAGCCTCCCCTATTTGTTGGGGATATGCTATGAACCAGCAACAATGCTAAACACATTACAAGGGTGAAAAGACACTTTTGTGAATGAGTCTGTGTTCCAACCTGATCCATACAACTATTATATCCATCCATCCTGTTACCATCCTGTTTTCTCCATCCATAAAGATAATTTAATTGTATTCTTGCTCACTCAGCTTACCTCCCATTCAGAAAATGTTGTGATAGTATGATTTTTTTTTCTAGCTTAGAAAGTTAGAATATAGTTGCTATTCATTGCTGGTAGGGGCCCCACTGGTAACAGGGTTGTGTAAACAGTTATTATTTGCGGCGTATTTGCTAAGGGTGGTTGGTGTTTGTTCCACGATGTCAGTGTAGTTTCGGCTGGCCTGTGGAAACTGCGAGTTTGCCGTAAGTTGCCATAGGGATGAAGTGGGAAGCTGCTGCCCACTGGGGAAGACTTGACAATAGGACCTTGTATCACTCTCTTCTTTCCCAAGCATCTGCATACTCTAGTTGGGCTTTTATGAGAGTATGAAAGAGGAAACATTTCATCCCAGGAGGTAAAAGAGGAAAGGAAATTTGGCCTCCCTTGATGTGTTAAGCATTCAAAAACGAGTCCCCAGGGAAATGCTAGGTTTGTACTAGAACTATGAATCTGTACAGCAGTTCCTCAACCTTGGCACTATTGACATTTTGGTCTAGATAATTTTTTATGGTGGGAGGGGCTGCCTTGTGCATTGTAGGATCTTTAGCAGCATCCCTAGCCTCTACCCACGAGATGCCATTAGCATCCCTCTGGTCGTGACCTGATAATGCCTCCAGATATCGTCAAATGCACCCTGGGGTGCAAAATCGCTCCTAGTTGATTCAGAGAGACTTGGGATTGTAGGAGACCCCAGTTGCAGTATAGACACTCACCATTGACATAGAGGCTGTGTCTGTCCAAGGTGTAGAGGCCCAGCTGGGTGACACCGTGGGTCAGTTGGTTCAGTTCCTGGTACAACTGCTCTCTGTCCAGCCCAGGGCCCACGGGGTCAGGATGGTAGGTGCAGACGGCGTCCACTCTGGTGGCTGCCCCGTCCTTCTCAGTCCTGGAGTGATTGGGACGTAGGAATGGGGACATCCAGAGATGTGGAAGAGTTAAATACTTTGCTCAACTATCTCTTTAAAATTGAGCCACCTGCTCCACTGGTGTTATGACATCTCTCTTTGCTGGGTCTCGTCTGGTTTCTCAGACACTTTTCTTCCTGGAATCTCTTTACCCAGCTTGTACCCCACTCTGTAAAGTGGTGGTTGATCTCCAGGGTCTGACCCTCAGCCAACTTTTCTTCTTTTGCTCCCTGTTCTTTTTGGGTCATTTGGTTCATATTCGTCCTTTCAACTACCAACTCCATTATTACGAGGCCCAACCTCACTCTGTCTAGATGGGACCACTCTCCTGAGCTCTGTCCCATGTCACTAGCTGCCTCAAGGACAGCTTGGATTCCGTAGACGCCAGATTAATCTTATCATCTTCCCCCCTGCCACCCTGAAACTGCTCCTCTTCCCATGTTTCCATATCAGAGCCAGAGCCAGAGATCTAGGAGCCCCCCTGGGCCTTCCCCCATCCTTTCTCCCCATGTCTACGCTGTGCCCACATCCAGTCCAGCTTCTCAGTGGTCCATCCACCTTCTGTCCATCATCACTTTAAATTTTTCCATCCCCAGCATTTGCTAGCGGTCGACTCAAAATAAAACACATCATGTCAGAGCTCTGCTTGGAACAACTCCATGGTTCCCACCAGCTCTGAATAATTATGACTAATATTTATGGTACACCTACTAGGTGATAATATTTATGGAACACCTACGAGGTGATAATATTTATGGCACACCTACTAGGTGATAATATTTATGGTACACCTTCTAGGTGATAATATTTATGGTACACCTACTAGGTGATAATATTTATGGTACACCTACTAGGTGATAATATTTATGGTACACCTTCTAGGTGATAATATTTATGGTACACCTTCTAGGTGATAATATTTATGGTACACATACGAGGTGACAATACTTATGAACACCTACTAGATGATAATATTTATGGAACACCTACTAGGTGATAATATTTATGGAACACCTACTAAGTGGAATACTTATGCAACATCTACTAGATGATAATATTTATGCAACACCTCCTAGGTGCTCTACTTTTTACATTTTCTATCTCTTTTCATCCTTTCAACAACTCTGTCAGGTAGATGCTGATACCATTCCCATTTTGCCTTAAAACATTTTTAATAATAGCTCTATTGAAATATAATTTGATGTTTTGATGCACATATACATTGTGAAATGATTACTCACAGTCAGGTAATTAACATGCCAACTGTTCTAGGTCCAGCCCAGGGCCCGTGGGGTCAGGATGGTAGGTACAGATGGACATACTCACAAAATTACCTTTCTTTTTTTTTGTGATGAGAACACTTAGGATCTACTCACTTAGCAAATGTCAAGTATACGATACAGTATTATTAACTGTAGTCATTCCCATTTTATAGTTGAGGAAACAAAGTCGTGTAGATGTTAAAGAACTTCCCAAACATCACACAGGTACTGGCAGAAATAGGATGTGACTTCATGCATTTGGATGCTAGAGACTGTTAATGCTTAACCTTTCTGCTGTAGAAAACACTGTGAAAACTCTTCAGTGTGACCTTTAACCCCAACTCCAGCCTGAATTCTTGATGATATACACTCATCCTACAATCTGTCCATTGCTCATGCAACTCTACTTCCATGCGCCCATCCATCCACTCAGCCAGTCCCTCAGTCTACCAACCTCCTTTCCTCCCTCCTCTTCTTTCTTTTTTCCTATCTATCCAATTCCTCCCTCTCTCCTCTCCTTCCTCCTCTTTCAGGAAGCCCTCTCTGATGCACTCAGCCAGAGGGGGTGCCTTCCGAGTCTGAATTCCTGGAAGGCCTCCATCATTTACGATCCTTGCTTTCTAGGCGTCCTGCTTAGGTCCTTGCCTCCAGGTGAGCTTGTCCATGACAGTGCAGCCCTCACGACGTGAGGGAAGGAAGTCTCACCTGAGCATGGTCAGTCTGCAGCTGGAGTAGCCAGAGCCGATGCTGTTCTGGAACAAGGGCTTGAGCTGGGAAGGAATGAAAGACATGAGCAGGAGGCACTGCCGAGACGGCAGGGTGTGGCAGGGTTGAGGCGAGCTGGGCATGGTGGGGGGCTCTCACCAGGTGCTGCAGGGTCCCCTCAGTGGCGTTGAATATCTCAGAGCCCGGATGCCCCATGCCCTCCGTGTAGTGCAGGTTGGTGATGGTGAAGTTGACGGTGAAAAACATCGACAGAGGAACTTCAGCTGCAGCGGGGAAGGGTAAGAAGAGACCAGTCCTAAGTCAAGTCCTGGTTTGGGGCTGGGTGGGAGGAAAGGGTCTGAGGACACACTTTAACTCCAGTGCCAAGCTGGGGTCTAGCCTGAGCTGTCCTACTTGAAAGTCCTTGTGTAAGAGTCACTGTCCAAGACCTTCCTATGTAGGGTGACCAACTATCTCAGTTTGCTCGGGACTTTGTGGGTTCCTGGGATGCAGGCTTTTCAGTTTTAAGAGTGAGTCAGTCCTTGGCACACTAGGATAAGTGTCTGGGCACTCCCCTATCCCCTTGGTTCTTACCGTTCCAGCACACACCAGCACCTGCATCTCTTTGTCTTGGGGGAATTAACAGGCCCAGAGAGCATCCCTCCAGCCATAGCTGATGGGAGTTGGTGGATAAATACCCAGCTCCCTCACCCCTCAGATGGGATGACTCCACGGTGTATGCTCTCTGCGTTTTCCCAGGGTTCTCCTCTTGTCCCCAAAACTGTAGGACAGGACAATAAATTTCTGTTGCTTAAGCCACCCAGTTTGTGGTATTTTGTTGTGGCAACCCTAGCAAACTAATTGCGTCATATGACCCAGCAATTCTTTTCCTAAGTACCCACCCAGAAGAATCAAAAACAGGTTCTCAAACAGTTATTTGTACGCCGATGTTCATTGCAACGTTATTCACAATAGTAAAGAGGTGGAAACAGCCCAAATGTCCCTCAACAGATCAATGAATAGATAAAATATGGTATATCTGTACAATAGAATATTATTCATCCATAAAAAGGAATAAAATTAAAAGTTCTGATAGATACTACAACATGGATGAACCTTGAAAATATTACGGTAAGTGAAATGAGCCAGACACAAAGTGACAAATATGGTATGATTCCACTCATATGAAATATTTACAACAGGCAAATTCATAGATGCAGTAAATAGATTAAATGTTACCAAGGTCTAGGGGAATGGGGAATGGGGAATTATTGCTTAACAGGTACAGAGTTCCTGTTTGGGGTGGTAAAAGAAAGTTTTGGAAATAGATAGTGATGGTGTTGTGCAAAAGTGTGAATGTAATTAATGCTGCCAAATTGTACACCTAAAATGGTTAAAATGGCAAATTTTATATTATATCTATGTTACCACAATAAAAAAGTTATTCTTACCTGTTCCTGAAGTCATGCTCTCAGAGGCCAAGGTAGACATCCCAGGTGTGGTCAGAGGGGCAAAGGGACTTCCAGCCAGTGTATTGAAGGTAGTTGTGGTTTCAGCCAGGGTGGGGTTTGAACTTGCGGCAGCTAAATTAGTGGTCTCCACCATTGTAGTTTTCAGGATAGCTATTGGACTAACTCCTTCTCCATGACTGTTTTTAGGTGGTATTGGGGTTTCTGATGGTATCAAGGTCATAGTGGTACCTGTGAGAGTCCTGGAAAATTCTTGGAGTCCAACTGAAGTTATGGGTGGTGAGGTTTCTGTGCTCCAAAAAGTCACAGTATTAGGCTCACTAGTTGTTGTAGGGGCACTGGCAAGTCCAGGGACACCAGGGGAAAAAGTCAGAGTTGAAATACCTGTGTTAGCCTCTGCTGAAGAGCTAGTAGCCAATAAGCCTGTGGTCTCTGATAAACCAGGGGAAGAAGTTGAAGTTGGCATAGTTGTGCTGGTCTCTGTCCCAGGGTGGGTAGAGAGTGAGGCTGTGGTCTCCAATACATGAGGAAAAACAGTCAAAGCAGGAAATTTTGTGCTTGTCTCTGCACTGAGGTGGGTGACCAATATGGTTGTGGTTTCTGGTTCACCAGGAGAAAGAGTCAGAGTTGGAATAGTTGCACTGGTCACTGCCCCAGAACTAGTGACCTGTGAGGTCACCATATCTGGTACACCAGGTGAGATAGTCATTGTCAGCACAGCTGAACTGGCTTCTGCCCCAGGACTGGTGGCCATTAAAGGTGTGATATCTGGTTTACTATGGGAAAAATTGGGGATTGTTCTGGAAACAGGTGTGCTGGTCTGTGTAGGATGGGTGACCTGTGAGGTTGTTGTATCTGGCTCACCAGAGGAAACAGTCAGAGTTGGAATAGCAGAACTGGTCTGTGTCCCAGGATGGGCAACCAATGAGGCTGTGGTCTCTGGTTCACCAGGAGAAAGAGTCAGAGTTGGAATAGTTGTATTGGTCACTTCCCCAGAACTAGTGACCTGTGAGGTCATCATATCTGCTACATCTGGTGAGATAGTCATAGTTGAAATAGTTGAACTGGTTTCTGCTTCAGGACTGGTGGCCACTGAGGGTGTGGTGTCAGATTCACTATAGGAAAAATTAGCAGTTGTCCTGGGAACTGTTGTGCTGGTCTCTACAGGATGAGCAACCCATGAAGCTGTTGTCTCTGGTTCATGCAGGGACTCAGTCCATGTTGGAAAAGTTGTACTCGTGTCTATCCCAGTAGTAGTGACCTGTGAAGTCACCAGATCTGGTACACCTGGTGAGATAGTCATAGTTGAAACAGTTGAACTGGTTTCTGCTCCAGGACTGGTGGCCACTGAGGATGTGGTGTCAGATTCACTATAGGAAAAATAAGCAGTTGTCTTGGGAACTGTTGTGCTGGTCTCTACAGGATGAGCAACCCATGAGGCTGTTGTCTCTGGTTGATGCAGGGACTCAGTCCGTGTTGGAAAAGTTGTACTAGTGTCTATCCCAGTAATAGTGACCTGTGAAGTCACCAGATCTGGTACACCAGGTGAGATAGTCATAGTTGAAACAGTTGAACTGGTGGCCATTGAGGGTGTGGTGTCTGATTCACTCTGGGAAAAACTGAGGGTTGTCCTGGAAACTGTTGTGCCAGTCTCTGCAGGGTAAATGACCCATGAGGCTGTTGTCCCTGGTTTATGTGGGGACTCAGGCAGTGTTGGAAATGTACTGCTGTCTGTTCCAGAACTAGTGACCAGTGAGGTCAGCATATTTGGTATACTAGGTGAGATAGTTGTTGTTGGAATGGCTGAACTGGCTTCTGCCCTGGGACTGGTAGCCATTGATGATGTGGTGTCTGATTCACCATGGGAAAAATTTGAGGTTGTTCTAGAAACAGGTGCACTGGTCTCTGCAGAACGGGTGACCCACCAGGCTTTTGTATGTGGCTCACTAGAAGAAAAAGTCAGAGTTGGAACAGCCGAACTAGCTTCTGTTGAAGAATGGGTGACCCATGAGGCCGTTGTCTGTGGTTCATGTGGGTGATCAGGCAGAGTTGGAAAAGTTGTACTGGTCTCTGTCTCAGAACCAGTGACCACTGAGGTCACCATCTCTGATACACCAGGGGAGACAGGCAATGTTACAATGGCTGAACTTGTGTGTGTCCCGGGATGGGTGACAAATGAATCTGTGGCATCTGGTTCACCAGGAGAAAGAGTCAGAGTTGGAATAATGCTGGTCACTGCCCCAGAACTAGTGACCTGTGAGGTCACCATGTCTGGTATATCAGGTGAGAAAATTGTTGTTGGAACAGCTGAACCAGCTTCTGCCCCAGGACTGGTGGCCACTGAGGGTGTGGTGTCTGATTCACTACTGGGGATTGTCCTGGAAACCATTTGACTGGTCTTTGCAGGATGAGTAACCCAAGAGATGATTGTCTTTGATTCATGTAGGGATGCAATCGGTGTTGGAAAAGTCATATGGGTGTCTGTTTGAGAACTAGTGACCAGTGAGGTTGGCATGTCTGGTATACCAGCTGAAATAGTTGTTGAAATGGCTGAACTGGATTCTATCCCTGGATTGGTGGTTGTTGAAGGTATGGTGTATGATTTACTATGGGGAAAACTTGAAGTTGTTTTGATAACGGTTGGGCTACTCTCTGCAGGATGAATAGCTAATGAGACTGTTGTATCTGGCTCACCAGGGGAGACAGTCAAAGTAGTAACAACAGAACTGGCTTCTGTCCCAGGATGAATGACCCATGAGGCTGTGGTCTCCAGTTGACCTGGGGCAGCAGTCAGAGTTGGAAACATACTTGTCTCTGCCCTAGAACTAGTGACCAGTGGAGTCACCAGCCCTGGTACACTAGGGGAGACAGTTAGAAATGGAATGGTTGAATTTGTTTGTACCTCAGGATGGGTGACCAATGAGGTTGTGGTCTCTGGTTCACCAGGAGAAAGAGTCAGAGTTGGAATACTTTTACTGGTCACTGCCCTAGAACTAGTGACCAGAGAGATCACTGCCCCTGGTACCCCAGGTGAAACAGTTGGAGTTAGAACAGCTGAACTGGCTTCTGCCCCACTACTGGTGGCCGTTGAAGGTGTGGTGTCTGATTTACTATGGAAGAAATTGGGAGTTGTTCTGGGAACTGTTGTGTTAGTCTCTGCAGGATGAGCAACTAATGAGGCTGTTGTATCTGCCTCACCAAAAGAAATAGTCAGACTTGGATCAGCTGAACTGGCTTTTGACCCAGGATGGGTGATCCATGAAGCTGTGGTATCCAGTTGACCTGAGGAGACAGTCAGAGTTGGAATAGTTGTACTTGTCCCTGCCCCAGAACTAGTGACCAGTGAGGTCACCATTCCAGATACACCAGACAAGCTAGTCAGAGTTGGGATGACTGAACTGGTGTGTGTCCCAGGATTGGTAGCCAATGAGGATGTGGTCTCTGGTTCACCAGGAGAAAGAGTCAGAGTTGGAAGAGCCACATCAGTGTCTGTCCCAGAACTAGTGACTTTTGAGGTCACCATAGCTGCTACACCAGGTGAGAGAGTCATAGTTGAAACAGTTGAACTGGCTTCTGCCCCAGGACTGGTGGCCACTGAAGTTGTGGTATCTAATTCACTTTGGGAAATATTTGGGATCATCCTGGGAACAGTTGGGTTTTTCTCTGCAGGATGGGTGGCCCAGGAGGCTGTGGTCTCTGGTTCATCTGGAGAATTTTTCAGAGTTGGAATAACCATACTTGTCTCTGCCACAGAACTAGTAGTCAGTGAGGTCACCGTATCTGGTATATTAGGGGAGGCAGTGGGTGTTGGAACAGCTGAACTGACTTCTGCCCCAGGACTGGTGGCTGTTGAGGGAGTGGTATATGATTCACTATAGGAAACATTTAGTGTTGCCTTGGAAATAACTGAACTTGTCTCTGCGGGGTGGGTGATCCATGAGGCTGTTGTATCTGGCTCACCAGAGGAAACAGTTGGAACAGGTGGACTGGTCTCTGTCCCAGAACTGGGGACCAGTGAGGCTGTGGTCTCTGGTTCTCTACTGAAAACAGGTGGGGTTATCCTGGGAAGAGCTGTGCTGGCCTCTGCTCTGCGTCTGGTGGCCAATGAGGATGTCATCTCTGAAACATCAGGGGAAACATCTGGGGTTGTGATAATCATTCCTGCTGTGCTTGAGGAGGCTGTTTGCGCTGATGTCTTAAGGACAGTCAGGGCTCCTGAAGTGGAAGTATAGACTCTGGTGGTCAGTGTGGCTGTGGAGGTGGTCTTCAGAGCTGTGGCAGTGGTCTCTGCTCTTTCTGTCCCTCCTGTGTGTGGACATGTGATTTGGGAGAAAAAGAAACTCAGAGTTCATAATTTGCCAAGGACACGCAGCCTTGACACGGTAGTGTGGCATGACCCATAGTGTGGAAATTTGAGCGTAGTTCTGTCTGAATCCTAAACACATGCTATTAACCACTGCCTAATATTAATTCCCCAGCTGAATTTCAGGATCTTTTGGGGGGCCACAGTGGAAAGAGAAAGAGGTGGGGAGAAAATATCTACCTGGAGGGAAGCATAACAAGCATAGTCTAGTTCAGTGGTTCTCAACCTGGGGCAGTTTTGTTCCCAGGGGACACTTAGCAATGTCTGGAGACATTTTTGGTTGTCACAACTGTGTGTGTGGTGGGGCGAGTGCTACTGGCATTTAGAATAGAGGCCAGGGATGCTGCTAAACATCCTACAATGCACGGGACAGCCCCCTGCCACAAAGAATTATCTGCTCAAAATATCAATAGTGCTGAGGTTGAGAAACCCAGATCTATATGAAAAAAGAGCCAATGGATACTGTTGGCCATCTCTCATAAACTTTGCCATCTAAATACTAGTTATCACCTGAAGCCTGGTGATCCCTTTTCCGGAGACCTAGATGTGGCTAACGCTGTCAGTGCCCCACTCACATTCCATTATTGCAGTATAGTGACTCCATTGGGTTCCTAATACAACTCCTGTGACTCCACACCCAAGGGCATTCACTCAGCCTGTGTGGGGGACAGGATGGAAGTTCTGGGTGTTAGCACCTCCAGGAACAAGCAGCTCACGGCCAGTGATAGAAGGGAGTCGGATAATACATACACCAGCCACCTCGTCCCTTGGATAGGGCAATGCTGAGGTGGTCTATGCTGCCTCCTAGAAGTTCCTGGTGGGTCTGTTGCTCACAACTGTGACCTGCTCATGAATGCATCTTGCATTAACTTCCTCTCCTTTTCTTTTCTGTCTCCTCTACCAGTGCTTCCTGGGATCATCTCCCACCTAAGATTAAACTACTTGTTCCAACATCCTTGAATCAAGGTCTGCTTCCGGGGAGACCCAACCTAAGATACTTGGGTCACAGGATAAGACTAATAACCTGACTGGAGGTGACTCTGCTCAAAGCCTGGATCTTGCAAAATCCTCTAAAATGAGCTGGGAAAATAGTCTAGACTCTACTTGGGAGTAACTTAATGGGCATGGGAAGCCCTATGCTTTTAGCCACCCAGTGAGCAGGACTCCTTGCTGTATACACCTATGCCTCTTAAACTGTCATGCAGAACAATAATACTGTGAAATGTTAGTGTGTGCCTTTCTGAGGAAAAGATTATGCAGTCAAATAATTGTATTAAACTCAAACTGAACAAAGCTGAACAAGTTTCTTTACAGCAGGATTTCTCAGAGCCTTTAATGTGCTTAAGCATGCTATGACTCTCTAAGAAGAAGCAACATGTTTCTGAATTATGTTTACCTCCCAGATGTTCCCGGGTTTCACCTCTCTCTGTGCCTTTGCATGCTGCTCTCCATTCTATCCAGAATGTCTTCAACTCCCTCTATCTTCCTGGTAAACTCCTATTCATCCTTTAAAACCCAGTTCAAATATTACCTCCTCCATGAAGCCTTCCTTCTATAATTCCAGTATATCCTTATCAAATACTTTCAGAGTTGCATCATAATTATTTTGTTCCTTTGACGTCTCTCCTACTGAACTGAGTGTTCCATGGGTACAATTGCAAAGTACTTTCATCTCTGCATCCTTAGTTTAGAGCATAGTCTCTGACACATATTAAGTTATTAATACGTATTTTCAGGATTCAGTTAAACTAGATCAAATCTGTGAAGTTGACATATTTGACTTTGAGCCAGGCTCACTCAGCATTCTACGAGGGACAGAATAGTGGTAGCGTCCACCTGGTAACCATTAGACAAAGATCCAGCTCAGACAGGGAAACCCATGACGGCCACACACAATTCTCTCTCTAAAGAAAACAAGTGTCCTTGTCTCTCTGGAGCAGGAAATATGGTCACGAGAGGAATTGCTGGGAAGTAAGCAAAGCTGAACCTACCTCTAGGACCAGCAGGTGATGTGGATGCCAGAGGCCCCTTGACTGGTCCTACGGTGCCTCCGTGTGCTGCTTCACTGGGTATCTTTGTGATGCGCTCCATAATGCCATCAGTTCCTGCGGGTGAGGATGGAGAAGAAAACTGGGGTGACTCACCCAGTCTAGAAAAAGAGTGCTGTCTAAATGGATCCACTTAACTGACCACACAACAGCCCTCCTCCCAAGTCCACCTGTATGAACTTGAGCCAGGACTCTGTGCCGTAAGTGGCCATACATGTCTGTAGCTCCATCCACTCACCCGTATATGCATCCGTCCTCCCTTCCATCCATCCCTAGACCTGACCATTGACTTTTCCAACTTTTCCTCCTTTTATCCTGTCTCCCTTCCATCCATCCTTCATTACACCTTCCCTCCCTCCTTTCCATCCATCCTTCCTTCTCCTTCCTCCTTTGATACATCCATCCTTCTTCTATTCATCCTTCCCCTCTTCCTCTCGTCCTTCCGTCCACCCAGCTACACTTCCACCTTCTCACCATCTCCCTCAGCACCCGCTGGCTGAACGCCAGGGACTCAACTACATTCAACACATGAGTTAACATCTGGCAACGTGTCCAACCTTCGGTGAATTGTAAAACCACCTGGGGCAGGGGATGAAACCATCCCACTGCAGATAACGTCTGGTGAAGCAGGAGCTGGAGTAGCTGGGGGACCTCTCAGGACTTGTGTTCAGAATAAAAGTTGGGGCCAAATTCAACCCTTTCAGGGGAACGAAATCCCCAAGAGGTTGCTTCTCTCGTTTACTGATGTCTCAGAAGTGATGTTTCCTCCTTCTGGGCTCTGGGTCCCTCTCACCTCCTGATGTACCTTGTTCCCTTAATTTCCCTTCCCTGACTTTTTTCTTTTACCTGTCTCTTGCTTTGATCCTTTGTTCTCAATATAGAAACACACTCAATTCAAAGGGTGAAATCCCCCCTCATCTGTATATTATATGAGCTGTTTTTCTAGTGCCCCGCACCTCACTGATGCTCCCATTGCTATAATCTCTGAGGACCCCTATGTTGCCAAACCACTTCTCACCTCATTATACCCTGGCTATTCTGTAGTATTTGACAGAAATTACCTTTCTTCTTCCAAAAACTGTCCCCTTCTATGGCTTCTGCTATGCCAGAACCTCTTGTTTTCGGCTACCTTTCTGACCACTCCTGCTTAGCTTAGGAGCACAGATTCCTAATGACTGATATTCAGTTCTTATCCTAGTTCTGTCACTTACTGGCTTTACGACCTTAAGAAAATGATTGAGCTTCTCTGTGCCTCAATTTCTTCATCTCCAAAGCAGGCTTATAATAGTATCTACTTTAAATGGTGTCACAATGAGGATCAAATAATTTAATAAAACAATTTACACATAATAAATGCCATATAAACATTTGCTATTGTTATTGTTAGTGTCATCATCATCACTCATAGTAATATTAGAGCACCTATCAAGATACTATAATGATTCAAATACTTGCGTATTTATTCTTGTTTCCCCAATGCCTAGCCCAGTGCCTGCAACTGAAGTTAGACCAACAAATATTGAATTTGTGATACAGGAATAAACTCATAACTCACTCCCTTATTACCTCTTAGGAAAGGGCCATTTCCTATGAGACTGCAAGAAGGGAATTATAGGGGTTGTGGGTCCTTACTTGTCAACTGGGTTGAAAGTGGAGAAATTTGATACGCATGTGTCACTGTTCCCAAATCAACGTTCTTGGTAGTCTGAAAATAGGCAGGCATTGCTGTGGAAATAGCAGCTTCTACCCTAAAATAGTCAGTACTGACAGGATATGAAGCTCTGGATAGGGCAGAGGGCATAGGAACAGAGGAACGTAATTCATGTCCAGAACTGCTGGGCCACAAATTGGTCATGGCTGTGTTTGGAAAAGGATGAATTTTCTCTGTATCTGTCATGACTTCAGAAGTGGCCGGGATATCAACTGAGGAGCTGCTAAAATGTGGAAGTGAACTAACTAAAGGTTCTGAGATTGTGCTCAAAAGATGTGTAGCCTTCACTGGGCCTTGGGTGAGAAGGGAAGTGACAGCAAGAGGAGAGGAGGACATCCTCACTGGTAAGGTGGAGGAAACAGGAGAAGGTGAGGTTGTGGCAGGTGAAGACATCAGGGAAGATGCAAGACTGGTTTCTTCCACAGAGGGATGACCTGGCCCTGAAACACCTCCCAGACTGCCTGTGCCTGAGCTGGTCTCCTCAGAGGTGCTGGTCTCCCTCAGTCCAGCGGTCAGTGAGGGAGCAGTCCCTGTATGAATGCTCCTAGTCTCCAAAAGGGCAGGACTCGATGTGGAAACACGTGTCTCCCCCATGGTGAACCTGGTGTCCCTGGAAGATGTGGCTCTGCTTGTCTCTGAGTAAGCTCGGACAGAGGGATGGGATTCATATAGAGAAGCAAAGGTCCCCAAATTGGTCACTGCTGAGTTTGAAGATGGAAGAATATTCTGTGTCTGTGTGGTGACTTTAGAGGTGGCCAGTAATTCAACTGAGGTGCTGCTCAAATATGGAGGTGAACTGGTTTCAGGTTCCCAACTTGTGCCCAACCCATCTGTGGCCTTCATCATGCCTGGGGTGAGAAGGGAAGTCAGAGGAGGAAGAGGGGAGGGAAGACCCTCCGGTGACATGGAGGAAACAGGAGAAGGTGGGAACATGGGAGGTGAAGACAGCAGGGAAGAGACAGAGCTGGTTTCTTCCATGGAGGGAGTTGTGGTCCATGGCAATTTCTCAAGACCCCCGCTCGGGAGAGTGGCCACTTCTGAGTGAGGATATGCCTGGCTCACAGTCGAGTGGGTCCCTTCCTGGGAGGATGTGGTCGAGGCATCCAAGGTAGGGGTACCCTGTGATGTAGACCCAGAAGGACCCGTTGGGTTGGTGATGGTCATTCCTGCCGAATCAGTCCTGATGGAAGAAGGACGTAGCCTGGTGATGGTTTCTGTGGATATGTCTTGTGACACTGGGGAGCGATCTGAGAGTGGGAGGGACGTTGTGCTGGTCTCCCAAGAAGTGCTGGCCTCCCGCAATCCAGGTGGCAGTGAGGAAGCTGGCTTGGTCTGTGTGCTTGCAGTCTCACTGTTGGTGGGACTTGCTGTGGAAACATTTGTCTTGGCCCGGGTGGGGGCGATGCCCATTGGAGATGACGCTCTGGTTGTCTCTGCGTGAGCTTGGGCAGAGGAAGGAGATTCAGGGTGAGAAGTGGTGGTCGTCTCCTTGAGGCCTGAGGTGAGAAGGGAAGTGACAGGAAGAGGAGAGGACATCCTCGCTGGTAACATGGAGGGAAGAGGAGAAGGTGAGGTTGTGTTAGGTAAAGAGAGCAGGGACGATGCAAGGCTGGTCTCTTCCGCAGAGGGATGGTTCTGCCCTGACGCATCTGGCAGACGTGTACCCCTATCAGAGGTCATGTCTGAGGGTGCAAATCCCTGAGACAGTGTTGAGTGTGTCCCTTCCCAGGAGGCTGCGCTTGACGTTTCCCCAAGAAGGGTGTCCGATGATGTAGCCTGGATAGGACGTGTTTTGCTTCTCGTTGTGGTGATTTCTGCTGATTCTGTCATCATGAGGGTGGCGGGGATCCTGCTCGTGGTTTGTGTGGAGATGTGTGGTGACCCTGTGGACTGTCCAGGGCGTTGGGTGGATGTTGTGCTGGAGGAGATGACACGTGTCCTGGAGGCCACGGTGGAAGCACCACTGGACACTTTGGAAAGGACAGTGCTTGATTCTGTGGCTAAGGTGGTGTCTTCAGAGGTTCTGGTGTCCGTTGGTCCAGAGGTCCATGAGGAAGCTGGCTCTGTCCGAATTGTCCCAAATGAGGAAGCCACTGATGTGGATGCATGTATGTCCCCCATGGTGGAGGTGCTGCCCAGTGGAGATGTGGCTGTGGTTGTGACTGAGTCAGCTAGGACAGGAGAATGGGATTCATGTCCAGAAGTGGGGGTCCCCACCTTTGGCACTGCCACGTATGATGAGGAAGGATGACTACTCTGTATACCCATGGTGACCTCAAAGGTGGCCCATAATTCCTCCGAGGTGATACTCCAATTTGGACGTGAGCTGATTTCAGGTTCTGAGCTTGTGGCCAACACATCTGTTGTCCTCATCAGGCGTGTGCTGAGAAGTGAAGTCCCAGGAAGAGGAGAAGACGGGATCCTCGTGGGTACCGTGGAGGAAACAGGAGAAGGTGAGGTTGTGGCAGGTGAAGACAGCAGGGAGGATGCAAGACTGGTTTCTTCCACAGAGGGATGACCTGGCCCTGAAACACCTCCCAGACCACCTGTGCCTGAGCTGGTCTCCTCGGAGGTGCTGGTCTCCCTCAGTCTGGTGGTCAGTGAGGAAATGGTCCCTGTGTGAATGTTCCTAGTCACCGAGAAGGTGGGACTCGATGTGGAAACACGTGTCTCCCCCATGGTGAAAGTTTTGTCCCTGGAAGTAGTGGCTCTGGTTGTCTCTGCGTAAGCTAGGACAGAGGGATGGGATTCATATAGGGAACCAGAGGTCCTCATAGTGGTCACAGCTGTGTTTGAAGAAGGAAGAATATTCTCTCTCCATGCAGTGATTTTAGAGGTGGCCAGTAATTCAACTGAGGTGCTGTTCAAATATGGAGGTGAACTGGATTCCAGTTCGGAGCTCATGGCGAACCCGTCTGTGGCCTTCATCCCGCCTGAGGTGAGAAGGGAAATCACAGGAGGAAGAGGGGAGGGAATACCCTCAGGTGACACAGAGGAAACAGGAGAAGGTGGGGACGTGGGAGGTGAAGACAGCAGGGAAGAGACAGAGCTGGTTTCTTCCATGGAGGGAGTTGTGGTCCATGGAACATTCTCAAAACTTCCGCTAATGAGAGTGGCCACTTCTGAGTGAGGAAATCCCTGGCTCACAGTCGAGTGGGTCCCTTCCCAGGAGGATGTGGTCGAAGCGTCCAAGGTAGGGGTACCCTGTGATGTAGACCCAGGAGAACCCGTTGGGTTGGCGATGGTCATTCCTGCTGAATCAGTCGTGATGGGAGAGGGATGTAGCTTGGTGATGGTTTCTGTGGAGATGTCTGGTGACGCTGTGGACTGATGAGAGAGTGGGAAGGACGTTGTGCTGGTCTCCTGAGAAGTGCTGGCCTCCCTCAATGCAGGTGGCAGCGAGGAAGCTGGCTTGGTCTGTAGGCTTGCAGTCTCACTGTTGGTAGGACTTGCTGTGGAAACATGTGTCTTGCCCAGGGCGGGGGTTCTGCCTATTGGAGATGAGGCTCTGGTCGTCTCTGGGTCAGCTGGGGCAGAGGAATAAGATTCAGCTTGAGAAGGGGTGGTCGTCTTCATTAGGCGTGAGGTGAGAAGAGAAGTGACAGGGAATGGAGTGGAGGACATCCTTGCCGGTAATGTGGAGGAGAGAGGAGAAGGTGAGTTTGTGGCAGGAGAAGAAATCAGGGAAGATGCAAGGCTGGTTTTTTCTACAGAGGGATGACCTGGCCCTGCAACACCTCCCAGACCGCCTGTGCCTGAGCTGGTCTCCTTGGAGGTGCCGGTCGCCCGCAGTCCATTGCTCAGTGAGGAAGCGGTCCCTGTGTCAATGCTCCTAGTGTCAGAGAAGGGGGGACGCAATGTGGAAACACGTTTCTCGCCCATGGTGAAAGTGGTGTCCCTGGGAGATGTGGCTCTGGTTGTCTCTGTGTAAGCTAGGACAGAGGGATGGGATTCATATAGGGAACCAGAGGTCCTCATGTTGGTCACTGCTGTGTTTGAAGAAGGAAGAATATTCACTTTCCATGCGGTGATTTTAGAGGTGGCCAGTAATTCACCTGAGGTGCTGCTCAAATATGGAGGTGAACTGGTTTCCAGTTCTGAGCTTGTGGCCAACACATCTGTGGCTTTCATCACACCTGGGGTGAGAAGGGAAGTCACAGGAGGAGAAGAGAAGGGAAAACCATCAGGTGACACAGAAGAAACAGGAGAATGTGGGGACGTGGGAGGTAAGGACAGCAGGGAAGAGACAGAGCTGGTTTCTTCCACGGAGGGAGTTGTGGTCCATGGCACATTCTCAGGACCCCCGCTTGTGAGAGTGGCCACTTCTGACTGAGGATATCCCTGGCTCACAGTCGAGTGGGTCCCTTCCCAGGAGGATGTGGTTGATGCATCCAATGTAGGGGTACCCTGTGACGTAGACCCAGGAGGACCTGTTGGATTGGTGATGGTCATTCCTGCTGAATCAGTCATGGTGGAAGGGGGAAATAGCCTCGTGATGGTCTCAGTGGAGATGTCTGCTGACTCTGTGGACTTGTCAGAGAGTGGGATGGACATTGTGCTGGTCTCCTGAGAAGTGCTGGCCTCCCTCAATCCAGGTGTGAGTGCGGAAGCTGGCTTTGTCTGTAGGCTTGCAGTCTCACTGTTGGTAGGACTTGCTGTGGAAACATGTGTCTTGCCCAGGGCGGGGGTTCTGCCCATTGGAGATGTGGCTCTGGTCGTCTCTGCATGACCTAGGGCAGAGGAAGGAGATTCAGGTTGAGAGGGGATGGTCGTCTTCATGAGGCCTGTGGTGAGAAGGGAAGTGACAGGAAGAGGAGAGGACATCCTTGCTGGTAATGTGGAGGAAAGAGGAGAGGGTGAGGTGGTGGTGGGTATAGAGAGCAGGGAAGATGGAACACTGGTCTCTTCTGCAGAGGGATGGCTCTGCCCTGACGCATTTGGCAGACCTGTTCTCCTATCGGTGGTCATCTCTGAGGGTGGAGTTCCATGAGACACAGTCGAGTGAGTCCCTTCCCAGGAGTCTGCACTAGATGTGTCCCCAAGAAGGGTGTCCCATGAGGTAGCCTGGATAGGTCGTGTTTGGCTGGGATCGGTGGTGATTTCTGGTGATTCTGTCGTCATGGGGTCGGCAGGGATCCTACTCATGGTTTGTGTGGAGATGTGTGGCGACCCTGTGGACTGACCAGGGCGTGGGGAGGATGTTGTGCTGGAGGAGATGACTTGTGTCATGGAGGCCTCACTGGTAGCACCACTGGGCACTTCAGAAAGGACAGTGCCTGTGTCTGTGGCTGAGGTGGTGTGTTCAGAGGTGCTGTTGTCCCTTGGTCCAGAGGTCCATGAAGAAGCCTGCTCTGTCCGAATCCTCCCGAATGATGAAGTAGTGGATGTGGAAACAGGTGTGTCCCCCATGGTGGAGGTGCTGCCCAGTGATGTGGCTGTGGTTGTGTCTGAGTCACCTAGGACAGAAGAATGGGATTCATGTCCAGAGGTGGTGGTCCCCACCTTCGTTTCTGCTGCATATGATGAGGAAGGATGACTATTCTGTATGTCCGTGGTGACCTCAGAGGTGGCCCGTAATTCATCTGAGGTGCTGCTCCAATTTGGAGGCAAACTGATTTCAGGTTCTGAGTTTGTGGCCAACACATCTGTTGTCCTCATCAGGCGTGTGCTGAGAAGTGAAGTCCCAGGAAGAGGTGAAGATGGGATCGTCGTGGGTACCGTAGATGAAACAGGAGAAGGTGAGGTTGTGGCAGGTGAAGACATCAGGGAGGATGCAAGACTGGTTTCTTCCACAGAGGGATGACCTGGCCCTGAAACACCTCCCAGACCACCTGTGCCTGAGCTGGTCTCCTCGGAGGTGCCCGTCTCCCTCAGTCCGGTGGTCAGTGAGGAAGCGGTCCCTGTGTGAATGCTCCTAGTCTCTGAGAGGGCAGGACTTGATGTGGAAACACGTGTCTCCCCCATGGTGAAAGTGGAGTCCCTGGGAGATGTGGCTCTGCTTGTGTTCAAGTAAGCTAGGACAGAGGGCTGGGGTTCAGATAGAGAATCAAAGGTCCCCAAAATAGTCACTGCTGTGCTTGAAGAAGGAAGAATATTCTCTGTCTTTGTGGTCACTTTAGAGGTGGCCAGAAATTCAACTGAGGTGCTGCTCAAATAAGGAGGTGAACTGGTGTCACGTTCTGAACTTGTGCCCAACCCATCTGTGGCCTTCATCATGCCTGGGGTGAGAAGGGAAATCACAGGAGGAGAAGAGGAGGAAATACCCTCAGGTGACACGGAGGAAACAGGAGAAGGTGGGGACGCGGGAGGTGAAGACAGCAGGGAAGAGACAGAGCTGGTTTCTTTCCCCGAGGGAGTTGTGGTCCATGGCACATTCTCAGGACCCCCGCTCATGAGAGTGGCCACTTCTGAGTGAGGAAATCCCTGGCTTACAGTCGAGTAGGTCCCTTCCCAGGAAGATGTGGTCGAGGCATCCAAGGTAGGGGTACCCTGTGATGTAGACCCAGGAGGACCCGTTGGGTTGATGATGGTCATTTCTGCTGAAACAGTCGTGATGGGAGAGGGATGTAGCCTGGTGATGGTTTCTGTGGATATGTCTTGTGACACTGTGGAGCGATCTGAGAGTGGGAAGGACGTTGTGCTGGTCTCCCGAGAAGTGCTGGCCTCCCCCAATCCAGGTGCCAGTGAGGAAGCTGGCTTGGTCTGTGTGCTTGCAGTCTCACTGTTGGTAGGACTTGCTGTGGAAACATTTGTCTTGGCCCGGGTGGGGGCGATGCCCATTGGAGATGACGCTCTGGTTGTCTCTGCGTGAGCTTGGGCAGAGGAAGGAGATTCAGGGTGAGAAGTGGTGGTCGTCTCCTTGAGGCGTGAGGTGAGAAGGGAAGTGACAGGAAGAGGAGAGGACATCCTCGCTGGTAACGTGGAGGGAAGAGGAGAAGGTGAGGTTGTGTTAGGTAAAGAGAGCAGGGACGATGCAAGGCTGGTCTCTTCTGCAGAGGGATGGCTCTGCCCTGACGCATCTGGCAGACGTGTACCCCTATCAGAGGTCATGTCTGAGGGTGCAAATCCCTGAGACAGTGTTGAGTGTGTCCCTTCCCAGGAGGCTGCGCTTGACGTTTCCCCAAGAAGGGTGTCCGATGATGTAGCCTGGATAGGACGTGTTTTGCTTCTCGTTGTGGTGATTTCTGCTGATTCTGTCATCATGAGGGTGGTGGGGATCCTGCTCGTGGTTTGTGTGGAGATGTGTGGTGACCCTGTGGACTGTCCAGGGCGTTGGGTGGATGTTGTGCTGGAGGAGATGACACGTGTCCTGGAGGCCACGGTGGAAGCACCACTGGACACTTTGGAAAGGACAGTGCTTGATTCTGTGGCTAAGGTGGTGTCTTCAGAGGTTCTGGTGTCCGTCAGTCCAGAGGTCCATGAGGAAGCTGGCTCTGTCCGAATTGTCCCAAATGAGGAAGCCACTGATGTGGATGCATGTATGTCCCCCATGGTGGAGGTGCTGCCCAGTGGAGATGTGGCTGTGGTTGTGACTGAGTCAGCTAGGACAGGAGAATGGGATTCATGTCCAGAAGTGGGGGTCCCCACCTTTGGCACTGCCACGTATGATGAGGAAGGATGACTACTCTGTATACCCATGGTGACCTTAGAGGTGGCCCATAATTCCTCCGAGGTGATGCTCCAATTTGGACGTGAGCTGATTTCAGGTTCTGAGCTTGTGGCCAACACATCTGTTGTCCTCATCAGGCGTGTGCTGAGAAGTGAAGTCCCAGGAAGAGAAGAAGACGGGATCCTCGTGGGTGCCGTGGAGGAAACAGGAGAAGGTGAGGTTGTGGCAGGTGAAGACAGCAGGGAGGATGCAAGACTGGTTTCTTCCACAGAGGGATGACCTGGCCCTGAAACACCTCCCAGACCACCTGTGCCTGAGCTGGTCTCCTCGGAGGTGCTGGTCTCCCTCAGTCTGGTGGTCAGTGAGGAAATGGTCCCTGTGTGAATGTTCCTAGTCTCCGAGAAGGTGGGACTTGATGTGGAAACACGTGTCTCCCCCATGGTGAAAGTTTTGTCCCTGGAAGATGTGGCTCTGGTTGTCTCTGCGTAAGCTAGGACAGAGGGATGGGATTCATATAGGGAACCAGAGGTCCTCATCGTGGTAACAGCTGTGTTTGAAGAAGGAAGAATGTTCTGTGTCTGTGTGGTGATTTTAGAGGTGGCCAGTAATTCAACTGAGGCGTTGCTCAAATATGGAGGTGAACTGGTTTCCGGTTCTGAGCTAGTGGCCAACCCGTCTGTGGCCTTCATCCCGCCTGGGGTGAGAAGGGAAATCACAGGAGGAGGAGGGGAGGGAATTCCCTCAGGTGACATGGAGGAAACAGGAGAAGGTGGGGACGTGGGAGGTGAAGACTGCAGGGAAGAGACAGAGCTGGTTTCTTCCACGAAGGGAGTTGTGGTCCTTGGCACATTCTCAAGACTTCCGCTAACGAGAGTGGCCAATTCTGATGAGGAAATCCCTGGCTCACAGTCGAGTGGGTCCCTTCCCAGAAGGATGTGGTCGAAGCATCCAAGGTAGGGGTACCCTGTGATGTAGACCTAGGAGAACCCGTTGGGTTGGTGATGGTCATTCCTGCTGAATCAGTCGTGATGGGAGAGGGATGTAGCTTGGTGATGGTTTCTGTGGAGATGTCTGATGATGCTGTGGACTGATGAGAGAGTGGGAAGGACGTTGTGCTGGTCTCCCGAGAAGTGCTGGCCTCCCTCAATCCAGGTGGCAGCGAGGAAGCTGGCTTGGTCTGTAGGCTTGCAGTCTCACTGTTGGTAGGACTTGCTGTGGAAACATATGTCTTGCCCAGGGCTGGGGTTCTGCCCATTGGAGATGACGCTCTGGTTGTCTCTGGGTGAGCTGGGGCAGAGGAATAAGAGTCAGGTTGAGATGGGGTTGTTGTCTTCGTGAGGCGTGATGTGAGAAGGGAAGTGACAGGGAATGGAGTGGAGGACATCCTTGCCGGTAATGTGGAGGAGAGAGGAGAAGGTGAGTTTGTGGCAGGAGAAGAAATCAGGGAAGATGCAAGGCTGGTTTTTTCTACAGAGGGATGACCTGGCCCTGCAACACCTCCCAGACCGCCTGTGCCTGAGCTGGTCTCCTTGGAAGTGCTGGTTGCCCACAGTCCATTGCTCAGTGAGGGAGCAGTCCCTGTGCTGATGCTCCTAGTCTCAGAGATGGCAGGACTAGATGTGGAAACATGTGTCTCCTCCATGGTGAAAGTGGTGTCCCTGGGAGATGTGGCTCTGGTTGTCTCTGAGTAAGCTAGGACAGAGTAATGGGATTCGTGTACAGAACCAGCGGTCCCCATATTGGTCACTTCTGTGTTTGAAGAAGGAAGAACGTTCTTTTTCTGTGTAGTGACTTTAGAGGTGGCCAGTAATTCAACTGAGGTGCTGCTCAAATATGGAGGTGAACTGGTTTCAGGTCCTGAACTTGTGCCCAACCCGTCTGTGGCCTTCATCATGCCTGGTGTGAGAAGGGAAGTCAAAGGAGGAAGAGGGGAGGGAATACCCTCAGGTGACACGGAGGAAACAGGAGAAGGTGTGGACCTGGGAGGTGAAGACAGCAGGGAAGAGACAGAGCTGGTTTCTTCCACCGAGGGAGTTGTGGTCCATGGCACATTCTCAAGACCCCTGCTCGTGTGAGTGGCCACTTCTGAGTGAGGATATCCCTGCCTCACAGTCGAGTGGGTCCCTTCCCAGGAGGATGTGGTTGACGCATCCAAGGTAGGGCTACCCTGTGATGTAGACCCATGAGGACCTGTTGGGTTGGTGATGGTCATTCCTGCTGAATCAGTCGTGGTGGAAGGGGGAAGTAGCCTCATGATGGTCTCAGTGGAGATGTCTGCTGACTCTGTGGACTTGTCAGAGAATGGGATGGACATTGTGCTGGTCTCCTGAGAAGTGCTGGCCTCTCTCAATCCAGGTGTGAGTGAGGAAGCTTGCTTTGTCTGTAGGCTTGCAGTCTCACTGTTGGTAGGACTTGCTGTGGAAACATGTGTCTTGCCCAGGGCGGGGGTTCTGCCCATTGGAGATGTGGCTCTGGTCATCTCTGCATGACCCCTGGCAGAAGAAGGAGATTCAGGTTCAGAGGGGATGGTCATCTTCGTGAGGCCTGTGGTGAGAAGGGAGGTGGCAGGAAGAGGAGAGGACATCCTTGCTGGTAATGTGGAGGAGAGAGGAGAAGGTGAGGTGGCGGCAGGTATAGAGAGCAGGGAAGATGGAAGACTGGCCTCTTCTGCAGAGGGATGGCTCTGCCCCGACGCATCTGGCAGACCTGTACTCCTATCGGTGGTCATCTCTGAGGGTGGAGATCCATGAGACACAGCTGAGTGAGTCCCTTCCTGGGAGTCTGTGCTAGATGTGTCCCCAAGAAGGGTGTCCCATGAGGTAGCCTGGATAAGTCGTGTTTGGCTGGTATCGGTGGTGATTTCTGGTGATTTTGTCATCATGGGGTGGGCAGGGAGCCTGCTCATGGTTTGTGTGGAGATGTGTCGTGACCCTGTGGACCGACCAGGGTGTGGGGTAGATGTTGTACTGGAGGAGATGACATGTGTCCTGGAGGCCTCGCTGGAAGCACCACTGGACACTTCGGAAAGGACAGTGCCTATTTCTGTGGCTGAGGTGGTGTGTGCAGAGGTGCTGTTGTCCCTCAGTCCAGAGGTCCATGAAGAAGCCTGCTCTGTCTGAATCATCCCAAATGAGGAAGCTGTTGATGTGGAAACAGGTGCGTCCCCCGTGGTGTAGGTGCTGCCCAGTGATGTGGCTGTGGTTGTGTCTGAGTCACCTAGGACAGAAGAATGGGATTCATGTCCAGAGGTGGTGAACCCCATCTTCGTTTCCGCCGAGTATGATGAGGAAGAGTGACTATTCTGTACTCCTGTGGTGACCTCAGAGGTGACCTGCAATTCATCCGAGGTGGTGGTCCAATTTGGACGCGAGCCGATATCAGGTTCTGAGTTTGTGGCCAACACATCTGTTGTCCTCATCAGGCGTGTGCTGAGAAGTGAAGTCCCAGGAAGAGGAGAGGATGGGATCGTTGTGGGTACCGAAGAGGAAACAGGAGAAGTTGAGGTTGTCGCAGGTGAAGACATCAGGGAGGATGCAAGACTGGTTTCTTCCACAGAGGGATGGACTGGCTCCAAAACACCTCCCAGATCACCTGTGCCTGAGCTGGTCTCCCTAGAGGTGCCGGTTGCCCTCAGTCCAGTGATCAGTGAGAAAGCGGTCCCTGTGTGAATGCTCCTAGACTCAGAGAAGGCAGGACTTGATGTGGAAACATGTGTCTCCCCCATGGTGAAAGTGGTGTCCCTGGGAGATGTGGCTCTGGTTGTCTCTGAGTAAGCTAGGACAGTGGAATGGGATTCATATATAGGACCAGAAGTCCTCCAATTCATCACAGCTGTGTTTGAAGATGAAAGAATGTTCTCTGTCTGTGTGGCGATTTTAGAGGTGGCCAGTAATTCAACTGAGGTGCTGCTGAAATATGGGGGTGAGCTGGTCCCAGATTCTGAGCTTGTGGCCAACACATGTGTGGCCTTAATCACGCCTGGGGTGAGAGGGGAAATCACAGGAGGTGAAGAGGAGGGAAGATTGTCATATGACATGGAGGAAACAGGAGAAGGTGGGGACGTGGGAGGTGAAGACACCAGGGAAGAGACAGAGCTGGTTTCTTCCACTGAGGGAGTTGTGGTCCATGATACATTCTCAGGACCCCTGCTCGTGAGAGTGGCCACTTCTGAGTGAGGAAATCCCTGGGTCACAGTTGAGTGGGTCCCTTCCCAGGAGGATGTGGTCGAGGTGTCCAAGGTAGGGATACCCTGGGATGTAGACCCAGGAGGACCTGTTGGGTTGGTGATGGTCATTCCAGCTGAATCAGTCCTGATGGGAGAGGGACGTAGCCTGGTGATCGTCTCAGTGGAGATTTCTGGTGATGCTGTGGACTGATTACAGAGTGGGATGGATGTTGTCCTGGTCTCCTGAGAAGTGCTGGCCTCCCTCAATCCAGGTGCCAGTGAGGAAGCTTGCTTGGTCTGTATGCTTGCAGTGTCCGAGTTGGTAGGACTTGTGGAAACGTGTGTCTTGCCCAGCGCAGGGGTTCTGTCCATTGGAGATGAGGCTCTGGCTGTCTCTGTGTCAGCTAGGGCAGAGGAAGGAGATTCAGGTTGAGAAGGGGTTGTTGGGTTTGTGAGGCGTGAGGTGAGATGGGAAGTGACAGGAAGAGGAGAGGAGGACATCCTCGCTGGTAACGTGGAGGAAATAGGAGAAGGTGAGGTTGTGGCAGGTAAAGAGAGCAGGGAAGATGCAAGACTGGCCTCTTCTGCAGAGGGATGGCTCTGCATTGACGCATCTGGAAGACCTGTACTCCTACTGGTGGTCATCTCTGAGGGTAGAAATCCCTTAGACACAGATGACAGTGTCCCTTCCCAGGAGGCTGTGCTTGATGTGTCCCCAAGAAGCGTGTCCCGCGAGGTAGCCTGGATATGATGTGTTTGGCTGGTGGTGGTGGTGATTTCTGCTGATTCTGTCATCAAGGGGGTGGCAGGGAGCCTGCTCATGGTTTGTGTGGAGATGTGTGGCGACCCTGTGGACTGTCCAGGGTGTGGAGTGGATGTCTTGCTGGAGGAGATGACTTGTGTCCTGGAGGTCTCGGTGGTAGCACCACTGGACACTTTAGAAAGAACAAGGCTTGACTCTGTGGCTGAGGTGGTGTGTACAGAGGTGCTAGTGTCCCTCAGTCCAGAGGTCCATGAGGAAGCTGGCTGTGTCCGAATTGTCCCAAATGAGGAAGCCGTTGATGTGGAAACACGTACGTCCCCCATGGTATAGGTGCTGCCCAGTGGAGATGTGGCTGTGGTTGTGCCTGAGTCAGCTAGGACAGAAGAATGGGATTCATGTCCAGAAGTGGGGGTCCCCACCATCGTGACCACCACGTATGATGAGGAAGGATGACTATTCTGTACACCCGTGGTGGCCTCAGAGGTGGCCCGTAATTCCTCCGATGTGCTGCTCCAATTTGGAGGTGGAGTGATTTCAGGTTCTGAGTTTGTGGCCAACACATCTGTTGTCCTCATCAGGCGTGTGCTGAGAAGTGAAGTCCCAGGAAGAGGAGAAGATGGGATCATCGTGGGTATCGTAGATGAAACAGGAGAAGGTGACGTTGTGGCAGGTGAAGACAGCAGGGAAGATGCAAGACTGGTTTCTTCCACAGAGGGATGACCTGGCCCTGAAAATCCTCCCAGAACACCTGTGCCTGAGCTGGTCTCCTTGGAGGTGCCGGTCACCCTCAGTCCGGTGGTCAGTGAGGAAGCGGTCCCTGTGTGAATGCTCCTACTCTCCGAGAGGTCAGGAGTTGATGTGGAAACACGTGTCTCCCCCATGGTGAAAGTGGTGTCCCTGGGAGATTTGGCTCTGGTTGCGTCCGAATAAGCTAGGACAGAGGAATGGGATTCAGATAGAGAACCAAAAGCCCCTACATTGGTCACTGCTGTGTTTGAAGAAGGAAGAATATTCTCTGTCTTTGTGGTGATTTTCAAGGTGGCCAGTAATTCAACTGAGGTGCTGCTCAAATATGGAGGTGAACTGTTTTCAGGTTCTGAACTTGTGCCCAACCCATCTGTGGCCTTCATGATGCCTGGGGTGAGAAGGGAAGTCAGAGGAGGAAGAGGGGAGGGAATACCCTCAGGTGACACGGAGGAAACAGGAGAATGTGGGGACGTGGGAAGTGAAGACAGCAGGGAAGAGACAGAGCTGGTTTCTTCTACCAAGGGAATTGTGTTCCACGGCACATTCTCAGGACCCCCGCTCATGAGAGTGGCCACTTCTGAGTGAGGAAATCCCTGGCTCACAGTCGGGTGGGTCCCTTCCCGGGAGGATGTGGTCGAGGCATCCAAGGTAGGGGTACCCTGTGATGTAGACCCAGGAGGACCTGTTGGGTTGATGATGGTCATTTCTGCTGAATCAGTCGTGATGGGAGAGGGACGTAGCCTGGTGATGGTTTCTGTGGATATGTCTTGTGACACTGTGGAGCGATCTGAGAGTGGGAAGGACGTTGTGCTGGTCTCCTGAGAAGTGCTGGCCTCCCTCAATCCAGGTGGCAGTGAGGAAGCTGGTTTGGTCTGTGTGCTTGCAGACTCACTGTTGTTAGAACTTGCTGTGGAAACATTTGTTTTGGCCCGGGTGGGGGCGATGCCCATTGGAGATGACGCTCTGGTTGTCTCTGCGTGAGCTTGGGCAGACGAAGGAGATTCAGGGTGAGAAGGGGTGGTCGTCTCCTTGAGGCGTGAGGTGAGAAGGGAAGTGACAGGAAGAGGAGAGGACATCCTCACTGGTAACGTGGAGGGAAGAGGAGAAGGTGAGGTTGTGTGAGGTAAAGAGAGCAGGGAACGATGCAAGGCTGGTCTCTTCTGCAGAGGGATGGCTCTGCCCCAACGCATCTGGCAGACGTGTACCCCTATCAGGGGTCATCCCTGAGTGTGGGAATCCCTGAGACACTGTTGAGTGAGTCCCTTCCCAGGTGGCTGCGCTTGAGGTTTCCCCAAGAAGCGTGTCCTGTGATGTAGCCTGCATAGGGTGTGTTTTGCTGGTGGTGGTGGTGTGATCTGTTGATTCTGTCATCATGAGGGTGGTGGGGATACTGCTCGTGGTTTGTGTGGAGATGTGTGGCGACCCTGTGGACTGACTAGGGCGTGGGGTGGATGTTGTGCTGGAGTAGATGACTTGTGTCCTGGAGGCCTCGGTGGCAGCACCACTGGACACTTTGGAAAGGACAGTGTTTTTCCCTGAGGTGGTGTCCTTAAAGGCAACAATGTTCCTTGGTGCAGAGGTCCGTGAGGAAGCTGATTCTGTCCGAGTCATCTCAAATGAGGAAACCGTTGTTGTCGAAACACGTGCATCCCCCATGGTGGAGGTGCTGCCCCGTGGAGATGTGGCTGTGGTTGTGTCTGAGTCAGCTTGGACAGAAGAATGGGATTCATGTCCAGAATTTGTGGTCCGTACCTTCGGCATCGCCGTGTGTGATGAGGAAGGATGACTATTCTGTACACCCGTGGTGACCTCAGAGATGGCCTGTAATTCCTGTGAGGTGGTGCTCCAATTTGGAGGTGAAGTGATTTTAGGTTCTGAGTTTGTGGCCAACCCCATCTGTCATCTTGATCAGGCGTGTGGTGAGAAGTAAAGTCTCAGTAAGAGGAGAAGATGGCATCATCATGGGGACCGTGGAGGAAACAGGAGAAGGTGAGGTTGTGGCAGGTGAAGACATCAGGGAAGCTGTAAGACTGGTTTCCTCCACAGAGGGATGGCCTGGTCCTGAAATACCTAGCGGACCTACTTGTGCCTGAGCTGGTCTCCTTCGAGGTGCCAGTGTCCCTCAGGCCAGTGGTCAGTGAGGAAGCGGTCCTTGTGTGAATGCTCCTAGTCTCTGAGAAGGTGGGACTTGATATGGAGACATGTGTCTCCCCCATGGTGAAAGTGGTGTCCCTGGGAGACATGGCTCTGGTTTTCTCGGAGTAAGCTAGGACAGACGGATGGGATATATATAGGGAACCAGAGGTCCCCAAATTGGTCACTGGTGTGGGTAAAGAAGGAAGAATGTTCTCTGTCTGTGTGGTGATTTCAGAAGTGGCCAGTAATTCAACTGAGGCGCTGCTCAAAGATGGAGGTGAACTGGTTTCAGGTTCTGAGCTTGTGGTCAACACATATGTGGCCTTCACCACACCTGGGCTGAGAAGGGAAGTCACAGGAGGTGAAGAGGAGGGAATAGCCTCATATGACATGGAGGATACAAGAGAAGGTGGGGACATGGAAGGTAAAGACAGCAGGGAAGAGACAGAGCTGATTTTTTCCACCATGGGAGTTGTGGTCCATGACACATTCTCAGGACCCCCACTCATGAGAGTGGAGACTTCTGAGTGAGGAAATCCCTGGCTCACAGTAGAGTGGGTCCCTTCCCAGGAGGATGTGGTCGAGGTGTCCAAGGTAGGGGTACCCTGTGATGTAGACCCAGGAGGACCTGTTGGGTTGATGATGGTCATTTCTTCTGAATTAGTCGTGATGGGAGAGGGACGTAGCCTGGTGACGGTTTCTGTGGAGATGTCTGGTGATGCTGTGGACTGATCAGAGAGTGGGAAGGACATTGTGCTGGTCTCCTGAGAAGTGCTGGCCTCCCTCAATCCAGGTGCGAGCGAGGAAGCTGGCTTGGTCTGTATGCTTGCAGTCTGTGAGTCGGTAGGACTTGCTATGGAAAAATGCGTCTTGCCGAGGGTGGGGGTTCTGCCCATTGGAGATGTGCCTCTGGTCGTGTCTGTGTCAGCTGGGGCAGAGGAAGGAGATTCAGATTGAGAAGGGGTGGTTGTCTTTGTGAGACCTGAGGTGAGATGTGAAGAGACAGGAAGAGGAAAGGACATCCCTTCTGGTAATATGGAGGAAAGAGGAGAGGGTGAGGTTGTGGCGGGTATAGAGAGCAGGGACGATGCAAGGCTGGTCTCTTCCACAGAGGGATGGCTCAGCCTTGACGCATCTGGCAGACCTGTGCTTCTATCGGTGGTCATCTCTGATGGTGGATATCTGTGAGACACAGCCGAGTGAGTTCCATTCCGGGAGGCTGTGCTTGACGTGTCCCCAAGAAGAGTGTCCCGTGAGGTAGTCTTGATAGGACGTGTTTTGCTGGTGGTGGTGGTGATTTCTGCTGATTCTGTCATCAAGGGGGTGGTAGGGAGCCTGCTCGTGGTTATTGTGGAGATATGTGGTGACCCTGTGGACTGACCAGGTCGTGGGGTAGATGTTGTGCTGGAGGAGATGACTTGTGTCCTGGAGGCCTCGGTAGTAGCACCACTGGACACTTCAGAAAGGACAGTACTTGTGTCTGTGGCTGAAGTGGTGTCTTCATAGTTTCTCGTGTCCCCCAGTCCATAGGTCCATGAGGAAGCTGGCTCTGTCCAAATCTTCACGAATGAGGAAGCCATTGATGTGGAAACACGTTCGTCCCCTATGGTGGAGGTGCTGCCTGGTGCAGATGTGGCTGTGGTTGAGCCTGAGTCAGCTAGGACAGAAGAATGGGATTCATATCCAGAAGTGGTGGTTGCCACCTTCGTCACTGCTGCGTATGATGAGGAAGGATGACTATTCTGTACACCCGTCACAACCTCAGAGGTGGCTCGTAATTCCTCCGAGGTGCTGCTCCAATTTGGAGGCGGAGTGATTTCAGGTTCTGAGCTTGTGGCCAACCAATCTGTTGTCTTCATCAGGTGTGTGGTGAGGAGTGATGTCCCAGGAAGAGGAGAAGACAGGATTGTTATGGGTACCGTGGAGGAAAAAGGAGAAGGTGAGGTTGTGGCAGGAGAAGACAGCAGGGAAGATGCAAGACTGGTTTCTTCCACAGAGGGATGACCTGGCCCTGAAACACCTCCCAGATCACCTGTGCCTGAGCTCGTCTCCTCACGGCTGCCGGTCGCCATCAGTCCAGCGGTCCCTGTGTGAATGCTCCTATTGTCCGAGAAGGCAGGACTTGATGTGGAAACACGTGTCTCCCCCATGGTGAAAGTGGTGTCCCTGGGAGATGTCGCTTTGGTTGTCTCCGAGTAAGGTAGGACAGAGGAATGGGATTCATATAGGGAACCAGAGGTCTCCACATCGCTCACTTGTGTGTTTGAAGATGGGAGAATGTTCTGTGTCTGTGTGCTGATTTTAGAGGTGGCCAGTAATTCAACTGAGGTGCTGCTCAAATATGAAGGTGAACTGGTTTCAGGTTCTGAGCTTGTGGCCGACACATGTGTGGCCTTCACCACGCCTGGGATGAGAAGGGAAGTCACAGGAGGAGAGGACATCCTCGCTGGTAATGTGGAGGAGAGAGGAGAAGGTGAGGTTTTGTTAGGTAAAGAGAGCAGGGAAGATGGAAGACTGGTCTCTTCTGCAGAGGGATGGCTCTGCCCTGACGCGTCTGGCAGACCTGTATTCCTATTGGTGGTCATCTCTGAGGGTGGAAATCCCTGAGACACAGCCAAGTGAGTCCCTTCCTGGAAGACTGTGCTTGATGTGTCCTCAAGAAGGGTGTCCCGTGAGGTAGACTGGATAGGACGTGTTTTGCTGGTGGTGGTGGTGATTTCTGCTGCTTCTGTAGTCAAGGGGACATCCGGGAGCCTGCTCATGGTTTGTGTGTAGATGTGTGGTGACCCTGTGGACTGACCAGGGCGTGGGGTAGATGTTGTGCTGGAGGAGATGACTTGTGTCTTGGAGGCCTCAGTGGTAGCACCAGTGGACACTTCAGAAAGGAAAGGGCTTGACTCTGTGGCTGAAGTGGTGTCTGCAGAGTTGCTGGTGTCCCTTGGTCCAGTGGTCCATGGGGAAGCTGGCTCTGTCTGAATCTTCCTGAATGCAGAAGCCATTGATGTGGAAACAAGTGCGTCCCCCATGGTGGAGGTGCTGCCCAGTGCAGATGTGGCTGTGGCTGTGGTTGTGACTGAGTCAGCTAGGACAGAAGAATGGGATTCATGTGCAGAAGAGGTGGTCTCCACCTTCGTCACCGCTGCGTATGATGAGGAAGGATGACTATTCTGTACACCCATGGTGACCTCAGAGGTGGTTTGTAATTCATCCAACCTGTTGCCCCAATTTGGACGCGAACTGATTTCAGGTTCAGAGCTTGTGGCCAACACATCTGTCATCTTCATCAGGCATGTGGTGAGAAGTGAAGTCCCAGGAAGAGGAGAAGACGGGATCATCATGGGTACCATGGAGGAAACAGGAGAAGGTGAGGTTGTGGCAGGTGAAGACATCAGGGAGGATGCAAGACTGGTTTCTTCCACAGAGGGATGGCCTGGCCCTGAAACACCTCCCAGACCACCTGTGTCTGTGCTGGTCTCCTCGGAGGTGCTGGTTGCCTTCAGTCCAGTGGTCAGTGAGGGAGCGGTCCCTGTGTGAATGCTCCCAGTCTCCGAGAAGGCGGGACTCAATGTGGAAACACGTGTCTCCCCCATGGCGAAAGTGGTGTCCCTTGGAGATGTTGCTCTGGTTGTCTCCGAGTAAGCTAGGACAGAGGGATGGGATTCATATGGGGAACTAGAGGTCCCCAAATTGGTCACTGCTGTGTTTGAAGAAGGAAGAATGTTCTCTGTCTCTGTGGTGATTTTAGAATTTGCCATTAATTCAACTGAGGCACTGCTCAAATATGGAGTTGAAATTTTTTCAGTTTCTGAGCTTGTGGCCAACACATGTGTGGCCTTAATCATGTCTGGGGTGAGAAGGGAAGTCACAGGAGGAAGAGGGGAGGGAATACCCTCAGGTGACATGGAGGAAACAGGAGAAGGTGGGGACGTGGGAGGTGAAGACAGCAGGGAAGAGACAGAGCTGGTTTCTTCCATGGAGGGAGTTGTGGCCCATGGCACATTCTCAAGACCCCCGCTCGTGAGAGTGGCCACTTCTGAGTGAGGAAATCCCTGGCTCACAGTCGAGTAGGTCCTTTCCCACGAGGATGTGGTTGATGCATCCATGGCAGGTGTACCCTGTGGTGTAGACCCAGGAGGACCTGTTGAGTTGGTGATGGTCATTCCTGCTGAATCAGTCGTGATGGGAGAGGGATGTAGCCTGGTGATGGTTTCTGTGGAGATGCCTGTAGGCACTGTGGTCTGATCATAGAGTGGGATGGACGTTGTGCTGGTCTTCTGAGAAGTGCTGGCCTCCCTTAATGCAGGTGCCAGTGAGGAAGCTTGCTTTGTCTGTATGCTTGCAGTCTGCGAGTCGGTAGGACTTGCTATGGAAACATGTGTCTTGCCCAGGGTGGGGTTGCTGTGCATTGGAGATATGGCTCTGGGAGTCTGTGCATCAGCTGTGGCAGAGGAAGGAGATTCAGGGTGAGAGGGGATGGTCGTCTTCGTGAGGCCTGTGGTGAGAAGGGAAGTGACAGGAAGAGGAGAGGACATCCTCGCTGGTAACGTGGAGGAAAGAGGGGAGGGTGAGGTTGTGGTGGGTACAGGGAGCAGGGAAGATGCATGACTGGTTTGTTCTGCATAGGGATGGCTCTGCCCTGAGCCATCTGTCAGACTTGTAGTCCTATCGGTGGTTGTCTCTGATGGCGGAAATCCCTGAGGCACAGGCGAGTGAGTCCCTTCCAAGGAGGGTGTGCTTGATGTGTCCCCAAGAAGGGTGTCCCTTGTGGTAGCCTGGATAGGACTTGTTTGGCTGGTGGTGGTGGTGATTTCTGCTAATTCTGTCATCATGGGGGTGGCAGGGAGCCTGCTCCTGGTTTGTGTGGCGATGTGTGGTGACTCTGTGGAGTGACCTGTGCGTGGGCGGAATGTTGTGCTGGAGGAGATGACTTGTGTCTTGGAGGCCTCACTGGTAGCACCACCAGACACGTTGGATAGGACAGTGGTTGTCTCTGTGGCTGAGGTGGTGTCTTCAGAGGTGCTGGTGTCCCTTGGTCCAGAGGTCCATGAGGAAGCTGGCTCTTTGTGAACCATCCCAAAGGAGGAATCTGTTGAGCTGGAAGCACGTGCATCCCCTATGGTGGAGGTGCTGCCCAGTGGAGATGTGGCTGTGGTTGTGACTGAGTCAGCTAGGACAGAAGAATGGGATTCATGTGCAGATGTGGGGGTCCCCACCTTCATCATCGCCGTGTATGATGAGGAAGGATGACTATTCTGTACACCCGTGGTGACCTCAGAGGTGGCCCGTAATTCATCCAAGGTGATGTTCCAATTTGGAGGCAAACTGATTTCAGGTTCAGAGCTTGTGGCCAACACATCTGTCGTCTTCATCAGGTGTGTGGTGAGGAGTGATGTCCCAGGAAGAGGAGAAGACAGGATTGTCATGGGTAGCGTGGAGGAAACAGGAGAAGGTGAGGTTGTGGCAGGAGAAGACATCAGGGAAGATGCAAGACTGGTTTCTTCCATGGAGGGATGACCTGGCCTTGAAATACCTCCCAGACCACCTGTGCCTGAGCTTGTCTCCTCGGAGGTGCTGGTCACCCTCAGTCCAGTGGTCAGTGAGGAAGCGGTCCCTGTGCTGATGCTCCCCCTCTCAGAGATTGCAGGGCGTGATGTGGAAATACGCGTCTCCCCTATGGTGAAAGTTGTGTCCCTGGAAATTGTGGCTCTGGTTGTCTCTGAGTAAGCCAGGACGGAGGAATGGGGTTCATATACGGAACTAGAGGTCCCCAAATTGGTCACTGCTGTCTTCGAAGAAGGAAGCATGTTCTGTGTCTGTGTGGTGATTTTATAGGTGGGCAGTAATTCAACTGAGGCGCTGCTCCGATGTGGAAGTGAACTCATTTGAGGTTCTGAGCTTGTGGCCAAGACATGTGTGGTCTTCATCACGCCTGGGGTGAGAAGGGAAGTTACAGGAGAAGAGGAGGGAATACCCTCAGGTGACACGGAGGAAATAGGAGAAGGTGGGGACGTAGGAGGTGAAGACAGCAGGGAAGAGACAGAGCTGATTTTTTCCACCAAGGGAGTTGTGGTCCATGACACAGTCTCAGGACCCCCGCTCATGAGAGTGGCCTCTTGTGAGTGAGGAAATCCCTGGGTCACAGGTGAATGTGTTCCTTCCCAATAGGATGTGGTCAACGGATCCAAGTTTGTGGTACTGTGTGATGTAGACACATGAAGTCCTGATTGGGTGGTGATGGTTTTCCTTGCTGATGCTGTCATGATGTGGTAATTTTGGAGGCTGGTGATGGTTTTCATGGAGACGTCAGGTGACATTGTGAATCTAGCAGGTTTTGGGCTGGGTTTTTTGCTCGGGAAGGTAACTTCCATTTTGGAGACTACTGTAGTAGCATCTGTGGTCACTTCAGAAAGAACAGTATTTGTTTCTGAGGTTGACCTTGTGTCCCCTGTGCCTGAACTGGTCTCCAGAGCAGCGGTGCTAGTCTTCCTCAATCCATCGGTCAGCAAAGAAGGTGGCTCTGTCTGAATTCTCCCAGTCTTGGAGAAGGTAGTGGTTGATGCGGAAACACGATTTTCTGTCATGATCACGGTGGTGCCCATTGGAGATATGGCTGTGATTATCCCTGCGTGATCTGGAACAGATGAATGGGATTCATGTCCTGAGCTGGTGGTCCCCACGTGGGTCACTGCCATGTTGGTGGAAGGATGCACTGCTTCTGCATGTGGAGGTACCTCGCTAGCGACCAGTATCTCATGTGCAGAGCTGCTGAAATTTGGACGTGAAGTGGTTCCGGGTTCTTTGTTTGTACCCAATATGTCTAAGGTTGTCACCGAGGCAGAGGTGAGAAGTGAATTCACAGGAAGATTAGAGGTGGAGATACTCTCTTTTAATGTGGAAGAAATAGGGGAAGGTGAGGTCATGGCAGATGAAGACAGCAGGGAAGAAGCAGAGCTGGTTTCTACCACTAAGGGAAGTTTCGTCAATGACACATGCTTAGGACCCCGGCTCACAAGAGTGTTCATATCTGAATGTGGATATCCCTGAGTCACAGTCAAGTGAGTCCCTTCCAAGGTGGAAGTGGTTGATGCGCCCAATATACGGGTACCATATGATGTAGACCCATGAGGACCTGTTTGGGACGTGATGGTCACTTGTGCAGATTTTGTCATGATAGGGGAGGTGAGGTGCTCGGTGATGATTCCTGCGGCAATGTCAGGTGACACTGTAGACTTATCCTGGTCTGAGATGGATGTTGAGCTAGAGGAGGTGACTTGTGTGCTGGGAACCACAGTAGTACCATCAGTGGGTATATCTGAAAGGACACTGCTTATGAATGTCACTGAGCTGGTCTCCTCAGAGGGACTACTTTCCCTTAATCCAGTGGTCAGGGATGATGTTGGCTCTGTTTGAATTTGTTTAATCTCAGAGGTTTCAGGAATTGATGTGGAAACAGTTGAATCCTCCAGGGTGGATATGATAACCACTGCAGATGTGACTTTGGATGTCTTTGAGTCAGCTGGGACAAAGGAAGGGGATTCATGTCCTGAGCTAAAGGTCCCCACATGCGTCACTGCTGTATTTGTGGAAGGATGCACTGCTTCACTGTCTGTAACTTCTTCATAAGTGGCTGGTGTCACATGTGTGGAGCTGCTGAAATTTGGAGGTGAACTGGGTTTTTGGCTTGTGCCCAACACAGCTAAGGTTGTCTCCAGGCCAGAGGTGAGTAGTGAAGTCACTGGAAGAGTAGAGGTGGCAGTCTTCTCTTGTAATGTGGAGGAGAAAGGACAAGGTGAGGTGAGAGCAGGTGAAGACCGTAGGGAAGAGACAGAGCTGGTTTTTCCCACAGAGGGACGTCTCATCCATGATACACTCTCAGGACCTCTGTTCAGAAGAGTGGTCATCTGTGAGTGTGGAAATCCCTGGGTCACAGTTGAATGAGTCCCTGCCCATGGGAGTGTGGTTGCTGTCTCAAAGGGCAGGGTACCCTGTGATGGAGACCCAGGAGGACCCATTTGGGTCATGATGGTTACTTGTCCAGATTTTGTCATGATTGGGGAGGTAGGGAGCCTGGTGGTGTTTTCTGTGGAGATGTCAGTTGACATTCTGGACTCAGCAGGGTGTGGAATGGATGTTATGCTCAAGGAGATCACTCCTGTCTTGGGGACCTCAGTAGTAGCATCAGTGGGCACATCAGAAAGAACTTGGCTTGTGTCTTTCACAGAGCTACTGACAGAGGAATGTGATTCATGTCCTGAATTCGTGGTCCTCATGTGGGTCACTGCTGTGTTTGTGGTGGGATGCACTGCTTCTGTGCCTATACTTTCTTCATTAGTGGCAGATGATGAATAGCTCACTTTTCCTTCTGAGGCATTGGAGTGGCTGGTTGTGGCTTGGCCTCCAGCAGGCAGAGCTCCTAGTGAAGTGGTTTGTGTTGTGGAGGTGATATGCAATGTATTTGCACCAAGGGTGATGTCACTTCTAGATGTGTGATCTGATGATAAGCTAGCAGATGAATAAGCCTCACCCACAGATCTACTTGTCTGTTTTTCAGCTGATATTGTCTTCTTACCTGGGACAGTAGAAGGAATAACTGTGGTGCTGACCCATGTCTTGGTTCTAAGTTCAGAATTATCTATCATTGACCTCATAGTTATCTTCTGGGTTGTTACAGAGTTTGGGCTGATCACAGAGTCTTCAAGCCTCATGGAAGATGTGGTCATAGAGACATGGGCGTCCATTATGGTACTTTCAGTGGTGCCATGCCACAGGGACAAATCTGTTCCAGTTGTCTTTGAAATCAGATCTGGGCTGCTTTTTTGACCAGTCCCTGTGGTGCCTCTAGGAGTTGGTGACTCCAGGGAGACAGGGGACACTGTGACCAATGACTGTCTGGTCTCTTCTGGAGTTCTAAAATAAAGGCTGGTCCAAGCCTCAGATAGGGATGGGGACAGTGAGACCCTTCCTGTAGCCATCATCTTTTCTGTGGGTGACTCAGCTGGTGATGTGACTCCTGTGAGTGGGTGAGAGAGGTTGATGCTGTCACTTCCTGTGGATATTGGCTGAAAGGTGACTTGTTCCACTGTGGTCTCCATGGGGACAGTTGCTTCTGAAGTCTCCCAAGGAGAATTTCCCACAGTGGACCTGGTTTCTGGGCTGGTGCTGGGCTCCTTGGAGCTTATGATTTTGAGAGCTGTAGCCATTTCTGGACTTCTTGGAGACATACCTGTGATTAGAAAGTGAGTTGGTGGAATACATGTAAACAGTATAGAAAGTGAGTTTTCCCGGTTGATACTATCATTTATTCCCTCCTGGAATTTCAATTCAAACTATTTCCTCCTTCCCTAGAAAAGAAAATGTTAAACCTTCCATACCTACACTTCAAGCCTGTAGACACCAGGGAACATATTCCCATCCCCAGGGAGATGGTGGGGTTGGAGCTTTAACCCATCTGGCTTGCTTAAGAGAAATTGTCACCTGGAGCTCAGTCTTCCTCCACGCCCTGTATAGAAGGGCTCTTTGTGCAAGGGAAGAGGCGAAAAGCCAGAGCTCGACCCATGCGAGAGGCTACTCCCAACCTATTTGTACTTTTCTCTTTGGGTCCTTCTCTTAGTTTCCACTTATGACTTCCAGTCCCCAAAATCTTAGTTCACTGCAAAACCACTTAAGGATTTGAGAAGAGAGAGGGCAGAGGAATGAGGTCATTCTTTCTCCCTACCTCCCTCTTTTTTCAAACTCATCACCTGCTCTGAACACTTTCCCTTCAGGAAAAGAACGTCTACCTGCCACAGGTGTAAGGAAAGCTTGACTCTCCAAGGGCACTCCCCCTGGGGACCACTTTTTCACATTCTTCTAACCAACTTGGCAGAGCCAGGGGTTTCAATCAATTCTTTCCTCTGTTATAGCAAAAGTAACCCGTGTCACCTGGAGTCCACCTGTGCCCTCCCGGTGAACACAGTGACAGTCTCTGATTTAGAAAGATCCTTCACCGTGGGGTGGGAGAATGCTTCCAGGGAACTGACCCTGTGGCATTTTCTCCTGCTGAATTGGTTGGCTATTGATTATATAAATTACTAAGTTGAAGCAACAAAGGTGTTCAGTTAATAAAATCATCGGGAAAAAAAATGTATCAATATCTGCAGAGAAGAGTGGCAAGAAGTCCAAGAAACCCAGTTTAAATCTAGTCATTTTACTTCCTTAAACAACCCAAGTGTTGACCCCAGAGATACGAGAAAGGATCCAATGGCCTTGAAGGAAATAGAAATGGTGTTCAGACATACTTGGACTGATCATATTCAGAAGAGAGGTGGGGTTACTGGTTGACCAAGTGGTGCTTCCATAGCCTCCTTGACTGGGCTTGCTGGTGGTGATCGCCACAGACTCACCAGACCCTGAGGGAGGAAGAAGTGGAGGTGTTACCATTGCATTTCCTCAGAATATGGGTCCATAAGGAATGTTCCTACAGAGACTGGCTCAGCAATGTCTTCATTTGTCTCTGTTTTGCATTAAATCAAACCCTCAAGATGGTCATAATGATGGAAAACTTGATTGTGGGGACTACTGATTTGGCTGGTCTCAAGTATACGAATTTTTGAGGCGCTGTTTCCTTAGGCTCAGTAAGGTGTTCATCGATCTACTCTGTGTGCCTTTCCTCATTTTGAAATATTTATATGTAAAATGAACTTTCTATCACGGGATTGTTGTAGTTATTACAAGAGCTAAAGTATGTAATTAACAAAGTGAGCAACCAAGAAATGCTATTTTCAGAAGCCAGGCATGGTGGTGCACACCTGTAGTCCCACCTACCTGGGAGGCTGAGGAGGGAAGATCGCTTGAGCCCAGGAGCTCAAGGCTGCAGTGCACTATGATTGTGCCACTGCACTCCAGCCTGGGCAATAGAGAAAGATCCCATCTCAAAGCAAGCAAGCAAGCAAGCAAGCTATTTTCTTTTAACTCATGCTTTCCATTGTTATCTTGCTTATTTCTTATCTGTGATGGGAAAAGTAGACTCTGACAGGAAGGTTCAGAATTCATGCTCCAGGGCGCTGGAAGTGCCACCAGATTCTAACAGAAAATAAAAGGACCCTAATGGGAAAATAGAACCAGAAAGCAGATTCCTTGCAGGAATCATCTCTTCTCATTTGACCATATCCAACAAAGCTCAGAACCCAAAGGAAGTTAGAAACAGTGGGTCCTTACTTGTAACTGGGGTGGAGTTATTATCAGGACCTGGCAAGGAGGTGGGTTCTACACCATGGAAACTCTCCTTAGTGGCTGTAGTCTTAGCTACGCTAGATGTGGTGGCCTTTGGTGGTTGATTCACGGCTGTTGATGTGGTGTTGTCTACAGAGGTAATCTCAGAGGTCTTGTCCTCTCCTGTAGCAGTACTCAGGGACCAGGAGGAAACTTCTGGGTAAACAGTGTCCGAGAAGGCTGTGGTTTCCCGGGATTGAATGTCTGTAGGTGATGTGGACGGTGTCAGTCTTGAGGTAGGAGGAGGAGAAGTAGGGGTTCTGGACCTCTCTGCTTTGGAGGAAAGAGAGGAACCTGAGGTTGAGATTAGGATAGGCATCTGGGAAGACAGGAATTTGGTCTCTTCCTCAAAGAAAGGTTTTGTCCATAACCAAGTCTCTAAACCTCTGCTCTCAGGAGTGTTCATCTCTGAGGGTGGAAAGTCCTGCATCTCAGCAGAAGTTGTCCCTTTCCAGGAGGCTGTAGTTATGGTGTCCAGAGCAAGGGCATCCTTTGGTATAGCCATAGATGGACTTGTTGGTGTGGTGAAAGTCAGGTGGGAAGAATATGCCTTGGGATGGGAGGTAGAATGGTTAGTGCTTGTTCCTACAGGGATATCAAGACCCATCAACTGAGTAAAATCTGGGCTAGATATTCTGCCAGAGGAAGCAAACTCAGTCCTAGTGACTTCAGTAGTAGCAATACTGGATACTTGGGAAAGGACTAAACTTCTGTCTGTGGCTGTGCTGGTATCCTGGGAAGTATTGGTCTCCTTTGGTTCATGGGTCTGAGAGGAAACAGATTCTTCCCCAGCCCTTGCAGATTTAGGCAAAACGTAGGTTGAAGAGTATATGTTGGTGGGCTCCACAGTGGAGGTGGTAACCATTGGTGATGTGATCTTGTTGTGATTCTGAGTGGACAGGGACAGAAAAGTGTAGGTCAGCCCCAGAACTAGTTACCCACACAGTGGATACTGCTGCATCTGTAGAAGGATAAATCTCTTCTGTGTCTGTGGTTTCTGCAGTGGTCCCAGAAGCAGCCAGCATCTCCGGTGGGTGAGGTGTTGATCCAAGTTGGAGATGAACTCTTCCCGGTTTCTGTGCTCACATCCACCAGAGCTGTGGTTTTCACCAGAGCAGGTGAGTGAGTGACCCCCACTGACGAGCCCTGTAATGTGGCTGAGACCTCTCTCATCTTGGTGGTCAGTGGTTTCCTTGAGGTTGTTTGCAGCTCATTCCTAGAAATGGGTGAAGCTGTCATCGCTAGTGTAGGGGCCTTCAAGCTCTGTCCCTGAGCACTTGTATTCAGCATCAGAGTTGTCTCAGGAGGGGTCACTGCCACTATGGACTCATGCCATAACATTGTAAATGCCACAGTGGGAGTTGAGGGATAACTCTGCTTAGCCTCCATGCTGGTGAGTACCAGTATTCCCGTGACTGTCACTCCTGTGGTGCTGACCATCCAAGGATGCATGACACCATCTGTCCTGGATCCTGAAGGGGAGGAGGCCTGTATTGAAATGGATGGGTTCATCTCAGGCTCCAATACGAGTTTTTGGGAACTTGTGTCTCTGCAAATAGTTGAACTGGTTATAGTTGCTGATGATGAATATTCACCAGTTGCCAAGTTCGAGGTAGAGGCAGGATGAGGCAGAGAAGTGGGAAAGGGGTCATTTATATCAATCTGTGTGCTTGGCTTCTCAGAAGAAGAAATGGATACATATGGTGCTGCTAGTTCAGGGCTTTGGGGAGTCTGATTTGTACTTGAAATCTCAGGGAATGAGGTGCTCACTTGCAGGTCATCAGGAGAAATTGTGGTGGGAGAAGATGTAGTTGTGTCCACTGGACTCAGAGTTCTGACACTTGTACTGACCTCAGTGACTCTATCTGAATATGGAGCTAGTGGGGTGGCTAGACTTTTTCCAGTAAAAGTTGCAAGATGTTGAGTATTGCCTGATGTAGTGACTGTTGCTAAGGAAGAATGTGTATTTCTTGAACTTGCCTCAGGCCAACCTGTAACGTGCAAGTAGAGAGTTGTGTCTGTTGATAGTCTGTGGGGCAGCTGTGCTGGTCTCTGGTGCCTGGGCACTGTTCTTGGTTCTGGAATTCTCCTCTAGGTTAGGCATTATTGTTGAAACTGAGCTTGTTCCCCACCGGCTTTTGTTGGTGACAATTGGGGTGGATGCCTTATAGCCATCCTCACTGGTCATTCCAGTAGGAGATGAAGACTCATGTGGAATCCCAGGTGAAGAGGCGGCTTTGTGAGTTTGCACTTCTGCGATGGAATCCTGAATCTTTGGCTCCACTGACTGAAATAGGAAAAATGTAGAGGAACTGGCTTTTACTCCTGAGGCACTGGTGAGGCTCATGGAGGCAGAGATTGGCCAAGAGATTGTTTCATGGGGTGATAGTATCTCTTTTGCAAAGAGTACTTGTGGTGAAAAGGCGTAGGCAGCTGTAGCTGGGCTTGTCAAGGTGGCTGGGAGACAGGTAGTTATTGAGTTACTAGTGGGTGTGATCCCCTGGGATCCTATGGTGGGCTTGGTGAGTTGACTTCTGTCCATGGTTCTGGTTCTCCCTCCAAGGCAGGCAAATAGCAGACTCCTCTAACCAAGGAGCTGAGGCCCCGACTTGCTTATAAGTAACCAGGGTGCAATCAGATATAAATGACTTCCTTTGAAGGGGTGAGGGGCAGGATCCCCGGGCTCTTGGGGGCCTCATTAGGATTTTGCTATTGGTAACCCAGGGAATGATGAATTGCATACAAAGTTTAGGGCCTCAAGGTTTTCTGAAAATAAGGACTCTACAGGCTACACTACTTCTTAACAATAATGATAATAGGTTGGATAAGATGACAAAGATGAAGCAGCAAAAGATAAAGCAAAAATGAAGCTAAGCATGAAGGCAAAGACAATGAACCTAGGAAGTAACCGGTCCCAGATAGCCCAGCACAGATCCTGAAACAGAAATGCAGCCAGAAGATAGAATTCCTGCTCATCCACCCAGGAGAGGAAGCCGCCCAGCACACGGAGGTGGACGGCAGTGGCTCACTCCTTGTAAACTAAGTCATGCTGAAAGGAGGCAACCCAGGGTTTGTCTCTCATCTGGTCAGTTTCTTCCCAGTGTGGCAGGCTCTGAGCTATGCAGCATGGATGCTCCAGCTGTCTGGGTTGTAGGCTCAGGAGTGGTCACTGCTGGCCATAGTGTTTATACTGGATGGTTTTTGTCTCTACGACATCCCCAGGAGTGCATGCTCCCAGAAGAGCCATGCTTCTCTTAGACACAGCTGTGAGGAGGGCAGGGACTTGAGAGATGGTGGATGTAGCATCTGAGAAGGACACAGAAGCTGAGCCCATGATGGGAGACAGACCCCTGGCTGACACAAACCCAGGAGGAACTGAGGGCTGGGTTCATCCTGGGGCTCTCTGAGGAGGCTGCAGCTGTCAGAGAAGATGTTTTGCTAGCAGCCTGAGAAGCTTGGGTTTTGCTTTGGCCAGTTCAGTTGAAATAGCAGCCGCTAAGGCTATCAGGGATCTGTCATGTCTTTGGGGAGTGAGGAAATAGACCAATGGTCCTCTACACAGCGAGATTTTGCCCCCTTCATTCATGCAACAAATTTTAACAGCACACCTGCTGTGTGCCAGGTACTGGGACAGACCGCGTTTGGCAATGCCTGCACACATTTTTGGTTGATCGTTCATGACTAGGGGTGCTACTGCCATCTAGTGGGTAGAGATCCCAGGATTCTGTTTACCACCCCTCCCACCCCCAATACACAGGACAGCCCACCCTGCATCCTAAAACAAAGAATTTTCCAGACCCAAATATATTGACATTTGTGCTGAGATTGAGAAACCCCACTGTAGTGGGATTGGTCCAGGCTGTAGCATTTGGGGATGTTGCCATGGAGACAGGCAGATAGGGAACCAGTTTAGTGGGTTGGGAGAGCATTTAAAAAGAGAGAGAGAGAGAGAGAGAATATAATAGAATAAAAGGCATCAGGGCAGGTTGAATGAAGCAAGAGCAAGTTATTTTACAAAAGTGTTTTCAAAGAGTACAAAGTTTCAGTTATACAGAAGGAATACATCTTTGAGATCTACTGCAAAGCATGGTGACTATAGCTAATAATAATGTCATGTATGTTTCCAGATAGCTAAGAGAGTGGATTTTAAATGTTCATGCCACAAAAAAAAAATGATATGTATGTGAAGCAATAGATGTGTTAGACAGCTTGATTTAATCATTCCACATTGCATATGTACATTAAAACAGCACATCATACCCCATAAATATATGCAATTATTGTTTGTCAGAAACAAAAGGTCAAATACTGCATGTTCTCACTTATACGTGGGAGAAAGTGTGTACACATTGATGTAGAGTGTGGAATGAGACATTGGAGACTTGGAAGGGTGGGAGGGTGGGAGGGGGTGAGGGAGGAGAAATTACTTAATGGGTACAATGTACGTTATTTCGGTACATGGATGCACTAAAAGCTCAGACTTCAAGACTAAGCAATATAACCATGTAACAAAATTGCATTTGTACCACTTAAATTTATACAGAAAATTTTAAAGTGTTTTCCATTACACATTTACAAGCAAAACTGGCCATAATGTATGATGCATTTCTTACCATGGGTCCCAGTTTAAAATGTCTGCCAGACTTCATTTTAGCTCCTGCATCAATCAGCTCTACCTCTGACAGCCAGCTCTGCCTGCCTGCCTTCCCTGCCCAGCTGTCCCCACCAGTCCTGGATCTTTCATCCCATCTCGAACAGTCTCACCAGCCTCCACTTAGCCATTTGCAAGATCTGTTCTGGGACAGTTGTCCTTAGGGTTTGCAGGTTTGCCACCTTGCCCCACCCCACACAGCCGTTTGTTCCCTTGACAGTTGGGAGGCCTGGCTCCTATCATAAGTATGTGGTCAGACCAGCTGGGGCAGCCCCCTGGACCTCCCATCCCAGGCAGGGATGAAGAGGGGGACAGGGAGGGTGGGAATGTGGGACCTTCCTTCTCCCTCCCACCCAGGAGAGAGGGGCTGAGCCACCTTGGATAGTCAGCAGAGTCCACTGGTCCCACCCAGCTCCACTGGCCCATCCTGTACCCACAGAGGCTGCTGGGGGTCCTTGGGGGGATGTGGCACCAGCTGCTCCCTTGTTTTGCTACCTGCCCTGGAAGGAGAGCTAAGGGCTCTCCTCCCCACCTGCAGGAAGTGAGGATATTTTGCTGGGAGTGACAAAGGAAGACGACCCCCCCCCAGTAAGAGGAAGGAGCACATACACACACACACACACACACACTCATGCACACACTCACACACACACATATATATCCCCCCACACATTTATGCATATCACACACACTCAAACATACTGACACACATGCACAAATACACACACACACTCATGCACACACTCACACATGCACACACCCACACACTCACACATGCACATACAAACACACATCCATGCACACTTATGCACATACTCACACACATTCACTCAGTAGCACACTCACAATACTCAAACACACTCACACATGAGCACATATGCTCAAACACAAACACACATTCATGCACACACTCTCACACTTATGCACACAGTTGGACACTCATACATGGACACACATGCACAAACACACACTTTCACACACACATGCATGCTCTCACAAACACGCAAACTTTCATGCACTCATGAAACATTCACACACAGACACACAAACACACTCACTCATGCACACTCACACCCACTTGGCAAGAACTCTTGTCCGAGAGCTCTGGATTTCATCTTGGTTCTGCCTGAACTCACTTCACTGAGCCTCAGTTACCCCATGGTGAAGGCAGAAATAACAACAGCGTACACTCCTCCGGGTGCTGCAAAAAGGTTAAACTGAGATGACTAGTTGTGGCTCTACAACAACAAGCCTGGCCCCTCAACTCTTTGTTTCTGAGCCCACTTTATTGAAAAGAGCAACCTGCCCCCCAACACACTCCAGCACCCGGATTCTCTATTCTCTTACTTTTCTCCTTATCACCTTCTTAATACCGCATGATTTACTAATTATTGCTGTGCGTTAGGGTCTGTCTCCCTTTGCTAGAAGTGTCGGCTCAGCAGGGATCTTTGTTCTGCTCATAGCCATCTCCCCATTCCACAGAACAGCTCCCAGTACACAGTAGGAGCTCAATAGCTATTCGTTGAACAAATGAATGAACGGATCTCCAAGTGCAGTAAGTATTGAATAAAGAGGTGAGGGCCCTTCTGGATAGAGTCAATGTGCACGGGGGTCCTTCCCTCAATGTGAGGAAAAGGGGGACCCCCCCAAAGGAAAATGAAGACTCCTCCTTTTCTAGGGTGAGAAGTGACTGAGATGTCCCATCTCCTGGCGAGGGTGAAGGATGCCTGCAAAACAATGTGGAGATTCCTCAAAGAACTAAAAGTTGACTTTCCTTCTGATCCAGCAATCCCACTACTGGGTATCTACCCAAAGGAAAAGAAGTCATTTGATCAAAAAGACACCTGCACTCAAATGTTTATTGCAGCACAATTGACAATTGCAAAGATGTGGAATCAACCCAAGTGCCCATCAATTCATGAGTGGATTAATAAAATGGGGTTATATGTACACCAGGGAGTACTACTCAGCCATGAAGAAGGATGACTTAATGCCTTTTGCAACAATCTGGATGGAACTGGAGACCATTATCCTAAGTGAAGTACCTAAAGAATAGAAAAGCAAACACCACATGTACTCACTATTAAATTGGAACTAATTGATGAGCACACTTGTGCATAGAGGGAAGTAAAACTCAACAGAAATCAAGCAGGGGGGAGGGGGGCAGAGGGGATGGGTGAAAACCTACCTAATGGGTACAATGAACACTATCTGGGTGATGGGCACACTTCTAACCATGACTCAAGCATTACAAAAGCGATCCATGTAACCAAAAAGATTTGTACACCCGTAATACGTTGAAATAAAAAAAAATACGCCATCCAGTGTGGGGTGGGATGGAGACCCTCCTCACCTCCTGCCCCAGGAGTAGCCAATTGCCTGGAGATCCCTCAAAAAGTTGAAAATACAACTACCATAGGATCCAGAAATCCCACTTCTGGGGATATAGCCAAAGGAAATGAAATCAGTACCTCCAAGAGATATCTGCATCCCTATGTTCGTTGCAGCCTTAGTCACTAAAGCCAAGGTATGGAAACAACCTAAATATCCATCAGTGCATGAATGTACAAAGAAAATGTGGCATGTACATACAGTACAATATTCTTCAGCTCCCCAAAAGAAGGAAATCCTGTCATTTGTGACAACATGGATGAAGCTGGAGGACGTTATGCTAAGTGAAATAACAGAAAGACAAATACTGCATGATCTCACTTATATGTGGAATGTAAAAAATAGTTGAACTATTCATAGAATGGTGGTTACCAGAGGCTGTGGGGGTTGGAATAAATGGGGAGCTGTTGGTCCAAGGGTATAAACTTTCAGTCAGGCAGGATGAATGAGTTCTGGAGACCTAATGTACAAAACGGTGAGGGTAGTTAATAATACCATATTGTGTACTTGAAATTTGCTCAGAGAGTTGATCTTAAATGTTCTCCCAACCAAAAAAAAAAAAAAGTAATTCTGTGAGGTGATGGATATGTTAATTAGCTCGATGGTGGTAATCATCTCACAATGTGTACATAGATCAAAACATTGTGTTGTGGCCAGGGCGCGGTGACTCATGCCTGTAATCCCAGCACTTTGGGAGGATGGCTTGAAGGCAGGAGTTCAAGACCAGCCTGGGCAACATAGTGAGACTCCGTCTCTACAAAAAAACTTAAAAGAAATTATCCCGGCATGGTGGCGCTTTCCTGTAGTCCCAGCTACTGGGAGGCTGAAGTGGGAGGATCGCTTGAACCCAGGAGTTTGAGGCTGCAGTGAGCTATGATGACACCACTGCACTCCAGCCTGGGTGACAGAGTGAGACCCTATCTCTAAATAAATAAATTTAAAATAAAAAAACCCCATTGTGTTATACATGTTGTATATGAATAGATATAATTTTTTTTATTTGTCAAGTATACCTCACTAAAGCTGGGGAAAAAAAGTAGTCCATTACCTTGTTCATTCATTCAAGCAACAAATATTTATTGCACAGCGACTATGCACTAGGTACTGGGATGGGCTGTAGAGAGGAAGTGTTAGGAAGGAAGCAAGTATAGGATGGGATCTGGGATTGGGTGGGGTGACCAACTTGTCCTGATTTACCTAGGACTTAGTTTTAGAAAAGCCTCACAGCCCAGGAACTCCCTCAGTCTTAGGCAAACCAGGACAGCTGGTCACCCTCCTGGGATGTGTCCTCCTGACCTGGTGTTTGCCCCCACAGCTCTGGGCTTTGTGATGAGTTTAGGTCCCCGGGGACAGCTCTGCACTGCGGGAATGAGGAGGGGCTCCAGGGAGCAAAGAGAGGAGAAAGAGGCTAGTACCTGAGACCAGAGGCCAAGCCTGGATAGTGACAGCAAGATGCGCAGTGTGAGTTCAAAGCTCAGCTCTGAGCCCTCCCTGGCTATCTGGGGGAACTTCCTCTTTGAGCTTCTGTCCCTACATCTGTAAAATGAGGACAGTCATCTGCACCACCAAGTCCACAGTCAGCATGAGTGTGTCCCTGGATGGATCACCGTGACTGGCCTTCTGGTCCTTGGGTCTCTTGGGAGGTGGGAGAAGGCTCATTTACCTGCTCAAACTGCCCACCTGGGAAGAACCAAGTGACCAGAAGAACCCTTTGGGCATCAAGAATGCCCAGGCTGTCCTGCCTGGACCCATCACCTTCCTTCGCCACCCAGCAACCGTGGTGACTTTGTTTCTTGAGGATTAGGGGAAACAGAGAGCAAACTTTTCCACTTCTCTACAAGATGAGTCAAAAGTGGTGAAAGATAAACTGAAATTCTGGGCAGGGCCGGTTAGGCTCAGGGGCCCACCTCACAGCTCCAAACACCCCTGCCGCACACACCTACTTCCAGCAACGCTTCCTCCACCAATGCTGGATCATCCACCTCCTTGGACCTTGGATCCCTCTGGCCAGGCCTGGGCTGGGGCAATGACCACTGTTCAGGGACACAGGATGGGGGCTCAGCAGGGTATGGAGAGATTTGTGTATGTTCTACGCCATCCAGCCCTTCTGCCAGGAGAGGCAGTCGGGCAGAACTCATTTCCTCGGGGCGGGGGGATTCATCTACCCTGGAGACTACCAGGAGAGGAGAAATCCTAATCCGTCTTCAGTCTCTTCCCAATGGAAAGGGTGAAGAAGGCCGGCACAACCAAAGGCTTAACCTCTCTAAGCCTCAGTTTTCTCTTCTGTAAAATGGGAAGTAATGGTGCCCTTGTTCCCATTCAACATGCTAGCTTAATCAAGATAACGCAGGTAATGCCTGGGCATCTTGGAGTATCTCAGCCACGGGGCCGAGGAGGGAAAGAGCAAGCGATGGGGGTCCAGGGTGGAGAGAGAGGTGAGTGGGAGATGGATTTCCCTTAGCTTTGAAATTTTTCAAAAATTTGCTCTTTGGGGAGATGGAAACTCAGAGAGGTTAGGTGTCTGGCCCAAGGACACACAGCTTGCCAGCAATGGACTCAGATATCAGTCCAGGGATTAAGGGAGTCTTTTCCAGCATTTTATGTCAAAAGGCCCGCAGGGTGTCTGGACTGATTCCAGGGGAATCCCTTTTGGGGAGGGTCTGGTGTGGCCTGAGGGGTTGTCCCGGGGACTTTGGGAGCAATGGAGGCAGGGAAGGGGTGTCAGCCCAAAGCCCAGGTGACCAGCCCTCCCTGGGACAGAAGCACGGGGTCTGCCCAGTGTGAACAGCCCCCAGTGTCAGGCCCTGAGTAAGCCTTGGGGACAAAAGCAGTTAAACAGCCTCTGTTTGTTGCTTGGGGGACACGCCCCATCGGAGGTGGTGGGGTTGTCCTGCACAAACCCGCCCACCATTCAGGCCATTGTGTGGATGCCTCACAATGGCGTCCAACCACAAAGCTCTTCCCGGGTCCAGGGCTGCCACCGCCACCGCCATCGCCACCAGGGCTCCTCAGTGACTCAGGGCTGGGGGGATGGGGCGCCTTCCCCACCTGCCCTACAGGCTGTAGCCTTGCCTGGGCAGGGGAGGGGTGGGGCGGCGGCTGGTCCATCAGAGTGGCTCACCCCCCTGCGCCCAGGGCTGCACCCCCCCTCAGGGTGGGGGGAGGTGGATGGGTCTCCCCCCTCCAACCCTTTGGGCCCCTCCTGGCCTCAGTTTCCAGGCTAAACAATGAGGAACAGTCCTTCCTCCTCTGAGGAGTAAAGGAACTGACATCTAAGCACCTGGCACATCGTGGGCACCCCCTTCTATAAGCCTCAATTTGTCTTGGACATGGTGGGGGAGTGGTGGGGGTTGTCTAGAAAGCCCCAATTTCCTGCCCCCTGAGGCAGCCGGAATAAATCAATGGGTGGGTTCAGGCATCCCTGGGGCCAGGCGTGGGGCATCTGGGACCCTCTCTTTGTAGGGAGCAGAGCCTGGCTCTCTCCTGCCCCCAACAATGCACATACGCACTAAGCTGGACCCCAGTCCTTCCCTGAGGCCAGGGAGCTTTCTCTGGTCAGCAAGACCCCAGCTGATCCCCAAATGACCCATAGCCCTGGAAAGTCCCCCTTTGGACCCTGGAATGTGTCTCCCCTGACCCTCCCAAGATGCCTTTCTGCTTCTACTCTCCCCTGAGCACCTCCTCTGCACCCCCAATCACACAGCCCAGATACACTCAGGTCACGCTAAACTACCCAAATTCACCTGGCAGCTGTCTGCCTCCTCCTGGCTTTTGCCCATACAGTGCCCCCTGCCAGGAATGCCCTTCCCTTCTTCCACGAACCGTGCCTGTCAAATTCCAACCTCCGTAAAAAATCCGATGCCACCTGCAAGTTTAGGCAAACTCCCCCCTCATTAGTGCCTCTAAGATAGCAAAGCTCGTGCTCAGCCTTGAGCCCTGGGTGAGTGGCCACCTGTCTCTCGCCCACCAGACGGGAGCTCCCGGAAGCCTGGGGTGGTGACTCGCTCATTCCCTTCCCTGAGAGCTGGACACAGGTGCTGGGAATAGAGGTGGCCATAAAAACGCCCCAGGGAAGGAGTGTGTGCGTGAGCCAGTGAAGTAAGGAACGCCTGGGCGTATTGAATTTACAATACAGCGGTTTTGTGAACTCGCACCAGTCCAGAAAAAGCAGCGTCATTGGGTCAGTGGAATGAAGTAGGCATTTACCGAAAAGCCAAAGGAGACCCCTTGGCTGTCCTCCGAGGGGCTTGCGAAGCCCGAGGTACCTGTCGTATCTGTCCCTCTCCTCCAGGAATCTTAACAGCCCAGCCCCACTTACCTGGCCTGCAGGTGAGGAGGAGGTTCACGGCCAGTGCCAGCAAGTGCCTGCAACGGTGCCCAGGGTGTGCAGGGCCCTCCCAGCCCATCCTCCTGCCCGCCCAGGCTGTGCTCCTCACCCCCTGAGAGAGTCCCTGTGACTGAATGCAGCCCAGCCTGGCCCCAGCTTCAGGGAGGGCGGCAAGGACACACCTGGCAGAGCTTCCCAAGAGGGGCAGGGCCTGCCCTAGGGGGAAGCAGTGGGTGCCGCTGCTGCTGGCAAAGGTCAGCTGGCATTATCCAGTGCCCATATGGTGACTAACACCTGTAGCCTGATACCCTCTGAGAGGAGGGACTCAGAGGAACGTCCACCCCAGACAGACCCTGACTCTGGAGTCTGTTGTCAAATGGAGAGACCCCCCCATGGGGTCCATCTGGGCTTGAAGGAGGACAGGGGGGCCCAGGCATAGACCTGTCTGATTCTGCGAAGCCCCCAAGTTCTACCTGACCCCATCCTGCTTAGGGGCTGGCACCACCAGACTGGAGCTGGGTGGATCCTCCCTGGGGGAGGAACAGCTGCCTCTGGAGGGTTTTGGAATGTTCGGGAGTGCAGGGGAGGCTGCATTCCCATGCAGGAACTCTCTGGCTGCCAGAGGAGGGGAGGGCTGGGCTTTTCGTACCCTTCCAGAGCCCCATGAAGCCACCCCCATGCCACCCCTGTGCCCCTCTGGACCACACAAGGTCACCATAGGGGCTGCGGTCCGTCACTCCCAAGCCAAGCCCTTCAGCTGCACCTGACAGTGGCAGAGAGGCATGCAGAGGGCTGGTGTGGGGTGCAGGGAGGGGTTTTGGGGTTCTGCCTCCTTCTCACCAACCACACAACCTCTACCAGTTGCTTATCACCCGAAGCCTGGGCTATTACAACATCCATCCTAGAAACAGATTCTCCCCTGCCAATCTGCCCAGCACAGATTGCAGGGTGATCTTTCTTATGTACTATGTTGCTCAGTGCCCACCCTCCATATTCTCCCCCAGTTCAGACTCTCAGGACACCCCCACCCCTCCAGCCTCTAACAGCCAGTTGAGGTGCGTTTGTCATCCCCCAGCTCCGAGAGGGGAAGCCACCTGCAGGTGCAGTGTGAAAGAGGCAGGTGGTGGATTCAAACCTCAGAGTGACACGGGACCACCCACCTCTCCTGGGTCTTGTAGCTGGAGCCAAACTCCATGGACCCATGGCCTGGGCAACCTCATCTGCAACCCCCGGGGCTTCCCATGCTCTATGCAATTTCCTGTTGACCAACTCTGCTTACCACGTCCCCATCTGCCTTAGCACACGAACATACCTTCAGCCCCCTGACAACATCCTGGCCAAGACGGATGTGTGAACGAGTATAAGAGATCGAGAGGTTGGTGGGAGATGCCAGACCCAGACTGGGAAGGGGCAGGGAACCAGGGAAGGCTTCCTGGAGGAGGTGTCACACCATACACCAAGATCAAAGGGTAAACTCCTGCCGGGCCAGGGGAGGTAGAAAGGAGGAGAAGGGAATTTTTCCAGGGGGAAGACAGTAGTGAGAGGCAGCAGAAAGGAAGGCAGGAAGGGGGAAGTTGAGCCAGGTCTTTGTCCAAACTCTCACCCTAGTTCTCTACCAAGGCATCCCTTCCTGCCTTAAGCAAATGATCATAGAGAGACAGAGGTCAAGCCAGCGGGCCCCTCTGGGAAGTCACCGTGTTCAACTCCTTTCACCTTCCAGATGGGAAAACTGGATCCCCCAAAAGCGCATCAGGACCTGCAAGCTCAATGACAGAGCTGGAAACAAGCCCCAGAAGTCTGGACTCCCCAACCAGTGCTCTTCCTGTTTAAGTAATTCAAATCCTCTTTCTCTAAGACGTGGCAACAAGTATCCCCCAAGTGCCATCAGTCTGCCCTGTCCTTACAAGGGGTGTGCCGGGGTTAATAAGTTTAGGTTCACGGTGGGTAATCGTAGCTACCGTGTATCAAATACCCGCTATGTGCCGGCCATGGTTCCGAGTCATCACCAAGCTGCAGGCTTTCCCCTCTCAGCTACTCTATAAGGTGATTGCTGTTAAAGGCTCCATTGCACTGATGAGAAAGCTGAGGCCCAAGGATTTGCCCAAAGTCACTCAGTTAGAATAGTGCAGAGCTAGATTTGAATTCAGGTTTTGATTGAGACCAGTGGTTCTCATTCAAGAGTGGTTTTTCCCTCAGGGGACATTTGGCAATGTCTGGAGTCATTTCCAACTGGGAATCGGGGAAGTTGCTGCTGTTGGCATATAGTGGGTGGAAGCCAGGGGTGCCGGTAAATGTCCCACAGTAGACAGGACAGCCCCACCCACCGCACAGCAATAAATTATCCAGCCCCAAATATCGATGGTGCCACTGTTAAGAAACCCTGGTCTAAAGCAACGCTGTCCAGTGGAACTTTCTATGGTGACGCTCATGTTCTGTATCTGCACTATCTAATACCATAGCCGCTAGCGACATGTGAGTACTGAGCACTGGAAATGTGGCCAGTGTCACTGAGAAATTGAATTTTTTATTTTATTTCATCTTAATTTAAAAACCAATCCTCAGGCCAGGTGCCGTGGCTCACACCTGTAATCCCAGTGATTTGGGAGGCTGAGGCGGGAGGATTGCTTGAGGCCAGGAGTTTGAGACCAGCCTGAACAACATAGCAAGATCCCATCTCTCTAAAAAAAAAAAAAAAAAAGAAGAAAAGAAAAATTAGCCAGGTGTGGAGGCACACACCTGTGGTCCCAGCTACTTGGGAGGCTGAGGCAGGAGGATCGCTTGAGCCCAGGAGTTGGAGGCTGCAGTGAGCTATGATGACTCCACTGCACTCCAGCCTGGGTGACAGAGCGAGACCCTGTTTCTAAGAAAAGGCGAAGTAGGAAAGGAAGTCCCCCACAGCAAATGTCATAGAAAAAGCGGAGGTAGAGAAAACTCCAGAGAAGCTGTTGACAGTCTTTGCTAAGGGAGTTTCCACACAGGAGAACAGAGAAGACCAGATTATTGGGCTTAGAAGTCAAGAGGAATTGGCTGGAGGTAGGCAGGGTTCAAATCCCCACAGCAGCAATAATGACAACAATAATAATATAATAATTTTTACTATAATAATAACAACGTTATATTGATTATATCATTTTACTATGATAATAATATTTACTGAGCACTTAATGTATGCAAGGCATCTATCCGGGGACCCGGAAGAAGGTTGCCAGGAGCTAAGGGCACTGACATTCAATCACAGCATCTAAAATGACATTCATTCAATATTTTCTCTGAGCTACGCCCTTCACAGAACTCAATGACTCATTTAGTTCTTGGGGCATCTCCGTGAGGTGGTGTGTTTCATTGGCCCATTTTACAGAGGAGGAAACTGAGGCACAAAGAAGTTATTTGACTCACACAAGATTGCACAGCTGGGCACTGTATATTTCCATTTACGATATGTACAAGGACAGGCAAGACTAAAGGAAGAGGAGAGAAGTCAGAATAGTGTTCTGGGGATGGGGGCACTATCTGGAAAAGGGAAACTTTTCCATGAGGGAAACTTCTAGAGCAGTGGTTCTCAAGTGGAGGCAATTATGTGCCCGAGGGGACATGTGGCAATGTCTGGACACATTTTGGGTTGTCATAACTGAGAGGTGGGAAATGCTACTGTCATTTAGTGGGTGGCGGCTCACTATCCTCCAATGCACGGGACAGCCCCCCTCAACAAAGAATTAACCAGCCTCAAATGTCACGAGCGCCTGGGCTGAGAAGCACCGTTCTAGAGGAAGGGAATGTTCCATACCTTGAGCTGTGCGATCGTGACACATAAGTAAAAATTCATCCACTTAAGATTCAGGCATTTTGTACACACTTTACTGTGTATATGTTATGCCACACCAAAAAGTTTTTAAAAATTAACTTAAAATTTTAAAAAAGTGCAATTGGCAGAGTGCAGTTTTGAACCCATGATTTTTTTTTTCACCTGAGTAATGACAACATCCTGCTCACTGGATGTTTCTCTTCTCAGCCTCTTCCAGACCATACTCTGTAGTTCGCCTGTTCAAAACTTGTCAATGGCCTCACACCGCACCGAGAGTCAAATCCAAATTTCTCATTGCAACCTTCATAGCCCTGGGATCTGGCTGTGAAGTCACCTCTTGGACCTGTCCTCTTTGCACTTTCTCTCTCTCTGCTGTACCACACTGGCCTCTTCGCTGGACCTTGCACACACTTGCATCTGAAGGAAGCTGCATCCATCGGTACCATCCCCTCTAAATAGTTCATCGTGTAGAGCATTATCTGGAGTTCCGTATTTGTGCATCGAATTTTATCTTCTGAGATCAAGTTTACATTTAAGGAAATGCACGGATCTCAAGTGTGCATTTGCTGAGTTTGGACAAATGCATACATCTCTCTAACCCCAATCCCTACTGAGATATAGAACGTCAGCATCACCCCCAGAAAGATACAGAGTGTCCCCTCATCTTTTTTGCTTTTACATAGAGGTTTAATTTATATCCAGTAAAGTCCGCAAATCTGGAGCGGATAGCTCTGCCCACCCCAGAGCCTTTGCACGTGCCTTTCCCCCTGCCTGCCTGTCTACACAACTGGCTCTGTCTCACCCTTCAAGCCCCCACTCTCCTCGCCACCTTCCAAACTGTCCTGCCTTCTTCATCATTTCTATCTGATCATACTCTTTATTTTTTTTCTAGTGCATGTCAATTTTCTAAATTTCTAATTATTCCATCATTGATTTGTTCACTTGTCTGGAGATTCTATCTACCCCGATGGGCAGGTGTTGTGTCTAATTCATGCCTATGTCTCCCCTGCACGCCACACGTTAGGCTCTCGGATATTTATTGAATAATTAGAAAAAAAATTAAGTCCTAGGATTTCCTCAATGGGGTCGAGAAGGGAACCCTATTCCATTTAATTTAGGGACACATTCTGTGAAATGCTGTCTTGGACCCCTTCCTTTCCGGAACCTTCTAAGGCATTTTGACTCCCTGCCCGCCACCTCACCTTAGTTCACGCCCTCCTCCTCTCTCTGCTCTGACTTTCTGAAACATCTTCACTCGTACTCATCCCCTGTGGGAAAGCTCCACCCTGTTCGACTTCCCGCCCACCCGGCGACAGAGTGACCTTTCAAAAATGCAAACCCGGCCATGCCCCGCCCCTTGTCCGAATTCTTCTGTGCCTTCTCACCACCCTCAGGATAAGCCCAAACCCTCCAGCCTGGTGTTTAAGTCTCACCTTGAGCTGGGACCTGACCCCCACTCACCTGACACACATCTTGGTGTCTCAGCTCCAAGCCTTTGCCCCAGCTGTTCCCTGTGCCAGGACTGCCCTCCCTCCCACCACCAGACACAGCATCTCCTAATTCTCAAGGCCTCTTTGCTTCACTTTTCAGACAGAATGCAACCCCCTCCCCTCTGTTTCCAGAGCACCTTGTAACTTCTTCCCTGAAAGTGCATAACCACGCGATCACATATCTCTTGCATGTTTTCATCTCTTACACCCTCTGAATTTGGGAGTAGTGCATAGGGTACCTGACACACAATAGGTGTGCCACGAAAAAAAAGTTTGCTGACTGATTCATTCATGTATTGACCACTCACCAGGCACTAAGCTCTGGGGATAAAGAGATGAACAAGGTATATGTGGCTGAAAAAGCAAATAGAATTCTACCCACGCTGCACCTACTGTGTATTTTCTGTACCCCTTTGGTGTGGTTATCACCTTGATGACCTTGACGTGTCATTCTTTGTATATGATGTGTGGGACCCCCTGATAGAACCTAAGTCAATTCAATCTCAAATCCAGACACATCTGGGCAATTCTGGCAGATGGATGGATTGGAGGATTTGAGGTCTATTGATATCTTGACACTATTGACATTTTGGGCTGGTTAATTCTTTGCTATGGGGGCAGAGGGGGTGTCCTGTGTGATTTATTAAGGTGGGGTTTCAAGTTTAAGCTCTGGGTGTCAGGTATACTGGGTTTAAATCCCAGCTCCACCACTTCCCAGGTGTGCTGCCTTGGACAATGACCTCAGGTTTTGTGCATCTGAAATGGGGAATGACAGCACCTACTTTGCAAAGTTGCTGTTAAAGCTGAAATGAGGACAGTCAGGACCTGTGCAGCAAAGCCGGTGACACTAGAAGTTGCATTGCGTGTGTTTAACTTCGAGCCTGTGCGAGACACTTTCTGCAATTGCCCTGGGGGAGACTTTGAGAGACTTCAGAAAAATGGAAGAGGGGCAGGGCCAAGGAAATATTTTCTTGCAATTATTTGCTATCACCGAATCTATTCATTTCATTCTCCCCAGATGATACAGCCTGGAAAATAAGGGTTCCAAGGCAATCTGTTTTTTCTCGATTGCAAATCTTAAAAGCAGGATTAAAGTAAGATGCTCACTAGGGGGCTGGATGCAGTGGCTCACGCCTGTAATCCTAGCCTGTAATCCTAAACTCTGGGAGGCCGAGATGTGAGGATCGCTTGAGGCCAGGAGTTCGAGACCAGCCTGAGCAAGAGTGAGACCCCATCACTACCAAAAATAGAAAAAATTAGCCAGGCGTGGTGGTGCATGCTTGTAGTCCCAGCTACTCGGGAGGCGGAGGCAGGAGGATCGCTGGAGCCCAGGAGTTCAAGGTTGTAGTGACCTATGATTGCACCATTGCACTCCAGCCTGGGTGACAGAGCAAGACCCTGTCTCTAAAATAAAAAGAAGACTGCCCCAGAATTATGAGACAATAAATTTCTGTTCTTGAAGCCACCCAGCCTGTGATGCTTTGTTACTGCAGCCCTGGGAAACTATTACACCCTGTAAATAGCAACAAGGAAGACAGCAGTGGGTGGATCGGGAGGAGAGGGCAATGACTCAATTCAAACTGTCAGATTTTTGCGGAGGCTGCCATGTGCCAGGGGCAGCATCAGGTATGAGGATGTGACAGCAAATGAGAGTCATAGCCCCTTCCAGTGACCCTGAAGAGGCAGGCAATAAATAAGAAATGGTATCCATGCCCCGTAGGTGAAGACAAGGTGGGTGGGACCCACAAGGTGGGGGTTTACTCTGATCTGGGGGCTCAGTCCAACCTGCGGATGGATACCTAAAAGATGAATAACATGAACTAGACAAAGGGAGGGCACAGGAGAGCCTGGGCAGATGGAACCGCGTGCCATGCCCCAAAGACTAGAGCAAGCTGGGATGCAAGGAGTGGGCAGGAGGAGAGAGCCCCACCACCATCCCCATCCTAATCTCTGCAAGCTGTGAATGTGCTACCTCACCTGGCAAAGAGGACTTCACAGATAGGATTAGGGTGATGGATTCTGAGATGGGGAGATGATTGCAATGTCATCACAGGGTCTGTATAAGAAGGCGGCAGGAGGGTCAGAATCAGAGAAGCAGATAGGACGACAGAAGCGGAAATCAGAGAGCCAGAGAGAGATCTGAAGATGCCACGCTGCTGGCTTTGATGACAGAGGAAGGGGTCGCGAGCGTGGTCACCCTTTAGAAGCTGGAAAAGGCAAGAAGATTCTTCCCTAGACCCTCTGGGAGGACGGCAGCCCTGCCAACCCTTTGAATTTTTAGCCCACGGAGGCCCATTTTCACATTTACGACCTCCAGAACTGTCAGATGGTAAATTTGCGTTGTTTGAAGGCGCTAAGTTGGTGGCGATTTGTTACAGCAGCCGTAGGAAACTCATACACCCGAGGACCAATTAGGAGGGACTTTATGGGGAGAATCACAGGAGTGAGGCTCTCCCCCCACACACATCCGGCTGGCGGGAAGCACCGGGGGATGTGAATGCCCAGGCGCTAAGAATTTATCCACCTTATAACTGGAAACTTTGTACCCTTTGACTATGATCTCTCTGTTCATCCTCCTTCCCTGGCCTTTCCCCTGGCCCCCACCAGTCTGCTCTTTGCTTCTATGAGTTTAACTATTTTAGATTCCACATGTAAGTGGAATCCTATAGTATTTGATGTCCTGTGTCTGGCGTATTTCACTTAGCTTAATGTCCTTTAGGTTCATCAGTGTTGTCACAAATGACAGGATCTCCTTCTTTTTTAAGGCTGAATAATATTCCATTGTATGCATATAACATTTTCTTTATCCGTTCATCTGTTGGTGGACACTTAGGTTGTTTCCTTGGCTATTGTGAGTAAAGTTGCAATGAATATGGGAGTACGGATATCTCTTTAGGATTCTGATGTTTTTTTCCCCTTTGGATAAACACCCAGAAGTAAGATTGGTGGATCATATGGTAAAGTGGTCTTTTCAATTATGCCAACAGGGCAGATTTCAATTACATGAAAATGCTCAGATTGAACTACGAAGCCCCCTAAGGAAGGGACCAGATTCCCAGACCTTCCTAAACCAGGCAGGTAACTCAAGAGAGGGAAGGAGTTGGTAGGAACTGGGATGACCCCACTGGGGAGAGCTTACTCCACCAAAATGGGGCAAATCTTTCTGCTTTAGCCACAGTGAGAATGAGGTACAGAGTTGCTAAACTCTCCAATTTTTCAATGGCCATAATTGCAATTTCAAATTTCATAAATGCAATTTTCATGTGAAATCTCTCACTTCTTAAATGTTTGCAACTTACTCTTCCTTTAATATCACGTGGACCAAATAAAACAGGCCTACACCAGGTACCAATTGTACCTTCTGACCTAAGAAATCAGGAAAAAGCCACCTGAGTAATTCAACTTCCTGACCAAAAATAATCTTATTGAATGTGCAATAAAATATAACTTTCTAGAAGAGAAAGCTGGTAGAATCACTTTAACCTAAAGATAAATGTTGACATCACCAGTGATATAATGTGATGAGAAGGGCTCTTCACTTCTATGGGGGTGTTTTTCCCCCCAAACCCCAAATTGAGACAAACCTCAATTGAGGGACATTCTGCAAAACACCTGACCAGTACTCTTCCAAAGTAGTAAGATCATAAAAGGCAAGGAAAGACTGAGGATCAGTCACAGATTGGAGGAGATTAAGGAGACACAACATCCAAATGCAATGTGGGATCCTGGTTTGGATCCTAGACCAGAAAAAGGAAATCTAGGAATTTCATAAAAAATGAAATCTATTTGATTTCTTATGAAATTCAAATAAAGCCTGTGGTTTAGTTAATAGCATCGTGCCCATTAAACTAAAGTAAGTTAATTTTTTAGTTTATAAAAGTGCACTGTGGTTATGGAAGATGTCAACATTAAAGGGAGGGTTTATGAGAAGTCTCCATACTATCTTTGCAACTCTTCCATAAACCGAAAATTATTTCAAAATTTAAAGATTTTTAAAGATGCACTAAATAAAGCAGAATAGTTGTGCCTTCCTTAGCCAAGCTGAGGTAATTTGGGGACCAGCTGAGGCTTTGAAACATAAGGTATAATCCCTGGATATTGGGTGCCAAGAGGCCAAATAAGAAGTGATGTTGAGGCTGTGTGATCTTGAACTAACTCCTTCACCTCTCTGAACCTATTTTCTTATCCACAAAAATGGGGTTGATGATAGAACCTTTAATGCAAGGATGAGATAATGCCCACGAAATACTTAGCACAGGGCCTGGCACACTGGAAATGCTCAATGGATTTTTGCAAGTGCTATTTCGAGTTTTAAGAGAGAGCATGACTTGACTAGGATCGCATGGCGTTTGGAGGAAGGGAAGGAGATACAGCTCAGATCCCCTGGCCCCCTAGGCTGTCTCTGTGGAAAAATTTATACTTTCCAAAGTCTTGCTCAACCTCTTAGAGGCCCTGCCATAAAATTCCCCATGTGGAGTCATTCAGTCTTTACTTGCATATCTCCAGTGATGGGGGGCTCACTACTTTACTCGAGGTAGCCCATCACAACTCTCATGTTTAATCGTGATAACTTCCCTCTCTTGGTCCAAATTCTGACCTCTAGATCTACAAAAAGTCTTCTTCCCTCTTCCAATTTGAGATCTCTTGGCTTTTTCTTCTGCCAGAGGCAGATTGGCAAAATAATGTCTGTAAGCACCTACCCAGTTCATTGCACTCAGATAAAGACCTAAGCACTTTATTTGGACCAAGAAGGTTGTGATACGCAGCTTTCAGAGATGACCTCTAGTGATCTGCACCTTCTAATAATCACATCCTTGTGGTATCCCCTTCCCTCAAGTGTGGGTTGGACCTAATGACTTTGTTCTAATGAGTAAAATACAGTAAAAGTGATGGTGTGTCACTTTTGTGATTAGGTTTCAAAAGACTGATCTTGCTGGACTCTCTCTATTGCCTTCTTGGCTTGCACTCTTTGATGAAGCAAGCAGCCATGTGGGAGAAAACTGTGTGGCAAGGACACTGAGTTCCTTAATCCAGTAACCACTACGATTAAATCTTGCCAACAGTGAGCTTGGAAGTAAATCCTCTCCCAGTCAAGCTTTACGATGACTACAGCCTTGGATGACACCTTGATCACATGGGAGAGACCTTGTGGCAGAGGACCCAGCTAAGCTGTGCCCAGATTCCTGACCCATTGAAACTGTGAAATAATAAATGTTGTTTTGAGCCCTTATATTTTGGGGTAATTTGTTATGCAGCAATAGCTAACTGATACAAATGCTGCACAGCAGCTGACTGCCGTACACTTTGCTGACTTTCCTTCTTTATGAGGGGAGGATGGGAGAGCTCACTTTTCCAAATGAATTTCCTTTGTTAATATTAAGTCTCTTCAGAGAGGCTTTTATTGGTCTCTGTAGAGTCAGAGAACTTAGATCTTTCTGTTTGGACTTTATGATAGTGAAGTGCACCTGCAGCTGGGCATCTTAATTAATATCTAGAAGAGAGAGTTGTTACTTTGGAAAAGCCCTCAAGCTATTTCAAGGAGAGGGTAAGTCAAGATGCTCTAAGGTACCTAAACTTCCACAGGGAGAAGCTGAGGAGGAGGGGGCTGAGCTGGCCTCTGGAGAAGAGAACATTTCAGGAAACTTCCAAATCATAAAAGTGACCCCAGTGGGCAGACTCTCCCCAGCGCTACAGACCCTGGGGATAATGAAATACCTAGATAAGGGTGTGAAATCTTCAGAGTTAACAAAAATTCCTGTACATTTCAATCTTAATTGTTGGCAACTTAATTAAAATTGTTTTAATCTACTTTTAAAAAAAGTTTTAATTGACACATAAAGATTGTATATATTTAAGGGGTACAATGTGATGTTTTGATCTATGTATACATTGTAGACAGACTATGAACACATCCATCATCTTACCTACTTAATATTTTTTTTGGGGGTGAGAACATTTAAAATTGACTCTTATTTTTTGTTTTGTTTTTGTTTTGTATTTGTTTTTGCTTTTTGTCTTTTGAGACAGGGTCTCACTCTGTTGCCCAGGCTGGAGTGCAGTGGTGTCATCATAGCTCACTGCAGCCTCCAACTCCTGGGCTCAAGTGATCCTCTTGCCTCAGCCTCCTGAGTAGCTGGGACTACAGGTTTGTGCCACCACACCCTGCTAATTTTTCTATTTTTTGTAGAGTCGGGGCCTTGCTCTTGCTCAGGCTGGTCTCGAACTCCTGGCCTCAAGTGATCCTTCCACCTTTGCCTCCCAAATTATTAGGATTACAGGCATGAGCCACCACACCCAGCCTAAAATCGACTCTTTTAGCAATTTTGAAATATGTTATACAACACATTATTGCTAACTACGGTCACCAGGCTGTGCTAAAACTGATCGCTAAAAGCCATTCTTCCTACATAACTGAAACTTTACCCTTGGACTGACATTTCCCCTTTCCCCATCCGCCCTCACCAGCCTCTATTAACCACCATTCTACTCTCTACTTCCATGAGTTTGACATTTTTAGATTCCACATAAAAGTGAGATCGCGCAGTATTTGCATATGACCCTCCCTCTTGTTCACAATGTGCCAGCCACTCTGGCCTTCCTGAAGCTCCTCAAACATCACACCCACATTCCCTCCTCTGAGCTTTTGCATAGGCTGTTCCATCTGCCTGAAATGCCTTTCCTTCTGCAGGATCCTTCTCTCCTGCCAGTCTTGGCTCAAAGGTCACCTCCTCAGAGAGGCTTTCCCTGACCACCTTGTCTAAAGTTGTCCTCAATCTGTCACTCACCCAGCTCCATGTATACTTTTTTTTTGTTAACAACATTTATCTGATTGATTTTCTACATTGCTAACTGTACATCCTTTGTGTTTGGCATAGACATTGCCACATAGCAGGTGTTCAATGAACATTTGTCAAACAAGTGAGCAAAAGAGTAAAGAAAGTTAGTGCCAATGAGACAGGTCCGTTAAATCCCTTGAGCCAAAAGCCAAAGCAGACAGGTGACAGCTGGCAACACATACGTCCCCAAATGTCCAGCACCAATGCCTCTGTCTGGCAGGGCAGGGGCCAGCCTTCTCTTCCTCCAGCCCTAGCAGAGGCTGTACATGGCACTCCCAGTGGCCCGGAGGACCCCCTCCTGCTGCATAGTTGGCCTAATGACAGCCACGCCCTACTGGTCTTCACGGTCTCCTGGGTACCCCTGTGGCGTCAGCTAGCTCAGATAACACCTTGATGGGTTGCTAATCTCAAGTGTCCACAGAAGCAGCTGGGAAGGGCTGCAAGGAAGTGTTTCTGTGGGGCCCAGGCCAAGTTGGGCTCTCCTGAAATATGCAAAGAACATGCTGGGTTCCTGGAGGTAGTGACTGGGTGGGTCCCCAGCAAATGGCTTAAGGGAGCCATCCTCCTCCCAGTGGTTTCCAAGAGCTGGGCACCATGTTAAGTGTCTGCAATGCATCATGGCATTAAATGCTCTTAGATCCACATTGCATAGATGAGGCTGCTAAGGATCAGTGGGTTCAGTGGTGTGTTCATAGCCAGGGATTCAAACCCAGAAAGTCAGAAGCCTGAGACCAACAAGAATAACCACTGGCCTCCCCACGTTGACCTCCACTCACAGCACAGCATGCAGGGACAGCAAAGAGAAAAAACTGAGAGGGAACATGTGACCTCCTTCTGGGACAGACCCCTCTAAAGCAGGTCTTCTGATGGAAATGCAATCCAAGCCATATATGTGGTTTAACACTTTTTAGCAGCCACGGACACAAAAGTTAAAAAAAAAAAAGCCAGATACAGTGGCTCACACCTGTAATCCCAGCACTCTGGGAGGCCAAGGCAGGAGGATCACTTGAGATCAGGAGTTTGAGACCAACCTGGGCAACAGAGCGAGATCCCATCTCTTAAAAAAAAAAATGTTTAAACTTTTTCTGTTAGGGCCAGAGCAAGTATCTTGGGTTTCATGGGCCAAGTGGGCTCTGTTGCATTTTCCCCTTTTCTTATTATTGTGGTTGCTTTTGATGTCCCCAGCCCTTTATACATGGAAAAGCCATCCTTACCCTGAGGTCTTTACCAAAAACAAGGACCCCAGGGGCTTTGCCCATGACTTGAGCTAATTCACTTAAAAATGATTGAAGGAGGAGGAGGGGAAGGAGAGAAATAGAAGGGGGGGGGATGAAGAAAGGAACAGGAGGGAGAAGAAACATCCATTAAGCCCTTGCATCTTTTGCACGCCCTCTTTGCTAGTTAACACCTTCTCAGCGCAGCTTCAATTTCAGGTTCTCACAGAGAAACCCCTACCTGCTCCCCTACCCCAGGTGCAGCTACCCTGCCAGCACACTGTGTGCTTCCCATATATTTCCAGATCATCATATTTTATCGTGACAACTTGTTTGAAACCTGTCTTCACTGTTTGACTCTGAGCTGTATGAGGCTGGGACCCATTACGCTACCCGCCGGCATCAGGCACAGCTTCGACATCTATTAAACCAATGAATAAAGAATCAAAGACAATGAAACAACTGCATGGCCAATGTCTAGTTGGAAGATTGAAAAGGCAAGGACTTACTGTCGCTGGTCCTGGTGTGTGAACGTGGCCAGTGCTGCAGTCCTGAGCGTGGAGGATGTGGCTGGGCAGGGGGCACAGGATGCCCCTGGGGCCTGGGGCCTCCTGGGTCCCATCCCTGGCCTCTGGTGCCTGGCCTCCAGGAACTCATAGGACACTCTGGTCTCACAGGTGACCTTGAAAGGACTGGGCTGGACGCTGCCCTTCTGGTCAGCTTTCTCTTAGCATCCACAAAAGAATCACTTATGTTCCCACCTGTGGATGGCAAGCGTGTCCTTGGGGATCTCCTGGGGTGGATGGGCACATCAGGGTATAGTTCCTCTGCAGAAAGCTGAGATGTGGGGACATGGTGATCACCCACGATTTCTGTGGCTGTAACCAGGCTTAGCAGGGCTCTGGCGTCCCTGCGAGTAATTCCTCCTGGGGAGAAAAGAGAGGATCGGTGTTATTTCTCCAGTAATTTAGAAAATCCTGAACCACAAATATACTTCATAAGAGGCAGTTCTCTATAAACAATCTCTGAATAACAAACACCCATAATTACAAACGACACTTGCAGACAAAGAGCTACCCCAGTCCTGATCAGCCCAATTCTGCTAGAAGCTGCAATAATAAAAATCGAAAATAGCAAAATACATATTAAATGACCATTTTTGTAATCAAAAACCAATGTTGGAAATTTCATGTGATTTCTCCCCCCCCCCCCAAAAAAAAGAAAACTTATCACTTACTAATTATTCAAGGACAATTTATTTTGAGACAGGGCCTCGCTCTGTCACCCAGGCTGGAGTGCAGTGGTGTCATCATAGCTCACTGCGGCCTCAAACTCCTGGACTCAAGCGATCCTCCTGCCTCAGCCTCCTGAGTAGCTGGGACTACAGGTGTGCACCACCACACCTGGCTAATTTTTCTGTATTTTGTAGAGGTGGGGTCTTGCTGTATTGCTCAGGCTGATCTCAAACTCCTGGCCTCAAGTGATGCTTCTGCCTTGACCTCCCAGAGTGCTAGGATCATGGGCGTGAGCCACCGTGCCTGGCCCCACTTCTGGCTTTGACCACCACACAGGCCTCCAGGCCTCCCACTCCCAAGTCCATGCTGCGCTCAAGCAACCAGAAGGATTGTTTAAAATGATGGGTCTGGCGTGGTGGCTCACTGAGCACTTGAAACGTGGCTGGTGCAACTCCAATACTGAATTTTTTATTTTAATTAATTTAAGTTTAAAAACTGATACTCAATCCCATTATTGGAAAACTTTTCAGTGTGTTTGGGACAACTTGGGTATGTGGGTCTACATGTTCGACTGTAATATCAAGCATTTTCAATAAAAATGTGATCAGTCCAAATCGAGATGTGTCATAAGAGTAAAATATGCACCTTATTTTGAAGACTTGATATGGAAAAAACAAAGAAGGTATGTAAAGTGTTTCATCCATAATTTTTAATTTTGATTAAAAGTTGAAATGATAATATTTTGGATTAAATCAGGTTAAGTAAAATAAGTTAAGACTAATTTCACCTGTTTCTTTTCACTTTTTAAAAGAAATGTGGCTATTAGAAAAATTAAAATTACACATGTGGCTCACATCATATTTCTACTGGACAGTGCTATACTATAAATACCCTCATTTTACAGAGGAGGAAATTGAGGCACAGAGAGGCTAATTAACTTCCCAGTGTAACACGGCTGATGAGTAGTGGAGCTGGGATTTGAACCCAGAATGTGTGGCTCTAAAGCCAGTGCCCTTGGCCACTAGTCTACACTGCTGAGTGTCATGACCTCTATGTCCCTCATACTTCACTGTGGGAGGGGCCAGCTGAGGATCAGAGAACCCCCCCACCCCCCACCTAAGGGAGCCCACGCACCCCAATTTTCTGCACTGGACAGGAGTTGAGCGACACGTTTGGACTTGTCTGCCTCTGCCCTACAGATTCTCATCCAGGGTGGATGCCTTGTGCAGCCTCATCACACAGCAAGAGGGAAATGTTTGTGAGCATCAGGTGGAAGAAAAAGTAAGGTGTGGAACAATTGTGTTTCTGGATGGTTGAGTTTCAAATAAGCGAAACTCGCTCGCTCTTTCTCTCTGAGTGTGGCCCTAGGGACAAAACCGAGGCCACCGCCTGGCTTCCAAGAACACCCTGACCCCAGCAGAAAGGCTCTCAGCTGATCAAAGTCACTGGAACTTAATACCTGGCACCTTTCTGGGATTTCAGGGGCCAGCTCTCAGGAAGAAGATAGAAGACGAACGTCAGCTCTTTTCTTTGCCTCTAGAACTCCTCTGTTCGGAGCCACACTCACCTGTCACTAACACCAAACTGACCCATGGCTGGAGTTACTCATACCAAGACACACCCATCCCAAACCTACCCTACACATCCAGATGCAGCCATTCACAAGCCCTCACTCCCCCCACCCCACTGCAATTATTAAATCTACCCCCCCCCCCCACATACACACCACAAGTCACCTTCTCCCCAGGATAAAAGCCTTAAGAAAACAACAACCAGATGCGTGGACCCTGTGTTCTTGTATTCAAAGACACCAATTGTAAAAATATATATTAGTGATAATGGGGGTGTTTCAGCATGGACTGGGTTTTAGATGCTATTAAGGAGGGATCATTAATTTTGGTGAGGTAGCTGAAGTGGATTCAGGATGGCCACAAGTCCTTCCTTCCATTGAGAAGTAGAGCCTACTTCCTCACCCCTTGAATCTGGGCTTGGCCATGTGACTTGCTTTAACCATTTTAGGATGTGGCAGAACTAGCATTGCGGGACTTCTGAAGCGAAGTCTTAGGATATCTGCAGCATTCCCTTTTTTGGGGCTTAGAAGTCTCCCTCTAGGAATCCATCTGCCACGCTGTGAGAAACCCAAGCCATGGAGAGTTGAGCGCTCTAGTCAACCGCCCCAGCTGAACTCCTGGTCAACAGCCCCCAGCCATGGGAGTGAACCATCTCGAAGGTCCAGCCCAGTCCCGTCGAGCCTTCAAATGACTGCATCCCCAACCAACACAACGTGGAGCAGAAGAGCCTCCCAGCAGAGTCCTGCCAAATTGACAGTGGTGGTTGTTTTGCTTAAAACAGTAAACATTTATTATCTCACGTAGGTCAGGAGTCACAAAAGCAGCTTGGCTGGGTGGTTCTGGCTTGGTGGTGTCTCTCAAGAGGGTGAAGTCAAAATGTCCTCTGGGGCTGCAGTCATCTGAAGGCTGGATTGGGGCTGGAGGATCTGGTTCCAAGGCGGCTCACTCACGTGCCTGGCAAGTCAGTGCTGACTGTGGGCAGAAAACCTCTGTTCCTTGCCATGAAGACCTCTCCATTGAGTATCCTCATGACAACATGGGAGTTGTAATGTCTTTTATGACTTAAATCAGGTCCAGATGTGGATGATGGTTTTCAGGCTGTAGTACCTTAAGCACCTTGAGTACAATGTCTCTTGATCTAAAGACCAATATATTGGCCTTCTCTCCGTCTGTATGTTTGAAGTTCCGGGATTCTCTTTGGTGTCATTTCCCTTCAACTTCAATAACTTTCTTTACCATTTCCCTTAGAGCAGATGTGTTGAAGATGAGCTTTGTATTTCTTTAACTGCCAATTTGTTTCACCATCATTCCTCCTGGATAGTTTCACTGGCACAGAATTCTTGGTTGATAATCATCTTCTTTCAGCATTTTAGGAATATTGTTTCACTGTCTTCCAGCCTCTATGGTTTCTTACGAGAAATCCTAAGTCGTTCAAATCATTGTTTGCTAGATGATTGTTGGGTTTCTTGTTTGTTTGCTTGTATGTTTGCTTTTAGAGACAAAAGCCTCACTATGTTTCCCAGGCTGGACTCAGACTCCTGGGCTCAAGTGATCCTCCTGCCTCAGCCTTCCAAGTGGCTGGGACTACAGGTGTACACCACTGCGCCTGGCTCAGTTATTTTAAGCCTCTACATTTTGGGGTGGTTTCTTCTATAACAATAGATAACTGAACAGTAATAATGTAAACAAGCAAAAATAAACAAGTTCTTACTCTGAAATGTATGCACATTCATTACCCCCAATCTAAACATACTTTCCCCAGAGATCCTCTACAGAGGCACCCAGAGCTCCCTGAACACTCACCCACAAATGTGCAACACCAGGAACTGACCCCCAAATATTGAGAGTTCTGAAAGCAAACAGTATCAACACTCAGCAACTGACCTGCCCACGTATTTAACCACAGAAGCTTACAGATTTTTGTGTATATTGATGCACACAAGTTCACAGACATACCCACCATGCCCTTAACTACCTGTAGATACATCTAGAGCTTATTGAGGAAACAAATATACATGAGGTCAAGAGTGCATGCAGACAAGCAGGGAGTGTCCTCATACCATGCAGGTCCTTGCCCCTGGCTCAGTTTTCTGCCAGACCATTCTGAGCCTTCATCTTCTGTCCTTAGAACAAAGGAGGCTGCATAGACTCTGGCTGAAGCTGCATGTGAACTTGTCTCCCCACAGGAACTGAAGCCTCTTCTTTTGACTCCTTCCCTGTCCCTTTACAGAGTTGCCTCCACTTAGATGGTGTCTGGAGACTTCGTAAATGTTACACAGCATCCTCCAGCCAGAAACCCTCTACACATTCATTCATTCACTCACTCACTCCACAAACACTTATTGAGTGTCTATTGTGTTCCAGGCACTGCTTTAAGTGTTTAGGATATATCAGTGAACAAAACAAAGATTCCTGTCTTAAAAAGTGTATGAAGAGTTGGAACATCTTGCATCCGAAAGTGAGGAAGTACTCGAAGAATAAAGGGAACACGTCAACAGGACAGAAAAGCCAGCCTGAAGGAGCTCCCAGTGGCTAAGGCTGGGATAATTTGAGCATCCAAATAAATAATGATAGTAATCCATTTTACCCCATCGAATGCAAAAACGCAATAATCGAGTTTATACTGATATAAATAAATAATGAATAAGTAACCAAATGAGGCAGAAAAGGAAGCTTTTTTTACATTAGAAATGCTAACTCGTAAGTGTAAGAGAAATAGTAGAATGAGAAAAATCAACATTTTGCAACCATTGTTGTGATAATTGATTCAGCAGGAATCGCCAGTGGATGCTGTTGTGATGGTTAGTTTTATGTTGTCATCTTGACTGGGCCACAGCGTGCCCAGATAGTTGGTCAAACATTATTCTGGGTGTGTCTGTGAGGGGGTTTTTGGATTTGATTGACATTTGAAGGGTAGAGGGAGTAAAGCAGATTGCCTGCCCTCCTGTGGGTGGGCCTTGTCTAATCAGTCAAAGGGCCCGAATGAAACAGAAGGGCTGATCCTCCCTTCTCCTGCCTTCTGACTTGAACTGAAACATTGGCTTTTCCTGTGTCTTGAGGCTGCCAGCCTCCAAACTGGAACAATACCGTGCGCTCTCCTGGGTCTTGGAATTTCTCAGCTTTCATAATCACATGAGCCAATTTCTTATAATAAATCAATCTCAAACTCTCTCTCTCTCCCCCCCCATACATACACATACACGTACACACACACACACCCCTTATTGGTTCTGTTTCTCAGGAGAACCCTAATATAGGTGCTAAAACCAGTAGGTAAAAGTTTGGTGAGTTATAAGACATTTCTATGGTCTTGAGGACTTTCTCCCTAAATTACTTATTAATTACAGAGAGGAAAACAGTAACTTTACAGTGGAGAAACCTGGTGTACCTCACCTTAATCAAGTGATCTAACATCCCCAGGAATGGAATAAACCCATAGCACCTGCTTCCTGATGTGACAACACTGAGAAGGATGTAGCATCGCTTCTGTGGTTGCCCCTCAAAAAGCACAACCTGAATCTAATCATGAGCGGACCTCTGATAAACCCACATTGCAGGACATTCTAAAAAGCGAGTGGATTTTACTTTTTAAACATGTCAATGTCACGAAAGACAGAGGCTGAGGACTGTCCCAGATTGAAGCAGAATAAAGGAACATGACAACTGAATGCAATGCATGATCCTTGATTGAATCCTGAATCAGGAAAAAAAATGTTATACTATATAGGACATTATTTTCATAAAACAATACAGTGAGAAGAGGGCTCTGCAGCAGATCGTGCAGAGTCGGGTAGGCCAGGGGAGGGCTTTGGCCCTGCACCTGCTACGGTGTCTCTGCTGAACTCTTGTACCCAACTGCATACTCACTGCTTGCACTTGGATGTCCACCGGGCGTCTCAAACTCTGCACTGAAGCTCTGTAACACAGCTTCAGTGTTATGGACTGAATGTTTCTGTCCTCCCAAAATGTATATGTTGAACTCCCAATGTGATAGTATTTGGGTATGGGGCCTTTGGAGGTAATTAGAGTCAGATGAAGTCACAAGGGTGGTAAGGTGGGTCCCTCAAGGGTGGGGATGCTTCACACTACCAACTGAAGACCTGAACTGAACAAAAAGGCTGAGGAACAGGGAATTTTGCCTGCCTGACTGTTTGAGTTGGGACATCAATCTTCTCCTGCCTTGAGCTGGAACTTACACCATCAGCTTTCCTGGGTCTCTGGCTTGCTCACTTCAGGTTTTGGGGCTTCTCAGTCTCCAATCACAACCCACAGGTTGATCACTTCTTACCACCTCACTGGTCTGGCCACCATCATCTTCCTCCTGGATTATCACAGCACATGAACCTCCTAACAGCCTCTCTGCTTTCCTGCCCGTGCCCCTAACAGTCTGCTTTCCACGTGGCAGGTAGGAGGAGGTTGTGAAAAATAAGAATTAGAGTACTAGCCGGGCTCTGTGGCTTGCACCTGTAGTCCCAGCTACTCAGGAAACTGAGACAGGAGGATCGCTTGAGCCCAGGAGTTCAAAGCCAGCCTGGGCAATATAATGAGATCTCTGTCTCTAAACAAAATGAAAAAAAAAGTTAGCTGGTGCAGTGGTGTGGGCCTGTAGTCCTAGTTACTGGGGAGGCTGAGGCAGAAGGATCACTGGAGCCCAGGAATTCAAGGCTGCAGTGAACTATGATGATACCATCTTACCCCAGCTTGGGTGACAGAGTGAGATCCTGTCTCTAAAAAAAAAAAAAAAAATCTTTGGTCCTACAAGGATCTATTGCTATGTCCTTGCCCTCATGTTTCTCTGTTTCAGCTGTTCTGATTTCTCTGCTGTTTTTCAAACTCACTTCTGATTCAAAGCCCTTGCACTTGCTGTTCCCACTGCCTGGAACACCCTTCCACCAAATATCTAAATAGCTCCGTCTTCACTTCTTTAAGTCCTCTGCCCAGATATCACCTCTTCAAGGACTACCCCCTGCCCCACTCGTGAACCTCTGTCACCCACTATCTCTCTTGTCATAGTAGTTGCTCAATAAATGTTTGTGGAATGAAAAAGTGACAGAAAACAGCTTCTGCTCAAATCTCTGCCTCCTGTCCTCTCTCTTTCCCTTACCCCAAAACTTTCTCCTCACCTTAGCTAACCTGAAGTATTCTCCTCACTCTGTTTCCTTCCACTGAAAAATCACCATCAATCTGCTGATGGGGGACTGTGGACCCCTCCACCCCAGTATCTAACCCCCCGTGCCCCACCTCTTTTGCCTACTGGCTACATTTCCTTGGGCAAGTTGCTTAACCCTTCTGAGCCTTGGTTTCCTCAACTACAAAACATACACAAATAGAAATTGATATGTTAATCTGCTTCGCTATAGTAACTACTTTACTATCTATATGTCTGTATCCCATAACATCATGTTGTAAACCTCCACTATACACAATAAAGTTTATTTAAAAAAGCAAATCTGATCTCACAGAGCTGTTGAGGGGGATTAAATGGGATTATTAATGCAAAGCTTTCAGCGTGTGCTGTTGCAATGTAAACATCAAATAAACAGCAGAATGAGCTGTTGCAATAATAACTCATATAAATATGACTAAGAATTGTAATGTTTAATATAATCATTAATAATCATAGCTGCATTACCTCTTATATATTTTTGTATTTTTTGTAGAGATGGGGGTCTCGCTATTGCCCAGGCTGGTCTTGAACTCCTGGGCTCAAGGGATCCTCCCACCTCAGCCTCCCAAAGTGCTGGGATTACAGGGGTGAGCCACTGCACCAGGCATTGCCTTTTATATTGACCTATGAGTCTCTCCTTACCACATTATAGATAATCCACAGGCATTTATTGAATGAATGAAGGGACAGTTATTGAACTTTCGTGGGGGTAGAGATCATAGACTCCTGTGAGAGCTGCAAAAACTATGTCCCCTTTTCTTTAAAAATAACAAAGCAAACAGATAACATGACATACTCCTCAGAAGATTTAAGATTCCTTTCATAATCTCTCTACCCTTTTGCATACAATTTTTTCCACCATGGGAAGATGTTTCTACCTCCTCAAGCATCACAGGATTTTTTAGGCACCAGGGTCCTCGCCCCCTTCAAAGGTTTTATGTCTCAGCCTCTTCCTAACATAAGGTGCCATTTACCACTCTCTCCTCACCCAGTGTCCTGAAACTAGAGTTGGTCTTGCCACCTCTGTGAAGACAGGGGTGTTAATAATCACAGCGCAATTACTATCACCAAAAAGAGCTGTTTTAAAGCACTGACTGTGGCAGTTCCTGATCTAAGCCCTTCCGCACAGATGAACACATTTAATCCTCACACAACCCTTTAAGGATTTCTCTAAATGAGATGTTCAGAAGGAGGAGGAATAAGGGATTGTCTGTCTTTGATCAGACGCTTTTTTAGAGTACTCTGTTGCTCCCTAAATAGAGCTGCAAATCCTCAGGCTGTTGCTCAATGTCTGGCTGGCCACAACCCAGTCTTCTGGCTTTAATTCTCCTCTCCCTATTGCATCCCTCCCTTCTACATACCCTGCATTCCAGCAAAACTGACCAATGCATCACATGCCAGACACACCCAGCAATGTCTACCCCAGGGCCTTTGCACGTGTTTCTGCCTCAAGAGAGCTCATGATCGAGTGGACAGGCATGGGCATTGGAGTCTAACAACCTTAGACCATCTCCTCGTTTTGTTACTGCCTTACTGGGTTCATTGCCTGCTGCTCAAGAGGAAGCCAATACCCTGAGACAGCAGGGGTTACAGCAGAGAAAGAGTTAAATATTGCAGACGCCATGCGAGGAGGTGGGAGGAAGTTCTCAATTCTATCTCCTCAAGAATTTGGGAGAAAGGGTTTTAAAAGATAGTTTGGTGGGCAAAGGGCTAGGCGGTGGGGTCTGCTTATTGGCTGGGTTTGGGGTAGAACAACAGGGGTGTAGAAATTGTCTTCTTGTGCTGAGTCAGTTTCCTGGGTGGGGGTCATAAGATCAGTTGAGTTAGTTCCTTGGTGTGGCCCACTGGTTGGGTGGGTCAGCCCATCCACTGGAATTCGGGGCCTGGAATATATCTCAAAAACTAGCCTTAGGTTTCACAAGGGTGATGTTATCTATGGCAGCAATGAAGAAAGTTAAGAATATTTATGACATCAGCTGATGTCTCCTGAGACTCCTGAGTCGTGAGCAATTACAGGAAAGCAAGCCAGGAACAATGGCTGGTTATATGTATATTTTAACTATGCAGAGTTCAGGCCCCTACCACAGTTTCCACCTTGTGGTCCTTTATTAATTTTATAAAGGGTGGTTTCAATTTTGTTTCCTGAAGGCTGTTGGCCTTTAGTGAGTGACAAACCCTCTCTGAACTTCAGTTTGCCCATATTATATGGTATGGAGTGAATAATGTATGTCTTATAGATACAAGTCATGCATCCCTTAATGAGGGGGATATGGTCTGAGCAATGTGTCATCAGGTGATCTCATCATTGTGTGAATGTCACAGTGTTCAGATGGCACAGCCTGCTACGCACCTAGGCTATGTGGTGCGGTCACACCTGGACAAGGATACTGTACTGAATACTGCAGGTAATTGTAACACAATTGTAAGTATTTGTGTATCTAAACATATCTAAACACAGAAAAGGGACAGTAAAAATATGGTATTATAATCTCATGGGACCACTCTCCTATTTGTGGTCCATCGTACACTAAAATGTCATATGTAGCACGTGACTGCACAGAACGAAGATTAAAGGTAATGGTGTGGGGGCTCACGCCTGTGATCCTGGCACTCTGGGAGGCTGAGGCGGGAGGATCACTTGAGCTCAGGAGTTCGAGACCAGCCTGGGCAACATAGCAAGACCCCAACTCTACTAAAAATAGACAAATTAGCCAGGTGTAGTGGTGGCACCTGTAATCCCAGCTACTGGGGAGGCTGAGGCGGGAGGATCACTTGAGCCCAGGAGTTGGAGGCTGCAGTGAGCTATGATGATGGTGCTGCACTCCAGCCCGGGCGACAGAGCGAGACTCTGTCTCAAAAAAAAAAAAAACAGGTAATGGGAAATTCATCTAAACCAGTGAGGTGTAGAAATAATAATAATCATTATTGTAGTAAAATAAATAATAATATTAATGTTAATAATAGATGTTAATGCTATATTATTAATAATATAATTATACTAATACATAATAGTATGAATAATATAAAATTAATATTATAAGGCTTATTATAATGTTAATAAACCTTTACTATGTGCTAGGCACCTTTCCAAAAGCTCTACATATATTAAGTCATGGAATTCTCACAACCACCCTTTGATTTCGGTACTATTGCTAAACCCATTTTACAGATGAAGAAACTGAGGTAAGGAGCAGAAGAATAATCTGTCCAAGGTCATGTAGCTAGCGGATGACAAAGCAGAATTTTGAACCTGAAAGTCTCGCTGTAGGTCATCCCTGACCAATGGACCATTGGACATTTCTGCAGCCATGGATGTGTTTTGTACCATCCAATATGGTAGCCAGTAGCTGCACACAGCTATTGAGTTCTTGATAGTTGTACCCATAGTATTACGTAGTTGTACTATGGCTGAGGAACTTAATGTTCATTTAATTTTCATTAATTTAAATTTAAATAGCCACATGTGGCTAGTGGCTATTGTATTAAGGAGCACAACTTTGGATCCCTTTCCCTTAATCACCACACTTTACCTTTGGACAGATAAATGCCCATGCCTAAAGGCTGTAAGAAAAGCATTCTTGGTATAACAGATGTGGAGAAATAATCTCAACTTCCATAAAGAAATACTTCTTCCTGTGCTTCAGGGAATATGAGACAGGATGGTCTCTTATTTCCCACTTGATTTGCAGATGCCAACTGTAGGTGAATATTTCCCCTTCCCCTAAACTTTATTCCAAGAAGAAACAACAAGCAGCACAGATATGAGGATGAAGGCAATTGCATGGGAGGCAACAGGGAGCAGTGAGGACTGTGGCAAACCGAAGAGCTCCTGCTCCATCAAAAGAGCCAGCTGCTACTTGGCTTCTGCTAGGATGTGGGCCCAGGGTGGCTGGAAGTTCCAGCTTTGTTAAAAGAAGTTGGACACCTGAAAACGTTACGAACTATGAGATCTTTAAATATCGACAAGGAATGCAAATATAAGACACCGTGCAGCAAAACAAACACATCCTTGCACTTGAACGGGGCCCTAGGCCACCAAACAGAAACATTTGACTTAAATTAATGGCTGTCAGTCCTGGCTGTGCATTAAGATCTCCTTGGAAGCTTTCTTTTTTTTAAAAAAAAATACTGGCACGTTGTTTTTAAAGAGCCCAGGACATTCAGATACGCCTGCCCGCCGTGGCTTGAGAGCCACTGGTTTGAATGACTTGGACCCTTCATGCGAAGAACATTTGTTGCATATCCGTGTGCCATATTTAGTGGACACGCAATAAATGGATAGAAATGCAGCCAAACAGGTACCTCAGCTCATCCACGTCTCCGTCTCCTATCTCTTCTCTTCCTTTTTCTCCCTTCTCTGCCCCTACCTCCCCCTCCCCTCCCCTCCCCTCCCCCTCCCCTCCCCTGCCCCTTTTCTTTCTCTTCCTAAATCCGATTCTGTCTCCCCCACTCTCCCTCTCTCCGTCTCTCTCTGTCTTTCTCGATATTCTCTCTCTGTGTACCCCTCAATCTCTGTTTGTCTCCCTTTCGATATCTCTCTGTGTCTCTGTCTCTCTCTCCTCCCATGTCTGCCTCTCTGATCCCTGTCTCTCTCTCTCTCCAGGTTTCCACCGACTGAGGCCCCACGAAACCCTGAACCGCTGCAGGCCTGGAGTATTTAAACGCCTTCCTGGCAGGCCTGGCCAGGGCTGGAGCCCAGCAGTTCTGACACTTGCTAATCCTAACCAAACAGGCCGGCCCAGGAGCCTGCAGAGGAGGCCATCGGACCATTTCCTGCTGTGAGACCACAGAAGCAGCCCTGGGGGGCGAAAACAATACAACAGTGTGGACTTGGGGTAGGGCTGGCGAGGTTGGGTGGGGCTTGCCCTGCCGGGAGTAATTTTTTTTTTTCCTTTAAAAATTGGAGGGGAGCAAAAATGTGAGTTGGAACAAATAGAGCCTTTACTCTGGTAACGCTCTGGCTTTGAGCCAGGGGCTGCGCCCTCCCCAGGGGCTGCGGGAAGCTGAGTCAGCCTCGTTGGCTTAAAGTTAAACTCAGTTTTCGAGATTGCAACTCCTCGGAGACAGACAAGACCACGTTTGCTAACATTGTTTCTCTCCTTTTTATCTGACCTTTGAGTCCTGAAGTCGGGAGCCGGGGCTATAAACTGTGAAGATGGGGCCAAAACAGCTCCCTCTTCCCCAGCCAGGCTCTCTGGTTTTGATATAAGCCACGTCCAGAGCTTGGAAGGGGCTTTATGCTGCCCTTCTCCGCTGAAAAATTTGCCATCCTGCCGGACTCGGCTGCTCATGTCTGTAGTCGTAGCACACTGGGAGGCTGAGGCAGGAGGATCACTTGAGCTCAGGAGTTGCAGGCTGCAGTGAGCTATGATTGCACCACTGCACTCCAGCCTGGACGGCAGAGCCCAACCCTATTTCTAAAAAAAAAAAAAATTCCTATCCGTCTATCTATCCATCCAATAAATATCTACTGAGTAGCTCATATAGGCCAAATTCTGTGCTAGAAGCTAAGGATTATAGTATTATTACTACTATTATAACAACAAAACCAGCAAGCACTTAAATAGTCCCTATTTTGTGCCCTCTATGTATTCTAGAAGTTGTTTGTTTATTTAATCCTTATAGAAACACTTCTATTTCTCCTGTTTTACGGAAGAAGAGACAGAGGCTTAGAGAGGCCCCCAGTCATTCAGCTCAGCTGGGATTTGAACCCGCGCTGGTGGGTGCTTTTCACTACCTTGCCTCTTGCCACCCTCATGAAACACACAGTCTAGTAGGGGACACATAATAATTAAACAAGTTAAGGGTGGACATTTAAGTGCTCTGAAGGTTCTACATGGGAGTATTTCAAGTATTGCTTTTCTGAGAGGGGCAAGTCACACCTGGAAGGATGAGAAGGAGCCTGCCTTGGGGAGAGCTGCAGAGGAACACCCAGACAGGGTGACTAGCAAGTGCAAAGGCCCTGTGGCCCAAACCACTTGAAAAGGGCCAAAGACAGAAGAGGCCAGAGTAGCTGGAAGGAAGGACGAGGGCAGAGGAGAAAGCTGCAGTTTTAGGTCATGTAGGGGCTTAGGGCTTTATCCCCAGAAGGACAGGAATCAGAGCACATCAAGGAAGTAGGAGGCTGTTTTACAGCCACCTCAGGGGTGCGGTGGGTTCCAGTTGCCCAACCTCCACCATGGTTACCACCCCTGTCCTGCAAGACCCAATTTCTATGTTTTGTTTTTTTTGAGACAGGGTCTCACTCTGTCACCCAAGCTGGAGTGCAGTGGCACCATCATAGCTCACTGCAGCCTCCAACTCCTGGGTTCAAGTGATTCTCCTGCCTCAGCCTCCCCAGTAGCTGGGAGTACAGGTGTGCACCACCACACCCAGCTATTTTTTAAATTTTTTGTAGAAACGGGGTCTCACTATGTTGTCCAGGCTAGTCTCAAACTCCTGGCCTCAAGTGATCCTCCCACCTCGGCCTCCCAAAGTGCTGGGATTACAGGCGTGAGCCACCGCCACTGGCCAGGCCCCTGTGAAGTCTTTGCTGCCCCTGAATGAGAAAAACAAGGTAAACTACCCCTAACCTTTCCCTCTCTGCTCCCATATTTAACCACCCTCCCTTCGACTTTATATCTTGGACTTGTCTGTGTAAGGACAAACAAAAATGTGAACTAAGAGGCTTAATACTCCCTGTATTCCAGTTTCTGAGAGAAGGTGAAAGCCTAAATGCGGTGGGTGCCTTGCTCCAAATTGCAAAACTACCTCCTGTCATGATGAAAACTTGGTTTTTCCTCTGGATAAAGCCAATTAGCTAACTTAGTCACCCCTTTGATCAGGTGAATCTAGAATGAACTGTGTGTGACAAATGTTGCTGCCGATGCAGTCCTTAGTTGAGGACTGAGTTTGTCTTGAGAACACGAAAGTGATGAGTTGTATCTGCTCAGCTGTAGAGAAAGGGTAAGGTTTGTTTCTGCCTTTGCAATCACTTAGCAGATATCTATGATGTGTACTGAATTCTGGTTTAATGCTTATTCACTAATAAAATTGGGTTTTTCCCCCCTCCCTTCTGCTTTTGTGGAGAGGTTTTCTGAGTTGGGAGACGATTCTTTTTTTAAATTCTATTTCTCCAACATCTGCATGTCATGTCCTATGTTTTTCGAATCTACACAGCTAGCCCGAGTTCCAGGAAGCCAGAGATGGCCCAGTGTGTTGTTACAATTTCATAGGAACATAGTGGGCTCTGTCATCAGTCTTAGGTTCAAATCCTGTGCGACTGGGGACAAGTCACTCAAACTCTCTGTGCCTGAGTTTCCCCTTTGGTAAACTGGGGTTATGTATGACAGCACCTTATTTCAGAAGGTCATTGCCAGGACTAAGGAGGGCAAAGAGCTTAGCACAGATCCCAGCACAGAGCAAACAATTTTAGTTAATAATAATAACCACCACTCTTTTAGGATAGCTAACACCCACTGGATTAGCACCATGGAAGCTCCAACCTTAACAACAACAGAATGATGTCCATACTCACAACAAAAGTTAACATTTAGTGTTGACCATATGGAAGGCACGGAGCTAATTCCTTTGTATTTTTAAAAAATTGTGGTAAGATACACATCACACAAAATTTACCATCTTAGCCATTTCTAACTGCACAGTTCAGTGGCATTAAGTACATGCATGTGGTTGTCCAACCATCTCCACCTTCCATCTCCAGAACTTTCTCATCTTCCCCAGCTGAAACTCTGTCCCCATGAAACACTAACTCCCCATCCCCGGCACCCACTATTCTACTTTCTGTCTCTGTGAATCTGACGACTCTAGGGACCTCCTATGGGTGGAATCACACAGGATTTGTCCTTTTGTGTCTGGCTTATTTCGCTGAGCATGATGTCCTCAAGGTTTGTCCATGTTGGACAAAGTGTCACAATTTACTTCCTTTTTAAGGTTGAATCATGCTCCATTGTATGGATGGACCCCATTGTGTTTATTCATCCATCCATCAGTAGACACTTGGGTTGCTTCTACATTTTAGCTATTGTGAATAATGTGGCTATGAACATGGGTGTACAAATATCTCCCCAAGACCCTGCTTTCAATTCTTTTGGGTATATACCCACAAGTGGAATTGCTGGATCGTATGATAATCCTATTTTTAATTTTTGGAGGAACTGCCATACCATTTTCCACAGTGGCTGCACCGTTTTACATTCTCACCAGCAGTGCACAAGAGTTCCAATTTCTCCACATCCTCACCAACACTTGTTATAATATTTTCTGTGTGTGTTTTTTCATAGTATCCTCTAATGGGGTGCAAAATGGAGGGGGCTAAATCCTTTTAACACATTAAGTACCTGTTAAGTTGTATTTAACTCACACTAGGTTTGAGCCCAGGGCCTTGTGAAGCAAAACCCTGCAGTTGGCTCCCGAAAATCTTACTTGATGTTCTTATTGTTACAACTAATACTGACAATTTAATTCTGAAAATATGGATTGCGTTGCATATAACTCGTGCACAGAAAACAATAAAAAATAACAAATTTTTCATTAAATTAGAAAGGGTCATTTTGTTTTTGAAGTTTTTATTCTATTTTTGTAATAAAACACCGTGGCCCCAAGGAAAAAAATTTTTTCTTTTTTTAGTGTGGCAGTCAATGTGTTAAACAGTGTCATTTTGAATACAAGTGCCCCAGATTCCAACATCCATCCAATTATCCATCTCAGTTCTGTGTTTTGTCTGTCTTTCCTACAGAGAGTTCTTTTTATTGTGAGTCAATTTGGTCCAAAAGTTCCCCAGAGCAGTGTCCCCAATCCTGCCTGACTTTTAGAATCCCCAGGGGATGCTTGCAAATTACAACATTCATGATGAAAGGTTTGGGGCACCAAGCATTGTTCTGCCAGCCTTCTTAGCTCACTGCTTCCCAAAGTGGTTCCGGACCACCAGCATTACCTGGGAACCTGTTAGAAATGTCCATTCTCTGGCCCCACCCCAGACCTACTAAATCAGAAACTCTGGGAGTGGGGTCCAGCCCTTCTGTGTTTTAAAAAGCCCCCCAGGCGATACTCCCCGACAGTGAGATCCCCTGTTTGTTAGATCATCTAATCCTCCCAAAGAAATCCATTTTAATGATGAGAAAACTGAGACCCAGATGGTAAAGGAATTTCCATTTCCTTCCCTGGAAATTTGGATTCAGTAAGTGGGACCCAGGAATCTATCTGTATTTCGATGGCCGATTCAGCATCCCCTGAGAACATGTTAGAAATGCAGATTCCTGGGCCCCACTCCAGATCCACTGGCCCAGAAACTGTGTTTTAATGGTTAAAACCAGTGTCGGTCATAAAAGGCAAATGTCGGTGAGGATGTGGAGAAACTGGAAATTTTCTACACTGTTGGTGGGAATGCAAAATGGCAAAGGCACAGCTGCAATGAACACAGTACGGAGTTTCCTCAAAAAATTAAAAACCCACTGTGAGATGACTATAGCTAATGATAATATATTATGTAGTTTCAAATAGCTGCCAGGAGGATATTAAATGTTCCCAACACAAAGAAATGATAAATGTTCGAGGTGATGGATGTACTAATTACCCTGATCTGATCATTATGAATTGTGTGTATCGAAACATCACTATGTACCCCATGAATATGTACAATTGTTATATGTCAATTAAACAAATAAAAAAATTAAAAACAGAACTACCTTATGATCCAGCAACCTCGCTTCTACATATTTATCCAAAAGAATCTCAAAGAGATATTTGCATGTCCATGTTCGTAGCAGCGTTATTCACAAAAGCCAAGATACAGAAACAACCTAAATATACATTGACAGATGAATAGATAAAGAAAGTGTGGTATATATAAACAAAGGAATATTATTCAGCCTTAGAAATGGAAGAAATTTTGCCATATTCAACAACGTGGATGAATCTGGAAGATATTATGTCAAGTAAAATAAGCCAGACACAGAAAGACAAATACTACACGATTCCACTGATATGAGGTCTTTAAGATAGTCAAATGCATAGAATCAAAGAGGGGAATGGTGGTTTCCAGGGGCTTGGGGAAGGGGGAAATGGGGAGATACTAATCAAAGGGCATAAAGTTTCAGTTAAGCAAGAAGAGTAAGCTCTAGAGACCTGCCGCACGACATTGCACCTAGATTCCATAATAATGAATTGTAGGCTTGAAAATTTGTTGAGAGTAGATCTCATGTTGTATTCTTTACCACAATAAAATAAAATGAAATGAAATAAAACAAAACAAAATAATAATAAATACAGAAACCCCCCCCCCCAAAAAAAAAACCCAACAAAACAAAAACCAACACCGACTGAGCATCTGTGTTTTAACAGAACTTCTAGGGGATACTGATGTGTTCTGCAGTCTGGCAACCCCAGGGTAAAGGTTCCTTTCCTCTCTTACTTCATATCCTTCTGGAAATGTGGGGATTTGGGGGTGGTGGGCAGGCTGACCCCAGCCTTAGTCAGGGATCCTTGCATTTAAATCCCTACTCTCTGCCAGGCACAGTGGCTTGTGCCTGTGATCCTAGCACTCTGGGAGACCGAGGCAGGAGGATCGCTTGAGCTCAGGAGTTTGAGACCAGCCTGAGCAAGAAAGAGACCCGTCTCCACTAACAATAGAAATGTTAGCTGAGCGTGGTGGCGCATGCCTGTAGTCCCAGCTACTCGGGAGGCTGAGGCAGGAGGATCGCTTGAGCTCAGAGTTTGAGGTCGCAGTGAGCTATGATGACACCACTGCACTCTATCTGGGGTGACAGAGCTTTTGAGACTCTGTCTCAAAAAACAAAAACAAAACAAACCAAACAAACAAAAAAATGATTGCATTGCCTCACACAGTTATAATTTTCGCAATGAGGGCATTTAACATCCACTTGCTTTGCATTTTTCAAGACTACAATATACCGCCCTTAACTATAGTCACCTTGCTGTACAAAAGAGCTGTTGAATTTATTCCTCCTATCTAACCGTAATTAGGTATCCTTTGACCAACCTCTCTCCAACCCCCTTCCTGCTACCCTTCCCAGCCTCTCTACTTCTGTGAGTAAAAAGGGAAATTTGGCCACAGACATGCACACAAGGACAACGCCACATGAATATAAAGGTAGAGATCTGGGTGATGCTTCTATAAGCCAGAGAATGCCAAACATTGCCAGCAACCACCAGAAGCTGGGGAGAGAGGCCTGAGACAGATTGTCCCCGACAGCCCCAAAAAGAACCAAACCTGCCAACACTTCCATCTCCAACCTGCAGCCTCCAGAACTGTCAGATGATACGTTTCTGCTGTATCAGAATATATCACCCTCAGTCCGTTGTTTTAGCAGCCCCAGGAATCCAATGCAACCTCCAAATCCCTCTCTTCTTCCACTGTTCTTCTACTTTTACAACTGTGTTCCCTGTAAGTCCTAAAAGCCAGCAGGGGCTCCACAAATAAATGCCCACGGAGTGACCGAATGACCCTCCAGGAAAAATGCAGGACGCAGTTAATCAAGAAGAAACTGGGACCTGGCCCCATCTCTCCCACTGCACGACCTTGGGCAAATCCTGACCCCTTGAGCCTCAATTTTCTCCTCAGTGAAATGGGGCCAACCGACCAGCCGAGATCCCTAAGCTCCCTGTGGGATCGTAAATCCTACATGCCACCTCCCCTTAAGCCTGCATGGAAAAATGACGTTTCTTCTGGATGCCACACAGAGAGGGTCCCTTCCATGCCGCTCAAGTCTCCTGTGCTCCTCCCATTTTGTAACAGCAGTGGTCACTTGCTCACTGAAGCTGTCACTGTACCAGGCATGACCTGGGTGATCCCATCAAATCCTCCCAAAGTGCCCTGAGAGCTCTGTGCTATTATTACCATCATGCCCATTTAACAGATGGGGAAACTGAGGCTCAGAAAAACCAAGTCAGTGGCCTAAGGAGTCACAGTTAGTGAGGGTTAAAGATGGCCTCTAACCCCCAAACATGAGCCTTTGGTGCCCACACTTCCCACCCTCCAGCCAGACTGGATGTGGATTACAAGATAAATATTTAGTGAGTACCCCCACCCCTTTCCCTGTGTGTGAAGCTTTGTTCTAGGCACTGCTGGGGACACATCAGCAAATAAAATCAGGTCCCCCAACCTCGCAGAGCTCACAGGTTAGAGGGGAAGATGAACAAACAGGTAAACAAATATCCATGGAATTTGGTGACAAAGGGAGTAAAAACAGAGAATGGACACAGGAGGGTGGGCTCTTTGGGGTGCTGTGTTTGGGGACATGGAAGTGGTGACAGTTGGGTGGGGACCCAAACTGGAAAGGGAGACACAGCGGGCTTGACACTCAAGCTTGTCCAAGGTTGAACATTCATTTCCCTCCTCCCCAGAGGATCAGCAGCGGCAGGGGACCCTCACCTGTGGGCCGCAGGTATCTCAGCATAAACAGCACCAGAAACCACCACCAGCCTCCAGGGGGACCCTGCCGTGGGCTGGCCATTCACGGCATCAGGAAGACTTGGGGGGCCACTCCTTGGCCTTTGTTCAGCCCCCCAGCAGAGCCCACAGGCATGTCCAGCAACCCCTCCCCACGGCCTCTCGGGCAGGTGGCTGAAATCCTGCAGGTATCAAATGTGCCCGGTTGGCCTAATCCCTCAGAGGCCGGGCGGGGCTGGGAAGGGTCCTTTTGCCTGTTCCCAGGCCCAGATTGGCTCTCCTGGCCCTTGGTTCAGCCTGCCTGGGTTCCCAGGAAGGCAGGGACCCATGGGCGTTTAGGGGGTGGGGTTCGGCTGCCAGGCTCAGCCGTGGGTGTCAGGAAAAGTCTCCCCAGACCCAGAGACACACTGTGACTTTTGTGGGCCACAGTCACTTTTGCAATTTGCCCATTAAAAAATTTTAAAAACATATATATATATATATATATTTTTTCAACTGCTTTGGTATAAAGGCAAATGTAATTCAGGCTGGATTATATTCATTGCTTCCCTTCTGATTTTAAAAGAAATGAAAACGTTTTTTGTGAGCCCTTAAAAGTACTGGGGGGCCCGGGCGCTGTACCTTCTGTGCCTAAAGAATGAGTCAGCTCTGCCCAGACCACAAGTCCTGAGAAATGTTTCCTCAGAAGAAAGAAAGGGAGAAGACACCTTTGGGAAACCCCAGGGCCTCCCCTTAGAGGCTCGGAATGTATGTTAAAACTTCACAAATGTGTGAACCCGTTAAACCCAGTGTTTTCCAAACCTGTTTGACCTGGGATTGTTTTTAAGAACAGAGAGGTTGAGTATGTTGCCAAAGTCACACAGCCAGTTTGAATACAGAAACAGCACCGAATTACTGTCCTTGGCCACCTTCCTGCCGGAACAGAGCAGAGGGGGCCCTGTGTACTCTCAGGAAACTCAACCTTTTTAAACCTGAGTTTCCTCATCAGTAAAAGCGGCATAATAATAGTATCTACCTTCTGGAGATGCAGCAAGGCTATTCCTAAAACTCTCAGAATAACTCATTGTGCTATATAATAAGCACCACGGAGAAGCATTTGTTAAGACGGTCTCGCTCTGTCACCCAGGCTGGAGTGCAGTGGCATCATCATAGCTCACTGCAGCCTCCAACTCCTGGGCTCAAGTGAACCTCCTGCCTCAACCTCCTGAGTAGCTGGGACTACATGTGTGCGCCACCACACCCAGCTAATTTTTTCTTATTTATTTATTTATTTTTAGAGATGGGATCTTGCTATGTTGTCCAGGCAGTCTCAAACTCCCAGGCTCAAGGAATCCTCCTGCCTCGGCCTCCCAAAGTGCTGGGACTACAGGCGTGAACCACTGCGCCCAGGAGACTCTGCATTTCTGACAAACTCCCAGGTATTCTGTTGGTCCAAGGATCACATTTGAGGTAGCCAGGGGTTGTCCCCATTTTTCAGAGGAGGCAAACTGAGGCACGGGGAGGTTAAATGGCCTGCCCTAGGTTGTGCACAGCCAGTGAGGGTTGGGGCTGGAATGAGCCAATATACCACGCAGAAGAATTGCCCCTTGCCCTGAGTCTTCGACAGGTGCTGGGGAGTTTTAAATGAAGCAATAACAGAGTGAGGTTCTAGAATAAGCCCCTGATGGCTTTGGGAAGAAAGGCATGAAGGACAGTTCCTGAAAGAGGGGCTGATGAGGGAGCCACTTGAGTGAGTCAGGGAAGCCTAATTTGAGTCTTTGTAGGGAGGATGGAGGGAAGGAAATAGACGCTAGGAATGTGGAACAGAACAGAGGGACCTTGCAGAGGGATGGCCAGGAGTTCAAGACCAGCCTGAGCAAGAACGAGACCCTGTCTCTACTACAAATAGAAAAATTAGTTGGGCGTGGTGGCATGAACCTGTAGTCCCAGCTACTCAGGAGGCCGAGGCAGGAGGATCACTTGAGGCCAGGAGTTCGAGACCAGCCTGAACAAGAGCCAGACCCTGTCTCTACAAAAAATAGAAAAATTAGCTCTCAAACTCGATCCTTGCACCAGCAACAGGAGAGAGAAGAGGAGGCCTCCGGGAAGGAAGTTCTGTTGGGCTGAGGGTCTGGTGATAGCTCCAGGTGCTTCCCCTCAATCCATCCCCACACAAGTTTGTACCTGGTCACTTTGCCCAACTTAAAAACTTTCCATGGTGTCTCATGACCCCAGAACAAAGTCTGGTTCTTAGTTGGAAAACAAGGCTTTGCAGGCAGGGCTGGCATAGCCTAATGCTCTTCTGTTGCTGTCTGCAATTCTTCTCCACACCCCCAAGCTTTATTGAGAAATGATAGACAAATAAAAATTGAATGTCTTGGCCAGGCCCTGGGGAGGGGTGGCTGGTGTCTCTCAGCGTGGAGAAGTTTTTTCTAGGAAAATCAGACTCAGAGCCCAGAGGAACTGAGCAGTGATCTTGGCTCCTGTGTCTTCTTCCAGCTCCCTTGAGGCCACTGGTAATGCTGTAGCTCCCTTCCTGCCTGGGAAATGCAGAACCCTGCCCAGAAGTGGCATTAGTAACTGAGATGTGCCATTGTCCTTAAGCTGCCATTCCATCATCTTATCCCATGTGACCCAGGAAAATGTCCTGGAGGGTGGAGGAGGGGGCCCGACACTGCTTAGCTTCTCCTGGTGTAAACATCTGGTTTATGTTCAAGAAGCCAAGACCCCAGGGTCAGGCTAACTGGGAAATGGATTCTCAAAAGGGTTTGGGTCTGTCTCCCCAAACTCTGATGCATTTGCCATACACATAGGTCCCCAAATAAGCCCAGTGGTCAAGAGTACGGTTTCTGCAGCCAGTGACAGAGTTCAAATCCTGACTTGGCCCACTGCTGGCTGGGTGATCTTGGCCAAGTTATTCAACCTCTCTGAGCCTCGGTTTCCTGTGTGCAACATGGAGATAATTCCATGCAGCAGAGGGCCATGTTCTACTCCTAGAAAGCCCACGGATGGGGTTCTGCACTAATAATAATAATTGAGCACTCACTGTTTGCTACGCACTGCTCTAAGCCAGCCACACACCTTGTTATATCTAATCAGCCGGTAATCTGATGACAGCAAATATTAATATTATTAGGCCCATTTTACAGAGAGAAAACGGAGGCACAGAGAAGCTTGCCCAGGGTGGCCCAACTAGCAAGTGACCCAGGATTTCAGTGCGCACAACCTGTGCTCAGAGCCTGTGTGCTCAACCACAGAGACAACCAAAATGATGACATCATCCACGAATGTGCATTTATTTGGGGAGGAGACACCTGGCTTTTGTGGGATACTCCATAGAATCTGGGACCCCCAAGAGGGCACAGGCAGCTGCTTTAAGATGACTTATTTCTCAAGAGGACCTTCTACCTTCCTTCCCTCTCAAAGACCTGGGAGGGGGTTACAGATTTTATTGCTAACCAGCTCAACTGGCCCCCTTGACACCGGTGACACTGGTAGGATATCCTAAGGAATCTGCGCTCTGTTCTAAAGAAAACTTCCTCCTCCCTTGCCCCTCACCTAGTTTAAGATGCTCCCTGGAGGATCATTGTTAGATTTTCGATGAAACCTGACTCTCTGATGATAATGCAAACATTCCTCAGCTCTCTGGGGGGAAGTCCAGCCCCTTCCCTGACTCGGTTGGAGGCACTGAGAGAGAAATTCTGTCCATGGCGAGCATTGTGTTCCAGGCTTGCTGGGGGCTGGGGCCGCAGCGGTTAGGAGGACAGACAGTTGAGTCTCTCCCTGGAAGATTTCCAGACTAGCAGGGGAATCTGACATTCCACAAATCCTTAAATAGTTCTTGATGACACCCGACACCTGTGTTCTGCAGGGGTGGGGGGCGTGGCATGGCATCCTGTGGAAAGCAGGATTTTTAAACTCTGTCCTGAGCTTCTGGAAAAGATTAGAGGGAGCAAGGGGAGGGGTGGAGATTCCAACTCCCCAGAGGCAGCACCAGTTTCACTTTCTGAGGCAGAGATCTGTCCCCTCTCACGGCGACACCCTCCCCTCCCTCCATCCTCTTTGCTGGTGACTGCGTAGCTCTGCCCTCAATTCATTGTTCTGTCCCCTCCCCTTCCCCCACCTTCCTGCACGCTTCACGAGGTCTTAGTCATCTCTGGGAATGGCTCCAATTTTCTTCCGGGAAGAATAATGACCCCAGAAGAAAACAGGTCATTATTTAGCTCTGCTAACATGTTCCCGTCTTTACTTTCAGAGTGACTCCGTGATCACGCCGGCAGCCCTGGCCTGTCCATCTGGATCCCTCTTGCACTTTGGAAGGTCTTTAATCCAACGCCACCTTCTCCGTGAGGCCTCCCCAAACAGCTTTATTTTTTGTTTTTGTTTTTTTAATTTTTTGAGACAGAGTCTCGCTCTGTTGCCCAGGCTGGAGTGCAGCGGCATCATTGTAGCTCACTGCAGCCTCCAACTCCCAGGCTCAAGCGACCCTCCTGCCTCAGCCTCCTGAATACCTGGGACCGCAGGTGCGGGCCACCACACCCGGCTAATTTTTCCTATTTTTTGTAGAGATGGGGTCTTGCTATGTTGCCCAGGCTGTACCCAAACTCCTGGCCTCAAGCGAGCTTCCCTCCTCGGCCTCCCAAAGTGCTGGGATTACAGGTGACAGCCACCATGCCCAGCTTGTGTAGTTTTATTTTTAATTATGATGGCGTCCTCTCTCTCTGTCTCTCTGACTGCAGTATCTCTCCCCCTCTACCTCTGAGATGACAAAGGCCCTGTGGACCTTTCCTTTCTGTACCCCAGACAGCCCCTTCCTGGGTAAGGCAAAGATTCAGAGAGCCCAGAGAGCAGGGTGGTAAATTTGGAACACTTAATTTTTTAACTCTTCCCCAGTATGCCCCCAGGCTGCAGGCTTGTGGTTCCCTAGTGGAGAAAGGGGCTGACGTCGGGTGGGGATAAGGAACCAGGATTAAGCAAAATGTCTCTCTCTAAACTACCTGTCCACAGGGCTTGAGGGGCCCGAGACATCCTAGCTACGTGTGTCTGCTGTCCCCGTGTGTCTGCATTTGGAACTGCACCAAATCCAGAGTCCAAGCTTTTTTTTTGGTTTTAATTTTAATTTTTTGTTTCATTTTTAATTGACGAATAGTAATTGTATATATTTATGAGGTATAATGGGATGTTTTGATAAATGTTTAAATTGTGGAATGATTAAGTCAGGCTAATGAACAAATCCATCATACTTAGCATTTGTGTGTGTGTGTGTGTGTGTGTGTGTGTGTGTGTGTGTGGGGTGAGAGCATTTAGAATCCACTCTTTTATTCAGCCTGTCCCTGAATCATTAATAAAAATGAAACGAACTAAAATAAAATTCATTCTTTTAGCAATTTTTATGGATGTGTCCAACCAGCACCATGATGCCATGGGTGGATCCGCCTGAGAAGTCTCCAGCCAGGAAGACGCTGGGGTGGCAGACAGCCTCCAAGATGACTAAGGTCCTAGAGACACTCACCTGCTGACATTTACTGCTTGTGTAATCCTCTCTTCTTGAGGGTGGGCTTTCAAAAATTGAATACAGAAAAAGTGAAGGCATGTCACTTTAAAAAAATTTTTAGTTTTTGTGGATGTATGATAGTTGTGCATATTTATGGGATACATGTGATATTTTGATATATAAATACAATGTGTGGTGATCACATCACGGCATTTATGCTGTCCATCACCCCAAACATTTAACATTTCTTTGTGTTGGGAACATTCCAAATCTTCTCTTCTAGCTATTTTTAAATGTACAATAAATGATCATTAACTATAACTTCCCTATTGTACTATTGGACATTAGAATGCATTCCTTCTATCGAATTGTACTTTTGTACCCCTCAGCTAACTTCTTTTCAACTTCTCCTCTCCCCTTTACCTTTCCAGGCCTCTGGTAACCACCAATCCACTCTCTACCTTCATGAGATCTACTTTTTAAGCTCCTAACTATGAGTAAGAACATGCGATATTTGCCTTTCTGTGCCTAGCTTATTTCCCTTAACATAATGACTTCCAGTTCCATCCATCTTGCTGCAAATGACAGGATTTCATACTTTTTTATGGCCTTTGTGTATATAGATCACACCTTCTTTACCAATTTGTAAAGGAATGTCACTTCTGATATTAGGTTATAAAGACTGTGGGCCAGGCGCAGTGGCTCACGCCTGTAATTCTAGCACTGTGGGAGGCCAAGGCAGGAGGATCGATTGAAGCCAGGAGTTCAAGACCAGCCTGAGCAAGAGTGAGACCCCGTCTCTACAAAATATAGAAAAATTAGCCGCGTATGGTGGCACGTGCCTGTAGTCCCAGCTCCTCAGGAGGCTGAGGCAGGAGGATCCTTGAGACCAGGAGTTTGAGGCTGTAGTGAGCTCTGATGACACCACTGCACTCCAGCCTGGGTGACGGAGTGAGACCCTGTCTCAAAAAAAAAAAAAAAATGGGCCACTCTTGAAAATGTATTTAAACGCCAACTTGTTCCTGATTTTGCATGTGTAGTTCCCTCCTCTGGTACCCTGTCTCTGCCTCCTTTGCAGAAATACTACTTTCTTGGCCAGATCCAGGTCTTATCTCAGGGGTCATCTTAGCAGAGAGGCCCTCAGCCACTGTCATACCACACTGCATCTTGCCTTTGAAGTCCTTCTCCTAGTTGGTAATTATCTGGGTCATTTACCTATTTCTTTGTTTGTCATTTTCCCTCTTGGATTGGGAAGAGTTATTTTGTATTGTTTACCAATGTTATGTTTAAAAATTAACATCAGTAAAACTGACTTTCTTGGTATGAGTGTACAGTTCCTGGAATTTGATCCCATGTGGAATCTGGGCAGAAACACCATTTAAAAATTTCATCTCCTATGGCCGGGCACAGTGGCTCATGTCTGTAATCCCAGCACTTTGGGAGGCTGAGCTGGGAGGATCGCTTGAGGCCAGGAGTTCAAGACCCGCCTGGGTGACATAGTGAGACTGCATCTCTAAAAAAAAAAAAGAAAAGAAAAAAAAAAAAACCCAGGCATAGTGGCGCAAGCCTATATTCCCAGGTACTTGGGAGACTGAGGGGGGATCTCTTGAGCCCAGGAGTTCAAGGCTGCAGTGAGCTATCATCACGTCACTGTACTCCAGCCTGGGTGACAGAGTGAGACCCCATCTTCTAAAAATATATATATATATTAAAATGTATATATATATAAAAAAATTTCGGCCCCTTCAAGGTTGCTCCTCTGCAATCAGGATATAGAACAGTTCCACCATCCCCCAAACTTTCTTGTGCTGCCCCTTTGTAGTCACAGGGAAGGGGGTTTTGTCTGTCTTGTCTACCACTCTATCCCCAGTGCTTAGAATAATAGCTGGCATAGAGTAGAAACTTGGTAAATATTTGTGGAGTAATTGAATGAAACATATATCAATGCCAGCGAATAATGGAAGTTTATACTGCAAGGGCTACCAGAACGAATCTCTGCTGGAGTTGTGACCTTTATTTCTTAACACAAAACAAGACGGAGGTCTTTTTGTTTGGCTGACAGAATCTTCAGAGAATTTTATTGATGCTTGTGGCATTTCCTGTCCCACGGGGGAGGAAGGGGCTAAATAAATGCTTCAGCTCAAGCTGGATACAGAGAGAGAGGTTTTCACAAATTTCTAGGAACTCCCAAGTTGTAATAATTTCCCAAGTCTCTGGCAATTCCAGCCCTTTTAGAACCAGCACTGTAACCACTCGCGTGTATGGCAGGAGGATGGAGAGAAATTACAAGGAGAGAGAGCTGTGGTTCAACTTTCATGTGGTTTTTTGTTACTCCTGGACTCCCCGTGGCAAACTCCAATATTCTTTTTCATTTTATTTTATTTTTTAATTATTTAATTTCTTTTTTTTTAGAGATGGGATCTCACTATATTGTCCAGGCTGGAGCACAGTGGCTATTCACAGGTGTAATCATAGCTCACTATAGCCTCAAACTCCTGGGCTCAAGTGATCCTCCTGCCATCCAAGATTGCTAAATTCTGTGTTTCATTCACCAGAAAAGCCACCAGAAAGTGGACTTTATTTGTCTCTCCAACCTACGTTTTTATTTATAGAAATCTGGCTGGGCACAGTAGCTAACGCCTATAATCTCAGCCCTCTGGGAGGTCGAGGCAGGAGGATTGCTCTAGCCCAGGAGTTTGAGACCAGCTTGGGCAACATAGCAAGACCCCATCTCTACAAAAAAATTAAAAAATTAGCCGGGCATGGTGATGCACACCTTTAGTTCCAGCCACTCAGGAGGCTGAGGCAAGAGGATCACTTGAGCCCAGAAATTCGAGGCTGCAGTGAGATATGATGATGTCACTGCACTCCAGCCTGGCAACAGAGAAAGATACTGTCTCTAAAAAAAAAAAAAAAATCTATAGCAAGGCCAAGTCTGAAGGTCTGTTTGTTCACCTGAGAAATTAGAATTTAATTCTCTTGGAAGAAAAGTTACAAAAGCAAACAAGATGCAAAATTACTCAAAGCCAATCTGCTTAAGATGATGTCAGCTCCTTAGCACCACTTGAAAATTTCTGGCCCCTTCAAAGTCACTGCTCATTCCATTTTAATTGTAAATCTTCAAATATGAGGATTACTCCACGATAGACATAAGTGTAATTTCTTTCTTTCCTAGGGACTTTAGAATGATGAAATGACACAATTCGAGGAAACATGGTCAGGTGGCAAAAACATGCAATGAATAGATGTCATGCCTGTTATAAGCAGTGTTACTCCCTACTTGCATGGCACAGGTATACATGGCGATTGAGACATGCCTCAGTTTCCTTCTGGTTTAGAGACTTGTGACGCAATTGGTTGGTATTTTCTCTTTGGCTAAGAAGGTACATGCCAACCAGATGGTGATTCCTCGTTCTTTTAGTGCACGGGCTGAGTCTTTTTCTCCCCTTCCTCCTTGTGCCCCCACAACTTTTCCCTAGCATACCCCATCCTACTCCCCTAGAGTTTATGGTGGGGGCAAGGGTGGGGGGCATGCATCTCATCCACCTGCTCCCTGACCGTGGTCCCTGGAGGTCTCAAGTTAGCTGCCTAGTTCTTAGGAGGAAGGTCAAACTCTCAGGTTGGTTCTAAAACCTTTCTTCACCTAGCACTTCTCAAGTGTTTCACCATCCCTAGATTTTTTGCTTCTTAAATGCATTCTTTTCTCTCTCTTCTTCTCTAACATTTGCTCCTACAGTTTTCTTTGCCTGAGATGCTCTTTGTTCTTGTTTTCACATGGACAATACCATTTATCCTCTGGATTTTAGATCACCTCTCCCAGGAAGCCCACCCTGATCTTCCCCTCCAGACTCTGTTGGGAGTCCCTGCCATACTCTGTCTTCTCCTCATGCTGCACATTTCACTGCACCCAATATCTTGTCCCACACTCAGCTATAAACACCCAGCTATAGGATCCTGTCTCTGCTGCTCACCACTTTGTGGCCAGCATCTACTATCAAGCCCAGAATAGCTACTCAATAAATATTTATTGAGTGCTAAACGGATTTGGAACCAGGGTAAACCCAATCCAGCAGGGTTGTGCTGACCTTTCTGAAAAACAGAATGAGAGACACACTCAGAAGGATACTTATGGGTTCTAGTATTTGGAGAAACGGTTACAAGGCCAACTTGGGATCTCCTTTTAAACTTCTACCATTCAAAATTCAAAGGGACGACTCTTCCAATGTCAGCCCAAGATGCCCAGATGTTTAGACTCTACTACCCCAGCGACCTGGCGGTCAGGAAGAGGAGGCGATCTTTCTGTTGACGAGCTTCCTCAGGGCCCCCTTCAGGTCTCTGTTCCTGAGGCTGTAGATAAAGGGGTTCAGCATGGGGGTGACCGCTGTGTACATGATGGCAGAGGCTTTCTCCTTCACGGCTGTGCGGACGGAAGAGGGACACAGATAGACCCCAATGGTGGTCCCGTAGAACAGGGTAACCACAGACAGGTGGGAGCTGCAGGTGGAAAAGGCTTTCTTCCTGCCGCCTGCGGAGGGGACCTTCATCACCGCCGCGGTGATGCGAGCGTAGGAGGCCAGGATGCAGATGAAGGGCACGGCTATCACCATCCCCGCCACGATGAGTACAAAGATCCTATTCACCGTCGTGTCCGTGCAGGAGAGTCGGAGAAGGGGAGTGAGGTCACAGAAGTAGTGGGGCAGCTCATTGTCACCACAGAAAACCAGGCGGGCCATCAGGAAGACGTGGGCGAGGGAGACGAAGCAAGAAAACACCCATGGACCCCCGGCCAACAGGCCACAGAGGCCTGGGCTCATGGTGGTGGTATAGTGCAAGGGGTGGCAAATGGCCACGAACCGGTCATAAGCCATCACGGCTATTAAGACACTGTCCATGATGCCAAAGAAATGGAAAAAGTACATCTGGGTCAGGCAGCAGGGATAAGAGATGGACTTGTTCCTGGTCTGGATGTTCACCAGCATCTTGGGGACGGTGTCGGTGGCCAGGCAGAAATCAACCAAGGAGAGGTTGGTCAGGAAGAAGTACATAGGAGTGTGGAGGTGGGGGTCTGTGCTGATGGCCAGGATGATCAGCAAGTTCCCCACCACCGTGACCACGTACATGCAGAGGAACAGAGAAAAGAGAAGAGTCTCTTGCGCTGGCTTTTCTGAAAGTCCAAGGAGGATGAATTCAGATGCGCTGGTTTGGTTCCTTGATTCCATGCGTGTGATTCCTCCGGAAGTATTGAAAGGGGGGAGTTGGCCGGGCACAGTGGCTCACGCCTGTAATCCCAGCACTCTGGGAGGCTGAGGCAGGAGGATCACTTGAGCCCAGGAGTTGGAGGCTGCAGTGAGCTATGATGATGCCACTGCACTCTACCTGGGGTGACAGCCAGACTCTCTCTCAAAAAAAAAAAAAAAAAAAAATGGGTGGGGAGTGAAGTTACAGGGATGCTAGGGAGATGGTTTTGGAAGGTTAGATGAGATCACACCCTGGTTCTTATCTGGGCTAATGACGACCCCGGCTTATACACGTGTTGCACCTTGAACCATTGATGAAGTGTTTTTCACAACTCACCTTTCAAGGCTTAGTTTCAGGAACTTCCCCTGAATATTCCCATTTCATGCAAAGATTAAGAGCATGTACTGTGCATGGACTCTTGCAGAAAGAACTGTGGAAGGATTTACTTCAGGGTAAAACAAATTGAATCGAGTAAGAAGTGATATCTGAGAAGTATTGGTCAAGCAAGCAGAAAAATTATAAACAAGACATTGAGCTTTGAATACTTGCTTTTTCAGAGAGGTTCTCTCTGACTATCTTCTTAAGTAGGTCTCAGGCTCAAAGAATGAGAGTAGGGCTGGGTGCGGTGGCTCGCACCTGTAATCCCAGCATTTTGGGGAGGCTGAGGCAGGAGGATCACTTGAGCCCAGAAGTTGGAGGCTGCAGTGAGCTATGATTGCACCACTGCACTCCAGCCTGGGTGACAGAGCAAGACCCTGTCTCTGAAAAAACAAAGAAAAAGAAAAAGAATACTAGCAAACACCCATCATGTTGATTCTGTGCCAGGCCCTGTCCTAAGTATCTGACAAATATTAACTCAATTAATCCTCAAAGTACTTTACAAAGTACAATTGTTATCCCGATTTCCAGAACAGAAAACAGAAAACACACAAAGGTTAAAAAGCTTAATCAAAGTCACACAACTAGGAATAATCTTTTATTATTATATTCGCAACATCTATCACGACACAAAATTATCTTGCTATTGTAAATCTCCCCCAAGTAAAGTATAAATGCCCTAAGAACAGGGACTATACTTCTCTTGCTTGGCACCTCCTACATATATCCCTGGGCTTGGCGTCTAAGAGGGATTTAATAAGCCCATTGAATGAATGAATTGTAGAAAGATCCATTAAGACACAAATACGAAACTTGCATCTATTACAGAATAAGGAGAAGAAAGTTAATGGAGCTAACAGGTGTTCCAGAATTTCAAAGAAGTATAAGCAGGTCTGAATTTTTCTTTTATTTCAGGGCGTACAGACGTTTTGGTTGCATGAATTGCTTTTGTGCCATTTGAGTCAAAGTTATAAGTGTGCCCATCACCAAGATAGCGTGCATTGTACCTGTTAGGTGTGAATTTACCCGTCCATTCCTCCCGCCTCCCACCTGCTTGGTTTCTGTGGAGATACTTCAAATTTAGGGCCATTTTATTGACCACAGTATCACTCACGAGACCCTAAGGTTCACTAGGGTTCATCTGTCAATTGTACATCTTGCAATGGAAAAATAAATTTTGTTAATTGACCAAAAAGAAAAAAAAGAATTTCAAGGAAGGATACATCCAGACTGGGTTTAGGGAATTAAGAGAGACTTGCCACAAGATCCCAGCTTAGGGTTTTAGTTTGATTTCCAGAGGCTGGGCTGGGTGGAATTTGGCAGCACAGGAGTTAGTTAACTGAACACAGCTGGAGTCAGTTCCTGTCTGTCCTTGCAATGACTGTTTTTGTTAGAGTCTGTTTCCTGTATCTCTGCGTGTGTTGCCTTCTTGGGATCTAATACCTTCTAAACTTGAATGCTTTCCAAGCGTTTGGCTTTGGCTCGTGTGTGCTCTCTCTCTCTCTCTCTTCTGCCCTTCTTGTGAATAAATGGTGCTTTTTAATGCCACTTTCATCCCTTCATACTTGGGAGAATCTGCTAAAAGCTATAAAATAACCCCCCTCCCTAAGAAAAAATATACACTTTGGCATAATTTTGCATGCCATTTCCGAGGTTATGGTGAAATGCCCTAAAGTCCAAGATAAGGGCTGCTTTTAAAAGCCTTTTTCCTAGAGGGTCCCTGGTTTTCCAGGCTGATTCTCAAACTTACAACTTCAGGCTCACACCTGCAGACCTGTATTTCCATTTGCACACTGAGTATCATCACCGAGGTAACCTGCAGGAAGTCAGAAAGATGCAAAGCAAACAGATCGCTGGATTCAAACAGACCAGGGTTCACATCTTGGCTCTGTGACTTACTAACTGTTTACCTCTCTAAGCTTGATTTTTCCTTATCTTTACAGTTGAGAGAAAGAATACCCACCTCTGGGCTTTCTTAGAGGATGAAACAGGTAACAGACTGATGCAGTGCCCAGATCACAGTAAAATCTCAGCCAACGTTCAGCAGCATCACCTCAAGTTTTCAAGGAAGGGCTGTGAAAAGAGACACACCTGGCTTTGAAACAGGGGCTTCCGCACATATTGGTTGGGTGATCTTGAGCAAGCTGCCTCACTGCCAAAATACCACTTTTTTCTTTGTTTGCCAAACAAAGAAAATGATCATGATGGTATATAATTCACACGGTTGTTTTGATGAATAAATTCATGGAAGATTCTCTGCATTGATTCTGATATAAAATAATATGGTTATAATAAGCCATTCTTACCCCCTTTTCTTTCTTCCTGGTGCGACAAACTCAACACACACACACAAAAATTAAAGTCTGTTCTCTTCTGGAGCCATGATTTCCATGAGTGGAATCACCCTCCTTCCAGATGCCTGTGTTTGAAACTAGGCAGCATTCACCCAAGCAGTCTGAATTTACAGCACGTAACTCCTAATCTCTGTATTTCATGAGTCATGAGTGCATTAATGAATTCACAGTTTAGTGAGGGAGATGAACTCTAAGACATGTTCATCAGATTATGGGGAAATGGCCTTAATAGAGATTCATTCTGAGGATTATAATAGCACTCAGAAAGCATAGCTGCATCAGGCGGCGATTTTTGGAAAATCTGGTATCTACACAATGGCCTTGAGTTGCTCACAATTGCCCACTGAACAAAGTCCAAGCAAATGTTTACCTGGACCTCAAAAAAAATCTCCTGGATCATTTTTGCAAATCTGTACTTATTTTAGCTACCGATAACCCTTCTACAAATATATTTTACTCCAGCTGTTTGGGGCAATATGCTGAGCCCCCTCAAAACCCATCCCTTCCTGCTATTTACTGAGTCCATCCTTCTTCATATTCTATAATATTTAATAAAACTCTAATATGTGCCAAATGCTGTCATAGACACTTTACATAAATGACGTATCATCCTAATAACAAACTCTGAGGCAAGGGTTATGGTCCCCATTTTACAGATGAGATGTCTGAGGCTCTGAGAGGAGACAGGATGTGCACAAGCTCCCACCAATATTAAGTGGTCGGGCTTGGCTGCAAATGCACATGTGCCTGAGTCCAAAGCTCACAGCATTTCCCCTGAGCCATGATGCCTCTCTGCAGTTTCTCTTTCTGGAGTTTCTTGCACCCCAACCATCTTCCGTCAAATCTCCCCTCTACAGGACCACCGTGTCAAAGGTAGTTTCTTATTCTGTGTCCTGACATCACATTCAAGGTTCATGCCGCCCTATGGCACTGACAACATTCTACCTCATAGTATCATCATTCAACTAAAAGAGTCAGAAGTTTAATCTACAAATAGACTACCCTGTGACTCAGCAATCCCACTACGGGGCACTTATCCAAAGGGAAATAAATCAGTATAGTGAAGAGATATCTGCGCTTTCATGTTCGTTGCAGCACTATTCAGAATAGACAAGATATGGGATCAACCTAGATGTCCACCCACAGATGAGTGGATAAAGACAATGCGGTGTAGATACACAACGAATACTATTCAGCCGTAAAAAAAGAAATGCTGTCATTTGTGGCAACATGAGTGGAACTGGAGGACATTTATGTTAAGTGAAATAAACCAGGAGCAGGAAGCTAAACACCACATTTTCACTCATTAGTGGAAACTTAAAAAAGAAATTGATCTCATGGAAGTAAAAAGTAGAACAGAGGACACTGGAGGCTGGGAAGGGAAGGGAGAAGGTGGGGACAGGGAGAGATTTGTTAAAGGAAACAAAATTACAGATAGATAGGAGGAATAAGTTCTAGTGTTCTATACCACTGTAGGACACTATAGTTAACAATAATGTATGATATAGTTTCGAGTAGCTAGAAGGAGGATACTGAATGTTCCCAGCACAGAGAAATGATAAATATTTGAGATGATGGATTTGCTAATTACCCTGATCTGGTCACTACACTTTGCATGTATTGAAACATCCCTATGTAGCCCATGAAAATATGTAATTATTATGTCAACTAAAGAATTTGGAAAGAGTCAGAATTTTTTTATACCCCAAGAGAAGCTAGCGAATGCCCTACAATCAATGAACTGATCTCAGACAATCTCCTGCCCTGACACCTAAGCTTTCACCGACTTACTCTGTCATTACTCATTCTTCCATAGCGTTTGGGGAAAGTTTAAGTCTCAGGAACTGGACGATTCGTGTGTTGCCTTAATCTTCTTGATGAGCATCTACTCCAGGAAGCACCATTCCTATCCCATCTGGACCCCTAAACTCGGTACCTAAGTTCTCTCAGCCTAAAGAGATCAGAAATCTCCAAGGGCTTCAAAGACACAATAATGGGAATAAACCAAACTTCTGCCTACAGAAGTGTTGTGGAAACCCCTCTGTTCCTTCAGGCACTCAAGTTGGCTTGGAAAAGAAGGTCCAGTTACTAAAAAGAACAGTACTAAATATCGTAGTGTTTGGAAAAGGTTTGGTGGCATCAGAACTGGACCAGGTGGAGCTAAGATAGATAAGAATAGCCATCGAATTGTGGGCTGAGAAGTGGGTGTTGATTTGGCCAGATAGAATCTTCTGGGGTCTCTGAGGTCACAGAGCTTGCCCCTCACTAATTCTGCCAACATTTGTTCAGCCACCCCCCCCAAGTCACTTACTGGGCTATCTTTTTTATTCTTGACACCATCAGTCAGGCATGAATTAAACTGGCTCAGTTTCCTTCCTTGTCATAGACAACAAAGATGCTAACTGTGCTTCCAGAAAAGTACTAGGTGATGAAGTTAGACCTTTGGGCCAGAAAGATGCCCCACAGAAGCACAGGCAGGTGTCCTCCTGGCGCAGAGAAGAAAAGCTAGGGTGGGGGATAAGTTGTAGGAACTGAGGGAATATTTACAATTTCTGGACGAATAAGAAGTCCATTCCCAAGGCTCCTTGTTAGACAAATTGTCCAATTTCACCTCTATTCCCTGAATAGTTCGGTTTCCTATGGGGCCTGGGACATGGCAGTAAGAAGGCTGTATGGACCCTTTTAGGTCTTCATGAGGCAACGAGGCAACGAGGCAACTTAGGGATGAGTTGCATGTTTCTCAACTTTCTCTGCACCCTCTCCTCTGGGAACACACTCTCTTTGTCTCCTGTACTCTGTCTTTTCAAGGCCCAGGGCTTGAAATATTGGGAGATCCCCACCCTTATTTGAAGCCAGTGTTCCTGATCACTTAAAAAACCAAGAAACAATCCAGACATCTCCCTACCTTCACCCAGTGATCTGTCACCAAGAGACAAGGCTGTTTCCATCCCCACTTAACCTCCATAGGGCAACTCTCTGCAAATGGCATCACAGGTTCCTTCCGGTTCTGCAAAAAGAGGAACTAGAATCTACCCTCATGGGCATACACAAAGAGAGTGGTCAGCTGATTCTCACTGAGGGTGTTGGTATCATGGTGCCATTATCAGGAGTTCCTACCTTTTCATTTTTAGAAATTCAGTTTTATGAGGTCATGCCCCAATTACTGGGTTATGTATCCACTCAATAAACACTCATGGATCTGATGGATGCATTAAGGACCAGTTTATAAAAGCCTTTAGTTATGTAAATACCCAAATATAGATACAACTAAAGAGCATACTTCTAGGTTGAGCCATGTGAAATTGCCAAAATTCTATCATTTCTGCCCAACAAAATTGGCAATTTTTTATATGCCTTGGTTTAATATAATGAAACCCTGTGTAACTTGCCACTTAGCTCCAACAATTATCAAATCAAGGCCTTGTTTCATCAGTATTCTACCTACCTTAACTTCTTCCCCAGGATAATTTCAGAGCCAATTCCACATATCATGTGATTTTGTTATGTTTCTTTAAAAAAAATCCTCTTTTCTTTTTAAGACAATGTCTCACTCGTCACCCAGGCTGCAGTGCAGTGGCACAGTCCTAGTTCACTGTAACCTCCAACTCCTGGGCTCAAGCCATCCTCCTGCCTCAGCCTCCAGAGTAGCTGCAACTACAGGCGCCACCACCACACCCGGCTAAATTTTCTATTTTTTGTAGAGATGGGGTCTCACTCTTGCTCAGGCTGGTCTTGAACTCCTGGCCTCAAGCAATCCCCCCATCTCAGCCTTCCAAAGTGCTGGGATTATAGGCATGAGCCACTGCGCTGGCTTAAGTCTTTTTAATCTTTATGTTTCTCTTCCCTTTTGTTTATCCCCCTTGCAATTTATTTGTTGAAGGAATGGTCTCTATTTTGCTGATTGCATTTGTATGCCGTTGTTTGACATCTGTCTCTTTTAATTGTAATTGTAAATTGATGTTTAGATCTAGATACTCGATTAGGTTCAGGATTGAGTTTTGAGGGGAAAGAATACCCCATAGGTTGTGTTGTCGACTTTTTCTCAATAACTGGCATTTTCTGTTGTCTCTTTTCTTGTGACATTAGCAGCCATTGAGGATCTTTGCCTAGGTTCATAATTTCATGATGGATTGCAAAATGAAGATATTCTATCAGACCTTCATTTATTAGCTGGAATACTTCTACAAAAAGAAACTTCCCCTCGTTAACTCTCTTATTATCCTGAGAGACTGTTTGTATGGGAAAGTCAGCACAAATGCTTGAACCTTTAGATTCTTTTAATTTATTTATTGGCTTTCAAAATAATGACTTGGTTCCCTAGCATCCCCCAAGGTGACCAATGAGTGAGTTTCCTATCTTTTTTTTAAACCACCATTATAAATAGGTGGATTTTTAACATTTTTCCTGTTTCTCCATGACAGTTATTATTCCTGTTGATGTTAATATTGTCTGATATTTTCTCAGTAGGAGTCTTCCAAGTTGGCCCCTGAATCCTTTTGACATGGCATCGATGGGCTTTGTTAGTGGTATCTGCCACTAGAAGGTATCCCAGGCTCATCTAGAATATTTTCTGCCTCAGACCTGGAATTATCCATTTCTCCAAGAGCCCTAGATCCTGGAAAAATGATATCTCAAACCACAATTTTGGTCCCAATTGTATTCTGTGCTTTTGGTTGGCCATTACTTCTAGCCTTTTCAATACCCAAAGCTAGGAAATACTTATTTTTGAAGATGCAATACATCAGGCATTCATACAGATACCTGCAATTCAAATTAGGGACTATAGTTTTTCTTTTTTAAAAAATTACTTATTTATTTTTTATTTCAGGATATTGTGGGGGTACAAACATTTTGGTTACATAAATTGCTTTTGCACCATTTGAATGAAGGTTACAAGTGTGCTTATCCCCCAGATAGTGTGCATTGTACCTGTTAGATATGAATTTACCCATCCCTTCCTCCCCTCTCCCACCTGCTTGATTTCCAATGAATGTTATTTCCATATGTGCACATAAGCGTTGGTCGATTAGTTCCAATTTAATGGTGAGTACCTGTGGTGTTTGTTTTTCCGTTCTTGTGATACTTCACTTAGAAGAATGGTCTCCAGTTCCATCCAGATTAATACAAGAGGTATTAGTTCATCTTCTTTTTTTTTTTTTTTTTGCTGAGGAGTACTCCATGCTATACATATACCACATTTTATTAATCCACTCATGTATTGATGGGCACTTGGGTTGTTTCCACATCTTTGCAATTGTGAATTGTGCTGCTATAAACATTCAAGTAATTGCTTCACTGTTCTATCACGTGGAATTCCTTTTTCCATTCTGAAATTCCCAGTTCCCAAAGATATCAACTCACTGGTGTTATTCTGTAATTCCCATAAAATAGTCTCAGAAAAACAATACCAGTATTACTGCCAAAAATAAGATTACTGAAGACAGCTATATTTGGGAGAATTTAAAAAAAATGTTTAGATGTATCCCACTAAGGATGTGCAGTCAAGTCACAATATTTTAAAGTCACCTAAAAAATTGTTTCCTCTCTGTGCACTGAGGCCTCCAAATTGACACAGAGGTTGGCTTGTTTCATTTTAATTTTTCAGCATAAGGTTTGCTTTTTAAGTGAAATGAATTTTATAAATGTACAAAAAACCTAGCACGGTTCCCAAATCATATCCACAAAGCAAAGAATCCAGAGACACCTGTCTCTTATCCTAGTCCTTTTACCATGTTCCTTCCCTCCTTCATAAGGAACAATTTCTAAAATTTTTGGTTTCTCCCACTATTGTATTTCTTAATAAAAGTGAAGTTGAATATATTTTCATAACACATCCCAACTTATTAGTTTATTCCATATGTTATTACCTTGAAAGCCCAGGAATGCTGAAATTGGATGACCAGTGCATTCTAACCCTGGTAGAAATGTTTACTTCTCAGGTAAGAGCCACAAAGTTGCTCAGTAAACATAGGTTTTAAGCACAGAGGACTGGATATATTAATGTAATACAAGTGAGATGTAGTGGTGGTTGTTGGGATTTTCACATGAATTAACATGAGGAAAGCACTTAGAATCATGCTTTCTTTGAGAAAAACATGTATTGCTGCAATTCCTCCATAAAGTCAAAGATGTCAAGCCAGATTGCTCTGAATTTGGACATATGCATACACACACACACACACACTCACACACATTCTTATGGAGCTTTTATTTAATATAATCCTATGAAATAGGCTTCATTATCCCTATTTCACAGACGAAAAAACTGAGCATCAGAGAGGTTAAGTGACTTGCCCAAGATCACACAGCTTGTGGAGGGTAAACCTGGGATCTAAGTTGGAGCAGTGGGGGAGAGCCAGGTGGCAAGCATTTAACAGCACAACACCATAGAGCTCACTAATTCTTTTTCTTGGCCAAATAATATTCCAAGGTATGTATTTCTATAATCTATTTACTTTTTGCCCATATGCGTATATTTTTGGGTTGTGTTCATTCTCCCTACCCCTACCCCAACAAGCAATGCTCCAATAATTATCTTTGTATACATGAAAGTATGGTCCCAGAGGATGGATTTTCAAGACTGGGACTTCTGTGTCTGTATTAGTCAGCTCTGGCTGCCATAACAAAATGCCCTGGATTGGGTGGCTTAAACAACAAGGATTTATTTCTGACAGTGTTGGAAGCTGGGAAGTCAATGATTAAGATGCTAGCTGACTCAGTTCCCTGGTGAGGGCTCTTTTCCTGGTTTGTAGACAGCTGCCTTCTTACTGTGTCCTCACTTGGTAAGGAGATAAGGAGCTCTGGTGTCTCTTTCTCTTCTTATAAGGACCCTAATCTCATCTTGGGGGAGTCCCACTTTTCTGACTTCATCTAAGTGTAATTACCTCCTAAAGGTCCTCCTCTCCAAACACCATCACATTGGGGGTTAGGGCTTCAACATACGAATTTGGGGGGAGACACAAACATTCAGTCCATAACATTGTCCAAGGTTACACGTATTTTTTATTTTAATGGATACTGCCAGATTGTTTCCCAAAACAGCTATAAAAATTCTTACCAGTAATATTTTAGAGTTACATTTTTCCAGCAGTTAGTGTTAAGAGTCTAACTTCTGGCAATCTGGTAGAATTGGAATAAAATCTCCAAATAGAATCTCTATTGTTGTTTTAATTTGCATTTGCTGATTGCTGTGGTCGACTATCTTTTCATGTTTATTGACCATTTGTATTTTGGCTTTTGTCTATTTTTCTATAGGGTGGTGTGAGTTGAATGGTGGCCCCCCAAAACATATGTCCACCTCCTAACCTCTGAAACCTGTGAATTTGACTTTATTTGGAAAAAAGGTCATTAAAGATGCAATTAAGTTAAGGACCTTGAGATGAGGTCATCCTGGATTATCTGGGTGACATGTGTCCTTATACCAGATGTAGAATAGGAAAGCCCATGTAAAAATGGATGTAGAAATTGGAGTTTTGTAGCCACAAGCCAAGGAATGCCTACAGCCAATAGAAGCTATAAGAGGCAAAGGAGGATTTGCCTCTGTTGCCTTTAGAGGAAACTCAGCCCTGCCAACACCTTGATTTTAGGCTGCTGGCATCCAGAGCTGGGAAAGGATAAATTTCTGTTGTCTTAAGTCACCAACTTTGTGGTAATTTGTTATGGCAGCTGTAGGTGGTTTGCATTTTTTCCTTGATTTATATAAACTCTGAGCTTTTTTTTTTTTTTTTTTAGAGACAGGGTCTTGCTCTGTTGCCCAGGCTTATATAAGCTCTTATATATTCTGAAAACTATTTTAGTTTGCACTGTCTATTTTAATGTTCACATATTTATTGGGCATTTCAATTTCTTCCAAGTGAGTTGTGTATTTATATCCTTTGGCCATTTTAATATTTGTTTGCCCTTCGCTTATCAATTTGTGGAGCTATCTGTGTATCATAGATATGAACATTTTATCAGTTATTGTAGTGCACATGATCTTCCCAAACTTTGCTTTGTCACATTATATTTGTATCTTCCCATACTGAACGTATTAAATTACATGAGTTAAATACATCCATCTTTAAACTTACAGGTACAGATTTCATGTCTTACTTGAAAAAGTCTCCACAACCCAAAAGTTATTCATATGAGTTCTTAAATTTTATTCGAATTTAATTTTATTTATAATTTAAATTTGGATGATAGTATTTTTATTATTTAAGCCATTAACCTATTGGGAATTGACTTTTGCACATGCTGTTAAGGAGAGGTCTAATTTGGTTTTCTTCCTGGTGGATACCAACATCACGTAAATCATCTTTTACTTGGTTTATTGAGACGCTACCTTGATCATATCTTGCCTGATCTCCTTCCCTGTCCTATCCTCCCATTGTCACTAATGTTGTCCTAAAAACATTCTTCCCGAAATCACTACCACCAAGAATCCTTTTCTCAGGTTCGGCTTTTATGCAACCTGACCAAAAAAAAAAAAAAAATCAAACTCAAAGAGGTCACATAAATTGTCAAAAACCCAATGCGAGAGAGGACCAAAGTCCATTTCGAAGCCTAAGTTGAACTGCCCTCAGTCATTTTGGTATCTCACCATTGAGAATAATAACTCGGTGGCAGAAGAGTCCACCATTTTGGCTCTTGTAGTGTTCCTGTACTTCCTCTCATTCTAGAAGCCAAAGTTCAAGGCAGATAACACAATCACAAAAAAGGTGTTCTTCCAATGAGTTTCCTCAGGGCTCCCTTCATGTCCCTGTTCCTCAGGCTGTAGATAAAGGGGTTCATCATTGGAGGGACCACCGTGTACATCACTGAGGCTACTGCAGTCTTTGTGGAAGAGTCAGTAACTATAGAACTAATGTACACCCCAAAAGCGGTCCCATAGAACAATAAAACCACCGAGAGGTGGGATCCACAGGTCGAAAAAGCTTTGTACTTCCCTCCAGCTGATGGCATTTTTAGAATGGAGGAGATGATTTGAGCATAAGAGAAAATAATGCCAAGGAGAGGAACTCCACCCAATACACTAGTCACTAAATACACCAGGATGTTGTTGATGAGGGCATCCGAGCAGGCCAGCTTGAGGACCTGAGCAAGCTCACAGAAGAAGTGGGGAATCTCCAGGTCTGTGCAGAAGGACAGCCGCAGGACCATCAGACTGTGGAGAAGGGCGTCCACAACGCTAATGAGCAGGGAGATTACCATCAGCACACCACACAGCCGGGGATTCATGATGCGCGTGTACCTCAGTGGATGGCAGATGGCCACGTAGCGGTCATAGGCCATTGCTGCAAGGAGAAAGTTTTCCAATCCCGCAAAAGCCAGGACAAAGCAGACCTGGGTGAGGCAGCCTGTGTAACTGATGGATTTGCTTTGTCTCCGGATGTTCACCAGCATCTTAGGGACTGTGGTGCTGCCGAAACAGACGTCAATGAAGGACAGGTTGGCGAGGAAGAAGTACATGGGGGTGTGGAGGTGGGAGTCAGAGCCGACAGCCAGGATGATGAGCAGGTTCCCGAGCACCGTGACCAGGTACATGGACAGGAACAGCCCGAAGAGGACGGGCTGCAGTTCTGGGTCATCCGAGAGTCCCAGGAGGAGGAATTTTGAGACATCTGTTTGGTTTTCTGATTCCATGTTGTTGAGGAGTCTAATGGGAAAAATATAGGTGACAGGACAGATAACAGATGTACAAAGATCCATTACTTTAGAAAACTTTCCTTTTCTATACTGAGAAGTTCATATTACTAATCATTCCCTCTGCCCTCTGCCGCTCTCTCTTCCTTCCTCAACCACTTTTCTTACTGTCCTTTTTTTTCATATACTACTCCACTACCCAAATTTTATGTACCAAATATCTACTCTTTTCCCACATTGCATCTACTAATAGGAATAAAATAGGAAACAATATACGGCTTTTTCCTTGAGAATTCTCCAAAGCCTCAAACAAGCAGGAAAAACAATTGATGAGAACACACGTGCACAGAGGGAAGTAAAACTCAACGGAAATCAAGCAGGAGGGAGGAGGGAGGGTGGGATGGGCGAAAACCTACCGAACTGGTACAATGAACACTATCTGGGTGACAGGTACACTTATAAGCATGACTCAAGCATTATAAAAGTGATCCATGTAACCCAAAATATTTGTATCCCCATGATACTTTGAAATTTAAAAAAGAAAAAAAATCTAAATCAGCAGTAACAGCATCAATCAAGATTGCAACCCAGACACATGCCTGAGTTTAATTCTGGCTCCAGTGCCTACTTTGTAAATAAGAAAATGTTCTCCCAACTCTGTGAGAAGCCTCAGTCTCCTCATCTGTGTAGTGGGGAACTGTCGTAAAACCTTGTGGGACTGTTACAAGGGGAGTAATGAAAAGACAAAATCATTAAGCACAGTGCTTGTTATATCAGAGACTCTTAATATTTCTATTGTGACTTGTTTCTGCCATGGATGTGACTGAACTACCTGGCATGGTTCATTATAGAAGGGAAATGATGGCCTTATAGAAGGGCAAGATGTAGGAAGATAAAAGAAAGAACATCTTTAGTTCGATAACTGCAAGTTTCAGGAAAGAAGGGATGTCCTGAAACTCCCGCTGAGAACCTTGCATGCAGAGTGAAGCAGGAAGAGTGAACACCCCAATAAACATCAGTGATGTTAATGTTTGTTTCTCATGGACGTGTGATAAAATGTCTAGCAACTGAAATAAATAAGTTAGACCTAGATGTAGCAACACAAATAATAAAAACCTAAAAGAGAAAAGTAATTTGCCTTTATAGCGAGATAGGAGAAATAAGTTCTGGTATTCTACAACACTGCAGGGAGGCTATAGTTAGCAATAATTTATTGTATATTTTCAAATAGCTAGAAGAGAGAACTTTGAATGTTTCCAACACGAAGAAATGAGAAATGTTTGAAGGGATGGATATGCTAATTACCCCGATTTGATGATTATACTTTGTATTCATGTATCAAAATATCACTCTGTACCCATAAATATATAAAATTATTACATGTCAATTAAAAATAATAAACAGAAAGCAAACTTAAAAAAAGTAATTTGCATAAGAAGAATCATAGCATGATAAAATTTAAATACGTTTTAAAATACCACAGATATTAAAATTTTAGTTTCTTATAAAACATTTCAAGTATTCAAAAATTACAGTGAAAACGATAAAGACCTGTATCCCTCACTCACTATTCGATTAAAACATATTACCATATTTGTGTTAGATACTGTTAAAGAAATACAATAATACATATTTATTTTTCCATATCCTCAATCATATTAGAATTATATGTTTTCCCTTCCCCAAGAGAACTACTAGTTGGCATGCATTATTCCCCTGTGCTTTCAATACACTGAGTATGCGTTTGTCTATAAACCATATTCTTGTTTTGCACGTTAAGACTTTATATACTGTCCATAGCATTTTCTAGTTGTTTTTTAAAAATATGTTTAAACACTTTTCAGTCTTGGTACATTTTTCTTTGGTTCATTAACTTTAACTACCTTACCTTATTCCAATATCTTATTATATTGCTATTTATCCTTTCTCCAACTGAGGAGCATTTTCATTATGCACACATATACACATGTAAATGTGTAATGTCTAAAACAATTTAAAATAACACATGGAGAACAATCAAATTAAAAACTTTTCCCTGGAAGGAGAAAGGAAGGAAACACAAAGTGTATGTTATATTTATGCATGCTATTTTGTTACTTTAAGAACTCTGAAGGCATAATATCAACATTTGTTAATTCTGGAAGCATGGATGCATGCTTAGCTGGTCTATTAGTTTGTGCTGTTCTGCCTTTTGAAATTTTTAAATATTTCATAGATTAATAAAGAAAAAAAAGTAGACTGGAGTGTAGTCTTGGGATCTGCCTGGTTCTCTACCTCCTCTCTCTCAAAAATCCTCATAAACAGGAAACACTGTCAATCAAAGATCTCCTCTATGAAGGAGTAGTATGAGCCAGATATGGAAAAGTAGGAAGAAGCTGGCCATATACATTTGCCCCTTGCCAAATAAATTGAAGAAAATATTAGAGAATTCTAGAACAGTCTTCAAAATTGAGCAAGAATTGATTGCTGTTGAGGATGGAAAAAGTCCCTGGACTTTAGGGTCAGAGCAGGAGATTAGCAGAATGAGAGCTGCTTAGGTTTTGGTGCAAATGAAACATGGGAAGATGTTCAACAATTAGGCTGACACCTCACAGGTGATCTAGATTTGTTCATCATCTGCATGGCCTCACCTGACAACTGCCAGAAATGAACCGATAGACAAAGACTTGTCACTATTTGCAAAACATAAACTAGGAGACTTCAAATTACCTGGGTGTCAACACTAAGGACTGACATCCAGTTCTTCCCTGGATGTGAAGGACAGTAATGGAAGCTCTGTACTTGGGGAGCACAGAAGGACGGTGAAGCACCCGGCTCCTGTGTGGAAATGATGGTCCTTGGGTCTAGGCTCAGGCGTGCTGCATACTGATCTGGACACGGATGTTGAGTGGATGGTCACAGGCAGACTATTTGAGGTCTCTGTGGCCCTTGGGACTTCAATATCCAAAGTTCCTCATTAGTCAAGCCTTTTCACTCTCATGTGATTATGGGGCAGCACAAATCCCTAAGGAGCAAGCCTGGGAGATGAAGAAGTTTGCTTTGGCTGAGTGTCTCACCCTAAGAGGCCAAGTGGATGCCATCTTCTTCCCTGAATGCTCCTTGGTGCTCCTCTGCATATCTCAACACATCTTCCTTCTGTTATTGGATTCTAGTCTTCCTTTTTGGTATATTTAAAAGCAGCCCTATCCTAACAATAACCTCAGAAAGACTGACACCATATCTAAGCTCATAATTATGTTTTTAAAAAATATGGGTGGATATCCTGTATAAATACATGTTACAATATAATGAATGTATGCTACAAATGCAAACACTAAGGGCTAGTTCTATGGATTGCTCGTGGAACGTTAATTATGCTTGTGTATATTACATTCAACAGTTACTAATATATTCTGTGTAATCAAATGTAAAGTGGCATTTTTGTTGTTGTTGTTAACAGCTTTATTGAGGTATAACTGACATACAATAAGCTGCATATATTTAGACCATACAATTTTATACATTTTGACCTCTCTTCTCTCTCTGTCTGTCAGAAATCATCACCAAAATTCATAATGAGCATATCCATTACCTGAAAAAATTTTCTTGTGTCTCTTTGTAAAACTCTTTTTTGTCTATTTTCTGTTATTCAGCATACTTGTTTTGAAATTCATCCATTTTCTTGTATCAATAGTTTATTACTTTTTATTATTGAGTTGTATTCCATTGTTTGGATGTTCCATAATTTTTACATCCATTCACCTGTTGATAGGCAATTTTCAGATTGGGGCTATTATAAATAAAATTGCTATTTTATTTATAACATTTGTGAACAAATCTTTTGTATAGACATATATTTTTATTTCTCGTGGGTGAATACTGAGGACAGAAATGGGTGGGTCATAAGGTCAGTGCACGATTAACTGATTCCGAAATGGCCAAAGTGTTTTCTAACATGGTCGTGCCGTTAAACACCCTCACTAGCATTGTGTGAGAACCCTAGTTCCTCCACATCCTTGATAACATTTGGTATTACTAGCGTTTTTAATTATAGTTTTTCTCAAAATGCATAGTCCTGTTCACTGTGGTTTTAATTTGCATTTCCCTAATGACTGATGTTGTTGAACATATTTTCACGTGTTTATTTGTCATATGAATGTCTTCTTTGGTGAAGTATCTGTTCAAATATTTGCCATTTTTGTGTGTGTTTTTTATTATTGAGTTTTAAAATCCTTTATATATTCTGGATATAACCCTTTTACCAAATATGTGATTTACAAATATTTTGTTCAGGTCTGTGGCTTGTCATTTTATTCTCTTAACAATGTCTTTAGATAGTAGAAGTTTTAAATTTCGATAAAGTCAAATTTTTCAATTTTTTTTTTTGAGACGGGGTCTTGCTCTGTCACCCAGGCTGGAGTGCAGTGGCCTCATCATAGCTTACTGCAGCCTCAAACTCCTGGGCTCCAGTGATCCTCCTGCCTCAGCCTCCTGAGTAGCTGGGACTATAGGCGCACACCACCAGGCCCAGATAATTTTTTAAATTTTTTGTAGAGATGGGGTCTCACTGTATTGCCCAGGCTGGTCTTGAACTCCTGGCCTCAAGTGATCCTCCCACCTCAGCCTCCCAAAGTGCTAGGATTACAACCATGAGCCACCACGCCCCGCCTTCAATTTGTTCTTTTATGGATTATATTTTTTGCTTTGTAACTAGGAACTCTTCGCATAATCTGAGATTGCAAAACTTTTCTTCTGTGTTTTCTTCTAGATTTATAGTTTTAGTTTTTACGCTTAAGTCCATTTGAGTTAATTTTTGCACATGGCAGGAAGTATAAAACAAAGTTCTTTTTTTTTTCTTTGCCTTGTGGATATCCAATAGTTCTAATATAATTTTTTGAAAGACTATCCTTTCTCTTCTGAATCACCTTTTGCAAAAAAGTCAGTCCTCTATTTGTGTGTGAGACCACTGATCTATTTGTTTATACTTACATCAATACCACATTGCTTTAATTATTGTAGCTTTACAATAAGACTTGAAGTCAAGTATTGTACATTCTCTGACTTTGTTCTTCTTTTTCTAAGTCCTTTGTATTTCCTTTTCTTTCTTTCTTTCTTTTCAGTCATAAGACAGCTTCTGATGCAGTTCCTTTTCAACTTATAACTTCCTACAAAAAAGACTGCTGGGATTTTGATTGGAGTTGTGTTGAATCTATACATCGATTTAGGAATAATTTACATTTTCACGTTACTGAGTTTTCCAATCCACACGCACATTACATTTACTCCCTATTTTCAGACTTTCTTTAATTCTCACCAGCAGTGTTTTGTAGCTGCCAGGGTACAGGTCCTTCACATGCTTTTCAAATCTATCCTCAAGTATTTCCTATTTATGATGTTATTATAGAAACTTAAAAATTGTTAATCCAACATCTATTCTTGATTGAAACAAACAAAAAACCAAACCAAACAAAAGCAACTCAGCAAATCAGAAGAAGGAGGAAACTTCCTCGACTTGCTAAAGATCACCAATGAAAATCTTTCAGCTAACACCACACTTATGGCAAAAGACTGATGTCCCCCCACCCACACACCAAGATAAAGAAAAAATTAAGGGTGTTAGCTCTCATCACGTCTATTCATCATCTGTACTGGAGGTTCTGGCTACTATAATAAGGCGTGAAAAAGAAATATAAGGTATTCAGGCTGGAAAGTGAAAAAGTATGACTATCTCTATTCTCAGATGAAATAATTACATATGTAGAAAATCTGATGGAATGTACAAAATAGCCTCTAGAACTAGTAAATAAGTATAGCAAAGCTTCGGGATAAAAGATAATATACAAAAATCAATAGTACTTTTATCATAAAGTCAAAAGATATTTTATTCCCTTTTTAGGATTTCAGAATCAGCTATTACTTTAATATACTTTTTCTATGAAATGGGAATAGCTTTAATATACTTTTTTTTCACATTATGGGCCATAGGTTAAAATTATGGCTCTTGGTTATCAATATCGTTGCAGTAAGTTGCAATATTGTCAGAAAAGCAATCAACCTTTGATACAATGTACCTTTGAGGTTATAACCAATGAAGATTTGAGGCTTGTTTGGTTATGACAACAACTTTCCTTTTAGCTACCTGTTATCATACAATAATTAAGACAGGTTACAGTGGTGCAGAGATAGACACACTAGACCTCTTGGTCAAAAGTGAGGGCCCACAGGAAAGTTCTAGTGTTCTATAGCACTGTAGGATAAGTAGAGTTAACAATAACATATTGTATAATTTCAAATAGGTAGAAGGAGGATATTGAATGTTTCCAACACAGAGAAATGATAAGTGTTTGAAATTATGGGTATGCTAATTACCCTGATCTGATCATCCTACTTTATATGTATCGAAACATACACCCCATAAATATATACAATTATTGTGAGTCCATTAAAAAATGTTAAAAAGTAGGCTGAGGTGGGGAGATCACTTCAAACCAGGAGTTCAAGATCAGCCTGGGCAACATAAAAATAATGGGCATTACCAATAAAGATGAAAAGAGACAGCATCTCAGCTAAAAATATAGATTATTTATACCAGTATATATATGTATTACTTGCACAAATACAAATGATAATATAGTGAATGCACCGTAAAAATGCAAACTCTAAGGTCTAATCCCATATATGGCTCTGTGACAGTTAATCTTGATTTTACATATTATGTTTAGCAGTTTCTAATATATTCTCTGTAACTGATGTGAACTAAGCATGCAACAGGTATTTTACTCTCTTTTCAGAATTTCACTACCGACTTTCTACAATATCACAGTGGTAGTTTCAATATACATTTATTTAACATTACACATTATAGATTGAAATTATGATTCTTGGTTACCAATATTGTTTCAGTAAATTGCAAATTACCAGAAAAGAAATAATGCTTGCTACAACAATTAAGACATATGATCATAGTGAAGGGATAGACACAATAAACCTATCGTTCAGAAAAGAAAGTCCAGAAAAATACCAACACAAACATGAACAGTTTCTTTATTACTGAACTGACATTACATTACAAGGATAGATTATTTAATAAATGGCGCTAGGACATAAGAAGGAATTTGGATTGCTGTCTCACATCCAGAGTAAAAATAAATTTCAGCGGGTGTCGTACCTCAAATGCAAAAGACAAAACTATAAATCGTTTAGATTGGAGGAAGTAGGGCATTTGTTATCAAGATCTATCGAGCACAAACCATTAGAGAAAATATTGACAAGTTAAATCATATTGAAACGAAGCCCTCTGTGCGTCCACTAAACAGTATAAAGCATATGTGAAATGGGCCAATAAATTTCCAATGCATATAAATCACAAAGGATTGATATTCCAACTAAATAAAGAACTCTTATGAATTAATAAGAAAAGATAAACAGTTCAATGGAAATATCATAAAAAATATTTTACTAAAGGCAAAGAAATATCAGCTCATAATATGTGAAAAGACTCTCAACCTCATAATAAGAGGAATGTGGATTAACTAAACAATATTTTATATCCACTAAGTCATCAGAGTAAATGCAAATGTTTTACAATGATGCAGATCACTAGGGCCAACTGCTGGGAAAGTAAATTGGTTCAGCCATTTAGGAAAACCCTTTGGAACTACCCAAAGGAAGAAGCTACTCCTCTGTAGCCAACAATATCACCTCAGGTATAAAACTTTATAAAACTTTCATTTCTGCCAGGAGATACAATAGCGAATATTCAAACAGCTTTAATCACAGTAGCAAAAAAATAGCTACCAAAATTTTCATCGACATCAGAAAAACTACCTATTTTTTATTGTCACCATACAAAATATAAAAATAGAGAGCGCTAAAAATAAATGAATAATTCCTAAATCCTCCAAATTCATTCAATCTCAGAAGTATAAGGATGAGCATAACAACCAAAACATGCAATTCATTCATGAAGCTTAAACTTTTAACAAGGTCAACATGAAACAAATATATTTAATAAATTGTATAGAGATATAAAAAGAGTGGATTTAAAAAATGCATTAGAGTCCTATGAAAGTGACAGTTTTTAGGGTGAAAATATACAACATTGGCCATCAAATACCGGCCCCATAAATCCAATGTCTGTCTCCATGGTTACATTGCAGCCTCTTTTGCTCTGTGCCTTCTGCACTTCTATCTATATTACAGGGATATATTTGATTATATTTAAGGTCCACCCAGATTACATGGGATAAGCCCTTTCTCTGCAAAGACCTTTTCCCATATAAGCATCGCTCATCCTTTTGTTGTGTAAGTTGATATTCACAAGTTAGGGGGATTCAGATATGGTTGGATTGTTCTGAGGACCGCCATTCAACCCACTGCAGAGATTCCTTCTGCTTGACTTCACGGAAAGGTCTATTGTCAGCTGATGCAGTGAAGGACACTCAATTTTCTGTCTCTGGGAATCCCATCTGGATACATGACACCTGCATCTGCTGCCACTACCTGGTGACTCTGGAAAATCAGTCCTAGAGTGAAGCCACCTCAAGGAGGACTAAACAAAGCCCTGCTAACTATTCCTTTCTTTTTTTTTTTTGCATAAATTTATGGGGCTCAAGTGCAATTTTGTTACACGCAAAGCTGAAGTCAGGGCTTTTAGGGTATCCATCACCCAGATAATGTATGTTGTACCCATTAAGTAATTTCCCATCCTGCACTCCCTTCCACCCCCTCCTCCTTCTGAGTCTCCTTTGTCTATCATTCCATGCTCTATGTCCATGTGTACAAATTATTTAGCTCACACTTATAAGTGAGAACATGCAGTATTTGTCTTTCTGTGTCTGACTTTTTTCACTTAAGATAACGGCCTCCCGTTCCATCCACATTGCTGCAAAAGACATGACTTCATTCTCTTTTTGTGGCTGAATAGTATTCCACTGTGTATATACACCACGTTTTCTTTATCTAATCACCCATCAGTAGAGACTTAGGTTGTTTCCATGACTTTGCTGTTGTGAATAGCGCTGCAATAAACACACAGGTGCAGGTATCTTTTTGATATAATGATTTCTTTTCCTTTGGGTAGATACTTAGTAATGGGCCTGCTGGATCGAATGATAGTTCTATTTTTAGTTCTTTGAGAAACCTCCATACTGTTTTCCGTAGAGGTTGTACTAATTTACGTTCCTCACCATGGGGTACATTTACTACAACAGTGTATGAGAGGTCCCCTCTTCTCCACCATCCTTGCCTGTAAAGTCCTCGTAAGGATGAACTCTCTTGATTGTTTGAGCATATAAGAGTTAGAGGTTTGTTTGTTTTTTTCTTATAAGAATGGAAGCCATCCTCACTGATGTTCAAATATTTCAAAATCATCCTTTTTTATTTTTTTAAGAGACAGGGTTTTGCTTTGTCACTAAGGCCGGAGTGCAGTGCCAAGATTGCTCAAGTGATCCTCCCATCTCAGCCTCGGAGTAGCTGGGACTACAAGCACATGACACCATGCCTGGCTAATTTTTTTATTTTTTATTTTTTGTAGAGACAGAGGTCTTGCTATGTTGCCCAGGCTGGTCTCGAACTCCTGGTCTCAAGGGATCCTCCCGCCTCAACCTCCCAAAGTGCTGGGATTGTAGGTGTGAGCCACCGTGCCTGGCCCTCACAAGCATTTTAAACCACTGAGATAATCTAATTATGCAAGTTTTATAGACAATGAAACTGAGCATGATGGATGTTAACATCACTTCAGAAGGCTATGGTTGGCCAGTGACCAGGCTCACTAATTACTAAACAGGGCTGGGGGGAATTAAGTCAGCTGTCTTGCCTCACTGTAGTCTCAAATCTGGGATATTTTCACATGGCCCTACTGATGTGATCTAGAGACAGAATCTACTCTCTAGATATGACCATGACCTTGCTTAAATATTTTCCTTGCCTTATCCACCTTCCTTAACTCTGCTTCTTCTGAGAATGATCCACATGAAAAAAAATCACTAAAACTAGGCCCCTTCCTTCAGGTTCTGCTTCTATGGAACCTGAGCAAAGAAACTGAATTTATAAAATTGAAATCATTTGTCAAACGTCATGGCGGTAGACAAAATAGGCAAAGTCACGTTTCATCTTCAAGTTTGAATACACCTGGCCAATATCTTCTCTAGTCATTTTAAAACCTGGTGAGAGAGTAGTCAGACATTCTGTCTCAAGAGGGTTCCTGTCACATTGACTCATTCTGAAATTTCAGTCGAAAGCATATGAGACAATCACAGAAGAGAAGTTATCTTATCAATGAGATTTCTCAAGACTCCCTTCATGTCCTTGTTCCTCAGGCTGTAGATAAAGGGATTCATCATTGGGGGAACCACAGTGTACATCATTGAAGCCACTGCAGTCTTCCTGGGAGATTCCATAACTGCAGAACTAATGTACACCCCAAAACCTGTACCGTAGAATAAGGAAACAATGGAGAGGTGAGACCCACAGGTGGAAAAAGCTTTATACTTTCCTCCAGCTGATGGCATTCTTAAAACAGAGGAGACAATTTGAGTATAAGAGAAAATTATCCCAGAGAAGGGGACACCAACAAATAGGCTAGCCAGCACATATAGCAGGATGTTATTGAGGAGGGTATCAGAGCAGGTGAGCTTGAATACCTGAGCAAGTTCACAGAAGAAGTGGTGGATTCCCAAGTCTGTACAGAAAGAGAGCTGCAACACCATCAGAGTGTGGACCAGGGCATCTGCGATGCTAATGAACAGAGATATTAGCACCAGCAGACCACAGAGGCGTGGATTCATGATGTCTGTGTACCTAAGGGGGTGGCAAATGGCCACATAACGGTCATACGCCATTGCTCCAAGGAGAAAGTTTTCCAAGACTGCAAAAACCAGGACAAAGCAGATCTGAGTGAGGCAGCCTGCATAGCTAATGGATTGGCTCTGTGTCTGGATGTTCACCAGCATCTTTGGGATTGTGGTTGTGCTTAAGCAGAGGTCAGTAAAGGACAGGGTGGAGAGGAAGAAGTACATGGGGGTGTGGAGGTGGGAGTCAGAGCCGACAGCCAGGATGATGAGCAGGTTCCCGAGCACCGTGACCAGGTACACGGACAGGAACAGGCCGAAGAAAAGGGGCTGCAGTTCTGGATCCTCTGCCAGTCCCAGGAGAAAGAATTCGGAAATTCTTGTTTGGTTTCTGGCTTCCATGTTGTTGATGATCTGATTTGAAACATTGGTGATAAGAAAATAAAATGTATGGACCCTGCACTGGCAGCAGCAAGAACAGCAGCACCTGGGACCTTGTTAGAAATACAGGCCGGGCACAGTGGTTCACGCCTGTAATCCTAGCACTCTGGGAGGCTGAGGTGGGAGGATCGCTTGAGGCCAGGAGTTCAAGACCAGCCTGGGCAAGAGCAAGACCCGTCTCTACAAAAGACAACAATAACAAATTAGCTGGTGTGGTGGTGGCACCTGTAGTCCCAGCTACTTGGGAGGCTGAGGCAAGAGGATCACTTGAGCCCAGGAGTTGGAGGCTGCAGTGAGCTGTGATGATGCCACTGCACTCCAGCCTGGGTGACAGAGCGAGACTCTGTCTCAAAAAAAACAAAAAAAAAAATACATATTCTTGGGTACCACTGCAAAATTATTGGTGATATGCTCTGGGATGATGACTAGCAATCTGTTTTAACAAACTCTCCAGGCGTTTCCACATATGCTAAACTTCCATTACTTCTGCTCTAGAAAAAGCTCCTTCATCTGTATTGTGAATCCCAGTGACTATGCAAATCTTTCTCTCTGCATATTTCTCCCTCCATCCTTCTCCCTCTTCCTCTTCCCTCTATTCATTTAGTCAGTCCAATATTTTATTGTGCTTGTTTCACACATTGTGGCAAGTGTTAGGAATGCAAATCAAGAAGCCGTGACTTCCGGTGAGTTGAAAGACCAGAATGAGGTTTCAACTGTGTTTCATTTTCAGGGAAGTTCTTCCCCTAAAGTGATAGATGGCTATGATTTTTTTTTTCCTAAAAGGCAGCTGAATGGGAGAAAGAATGAAATGTATAAGCTCCTGAAAAGACAGGTGAAAATAGCAACAATTTGTTGGTCCTTGGAAGGCAGAGACTCACAAGATGACACTAGCATCAGGGGACCTCACAGCAATGTCCCTGTGGCGCATGGTTGTGTCTCTCCTGGGGGGACACAGAATTTGCCGTCGGAGTATCAATCAATGGTGTAATACTTAAGATTACCTTAAGATGAGGGTTTTTTTTTTTTCTGCCACGAACAACAGCACCTGGCATGTTTCCCTCACAGACAGAAGTGATCGGTAGGGAAGTTGAAGAAACAGAAAATGCAGGGATAATGTCCTCAGCAAAATAACTGCCAATTTCAGAAATGGGTGTATGTGCTGAAACTCCCACTTGGAATATTTTTCATGTACAGGGAAAGGAAAGAAATGTCAATGATGTCAATATCCATTTGGCACGGACACACAGTAGTAACTCAAAGGAATTAAATAATAAAGTAAATTGGGTACAGCAATCAATACAAGCAATGAAAACCTACAAGAGAAAAAAATCTATATGGTATAAAGTCTACAGCATGAGAATATTTAAAATATTTTTAAAACCTACATAAGTATTTTTATTTATATTCAGTAAAAAAAGTATAGTGAATATCAAAGAAGGGCTGGGTACCCACCAGTCAACATCATCATATTCATACACTTCATCATCCTCACTTTAAGTATTTTTATTGCAATAAATAATAAGGTATATCTGAGGCCCCTCACATCCTATATTTGTATAACCTTGATTCTTTTTCTTCCTCTAGGGCACCACTACACTAACTTGGTATATATTATTTCCATGCACTTTTGTTATATTTGGTATTGCTCTTCTAAAAGAAATTACACTGTTTATTTTTTCTTTTTAAAAAGCTGTATATAGACAGAATCTCCCAGCATGCATGCTATTTTATAATTGGCTTTCTTAGTTAATATATATATTTTTATTAATGTTGATATACTCAGGTTTGCTTCCTTAATTTTAACTACCATAGAGTATGCACTACATTGTTACATCGTAATTTCTTTCTCCACTTTTTAGCTGATAATATATGGTGTTTGTCTTTTATCCTTTATATACTTACGGATACATATACAATATGCATGGGGGTTACCATACATGGGAGTTACCCCTGGGAAGGGAAGGAGAAGACCCGAGGCGAATAGGAAAAGGGTGTCTTCTGTATGTACGTTATTTTTTTAACTAAAAGAAAAAGACATGAAGCTAATATATCAGAACATTATCATTCGTTAATTCTGTAAATGAATGCATGGTGTCATGTTCTTTTATTATTACTACGATATCTGTTCTGTTCTTTTAATTAAACATATTTGGTAGCTTTATAAAAAGGAACAGGTAGACAAGGGAAGTAGCCTACTGGGTTTGTCTGAGGCTACACTTCCTTCCCCAGAGATAGCCAGTAAACAGAGATAACACCACAGCTCTTCTGTAGGAAGATGTACCGGAAGACAATGGGAAGATAATCAGATGAAGCTGACCAACACCTGTCCCCTCCACCACCACCAGGATGCAAGTAAACGTCAGGATTTTATAACAGTCATCCCATTTGTGAAGGGGAGGATTCATGCCCAAGAGGAAAATGGCTCTTTTCATTATATAAGCAAAGTAGAAGACTAGCAGGATGAGAGCTGCATGAGTATTTTTACAAAGATACAAAAAAAAATTTATGGTGATGACAGACAGACAGGCAGGAGTTCCATGGGGGACCTGGTTCAGATAATCCTATGCATGGATTTTCCTCACAGTTTCACCTGGATGAAACTGTACTAAACACCTGCCCTCATTTCCAAAGCATTGTCTAAGAGACTTTGGGTTACCTGGCTGGCATTATTGTGGAATGATGCTTGACATCTCTCCTGGATGTTGAATGATGGAGACAGAATACCTGTCCTCAGGAAGGGCATATGGAGATCATTTCTGAGAAGAGAAGACCAGGTGATCAGGTGTTGCTTCTTGATTCAGAAGAGCTGTGGAGTGAGGTGGTCACAGGCAGACTATTTGCATTCTCTGTATCCCCAGGGGCCCAATATCCAAAGCTCCTCATTAGATAAATTCTTTTATTGGCCTTAGGATCCCAGGGCTCTGTAAATCCTTATAGACCAAGACTCTAGAAGGGTAGAATTCAGGATGGCTGATTTCCTTACCCTGCAAAGCCAAGATACCCATCCTCTTTTCTCCACCTGTGTCTGCCTGTTTCAGTGTCACATACCTGGCACACATGGATATACCATCCTTCTCTAATTGGAATCCAGTCTTTGTTTAGATACAAACAATACTATCCCTGAAGTCTGATTCTAGTTTCAGGCATGGAAGCACAGTTTATACATGTGGGTATCAAAATACATCTATAAATACAGGTAAGATAGTGTGAAATGCAAACACTCAGAGATATTTCTTTCTAAGAGTCACTGAATGTTTCCTGAACCTTAGTCCCCATTCTGTATATTTAATATAGTAGATTCTAATCTATAATCTGTTATCGACTCTGATTGTGATTAATATAGACGGACTTGTTCATCCCTCTTGAGAGTTTCATAACCACCTTTTCCAATTTCATCACAATAACTTCCATATATATATATATTTCACATTAAGGGTTCCGGTTTTGAAATTATGACTCTTTAGTACCATTTGAATCAAAGTTATAAGTATGTACTAAAGCAATTTATGTAACCAAAATGTTTGTACCCCCATAATATTCTGACCTAAAAAAATTTTAAAATGAAATTATGACTCTTGGTTTTTAATAGAGTTATGAGAAATTACAACATCACTAGCAGAGCGATAGTGTGCTGGTTTATCCATACTCTCAGTAGACTTAGAAAATTTCAAGCATAATTTAATAGGTGGAGATGGTGTTTCATGTTAATACTTCATTACAAACTTTTCATCTTTAACAAATTCAGTATTTTCGTGTGTTTATCGATTTATTTCACCACATGTTCATTAGGCTGGAGCCCTAATCTAGTAGTACTGGTGTCCTTGTAAGAGGAAAGACACCGGAGATCTCTCTCTGTGCATACACAGAGGAAAGGCCATGTGAGGACACAGCAAGAAGGCAGCCAGGAAGAGAGGCCTCACCAGAAACCACTCCCAACAGCACAATGATCTTGGACTTCTATGCCTCTGAACTGTGAGACAATAAATTCCCCTTGTTTAGCCACCCAGTCTGTGATATTTTGTTATGACCAGCCCCGGCCAACTAATACAGTGACCATCGGGGGAAAAGCCTTAGGAAGAAGTCAATACATGAAGGAGGGAGATGCAGCCCTGTGGTTCTGGGGCTTGTTTGTCACTACAACCCACTTAGTTTTAGCTGACTGGTGTGCTACAATAATTAAGACAGGTGATATTAGTGCAGGGATAGATTCCACAGACCTGTTGTTCAGAAAAGAGAGTCCAGAAGAATATCAACACATAAATAAACAGTTTATTTATTGTTGAATTGGCATTACAGTGAATGGATGAACTATTTAATCAAAGGGACTAGGCTATAAAATGAATTTACATTCCTGTCTCACATCAAAGGCAAAACAAAACAAAACAAACTCCAGTTAAACTTTGTATAGGGACTTGGAGGCAGTACAAAGGAATTCTTACATTAAGATGGGGTGGGGGGCTGGGTGCAGTGGCTCACGCCTGTAATCTTAGCACTTTGGGAGGCCAGGGCAGGAGGATTGCAGGAGGCCAGGAGTTGGAGACCAGGCTGAGCAACACAGCAAGACCCTATCTGTACAAAAAATAACAACAACAAAAAATTAGCCGGATGTTGTGGCATGCACCTGTAGTCCCAGCTGCTCCAGAGGCTGAGGCAGGAGGATCGCTTGAGCCCAGGAGTTTGAGGTTGCAGTGAGCTATGATGATGCCACTGCACTCTAGCCCAGAAAAATGAGCAAGATCCTTCTCCAAAAAAAAATCCCTGAAAATAAATTAATTATTGCTAAATGCAACAACACGATTGAATCTCAGAATTGCAATGATGAGAGTCACAACCAAGACACAGAATTCATTCATGAAGTTTCAACTTTAACAAGGTCAAAGAGAATAAAATTTATTTAATAAATTGTATAGGGTTATAAAAAGATGCATTCATGTCCTATGAAAATGGCAGGTTTGCAGGACGTACCATTTTAAGGGCTCATGTCACAGATGTCTTCTGGTTGACTCCCTAGAAAAAACTATTATCAACTGACCCAGGGAAGGGCGCTCAGCTTTCTGCCTCTGGGAATCACCTGTGGGTATGACACTTGCACCTGCTGCAAGCACTGGTGACCCTGAAGAAAACCAGTATTACGGTGAGGCCACCTCGTGAGGACTGAATAAAGTCCTACTCTCTATTCTTGTGCATTCCCTGCCTCTGAAGTTTTTGTGGTGAAAGATAACTCTCTTTATTGTTTGAGTATACAAGAGTGAGCTTTCCTCGGGAGTGATAGTAAGAGGAGTTAAAAACAAAACAAAACAAAACAATAAGAGTTAGGGTTCCTTTTTTAAAAATTGAAATCTCCCATGTCCTCACTGATGAAGTTCAAATATCTCACAATCATCCACAAACCACTGAGATAATCCAATGATGCTAATTTTTAGATGATAAAACTGCGTATGGCAGATGCTAATGTTGTCTCAGAAGAATATGGTTTACCAGTGATTGGCCCTGCTCATTGCTAACTTGGGTATAAAAGCTTAGCTCCATTGCCCCACCGCAGACCTATAGCTGGGGTGCAATTGACATGACCCTAATTACGCAATAAGGTAGACGCTTGTCTCCAGATACAACAACAGATTCACTTAGATCCTTTTCCTGACCTATCCACACTCTGCAACTTTTCTTTTTCTGAGACTGACCTATAAAAAAAACATCACTCAGGCTCAGACCCTGATTCTATGACCCAAGCAAAGAAATTGAGTCTACAGGATTGAAATGATTTGTCAATCACAGATCTAGACAAAAACACAAAGTCAGATTTCGAGCCAGAGTAGAAACGTGCTTAGCCTTTACGTCATCTGGACATGGTGGAAGAACTTGGTGATGGTAGTGTTAGATATTCTGGCTCACCAGGTGTTCTGTCACTTGGACTTACTCTAGAAACCCAAGTCCAAGGCAAGTGTCACATCATAGAAGAGAAGGTATCCTCCCCATAAGTTTCCTCAAGGTTCCCTTCATGTCTTTGTTCCTCAGACTGTAGATAAAGGGGTTTACCATTTGAGGGACCACAGCATACATCACTGAAGCCACTGCAGTCTTCCTGGGTGAGTCAGTAACTGCAGAACTGATGTACACCCCCAAACCTGTCCCGTAGAACAACAACACAACCAAGAGGTGAGACCCACAGGTAGAAAAAGCTTTATACTTTCCTTCTATGGACGCCTTTCTCAAAACAGAGGAGACTACTTGAGTATAAGAGAAAATGATCCCAGAGACAGGAATACCTCCAAATATGCAAGCTGCGAAATATATTAGGATGTTATTGATGAGGGTATCAGAACAGGCCAGCTTGAGGACCTGAGCAAGTTCACAGAAGAAGAGGGGTATTTCCCGGTCCGTGCAGAAGGACAGCGGCAACACGGTGAGACTGAGTAGCAGGGCATTTGCGACGCTAATACACAGAGAGAGTAGAATCATCAGGCCACAGAGGTGGGCATTCATGATGACCGTGTACCTTAGGGGGTGACAAATGGCCACATAGCGGTCATAGGCCATGACTCCAAGGAGACAATTTTCCAAGCCAGCAAAAACCAAGACAAAGCAGACCTGGGTGATGCAGCCCATGTAAGTGATGCTCTGACTCTGAGCTTGGATGTTCACCAGCATCTTGGGGATCGTGGTTGTGCTTAAACAGATATCAGCCAGGGACAGGTTGGAGAGGAAGAAGTACATGGGGGTGTGGAGGTGGGAGTCAGAGCCGACAGCCAGAATGATGAGCAGGTTCCCAAGCACCGTGACCAGGTACATGGACAGGAACAGGCCAAAGAAAAGGGGCTGCAGTTCCGGATCCTCTGTCAGTCCCAGGAGAAAGAATTCGGAAACTCTTGTTTGGTTTCTGGCTTCCATATTGTTGATGATCTGATCTGAAACATAAAATTTGCACAATTCTTTGTTTTTGCTTTAGGTATTTCTATTGCAATAAACAATGTAGGTATATTTGAAACCGCTCACTTTGTGTACATGCACAATCTTGATTTTTTTTCCTTCCCCATGGGAACCAGTACACTAACTAGATATGCATTATTCTCTCACAACTTAAATTATATTTGGCATCCTTCTTCCAAATAACAACAATTGCACTGTGTTGCACTTTAAAAGCTTTATATAAACAGAACTCTACTGCATATGCCATTTACCATTGGTGTTATTAGGTAATTTATTATTTGATTAATGTTGATATATTTAGTCCTCCTTCATTAATTTTAAATACCAGAGTATTCCACTGTATTGTTGCAACACAATTTATTTCTACATTTCCTAACTGATAGGTATTATGGTTACTGCTTTTTAACATATATATGCATATATATCTATGAATACATGTACAATAGAAAACCATGCCTGGGGACTCCATCACATTCAAGATGGTATGCTGTTGGTAAGAGAAGAGGAATAGAGGTGTGCATATTATTTCATTACTTTATAAAAAAGAACCTGAAGCTGATGCAGCATAATGTCAATTATATTTTTTTTAGATACAGGGTCTCAGTCTGTCACCCAGGCTGGAGTGTGGTGGCGTGATCATACCTTACTGAAGGCTCGAACTCCTGGGCTAAAGTGATCCTCTTGCCTCAGCCTCCCAAGTAGCTGGGGCTACAGGTGCACACCACCATGCCCGACTATCATCATTTTATAATTCTGGAATGAGGTGAGGGGTGGTTATGTGTTGTTGTTATTAATCATGCTATCTATGCTGTTCTTCAAAATATTTGGTAATTTTAGACAGAGAAACAGGTAGACTAGGAAGGCAGGCTCCTGAGTCCCTCCGGGTCTCCACTTCTTTTTCCCAAATCCTCCCAGCCAGTGATAATACAAAAGCTCTTGTATGATGATATATCAAGAACCAGGAAAAAGATAAAAGAAGGAGCTGATTGTTATGCACTGAACTATGTTCCCACAAAATTCATATGTTGAAATAAATCCTAACCCCCCCAACACCTCAGAATGTGACTGTGTTTGGAGATGGTTCTTTGAAAACGTAATTAAGTTAAAACATGGTCATTAGAGTGGGCCCTAATTCAATATGACTGGTTCTTTACAAGAAGAGGAGATGAGGACACAGACGTACATATAGAAGGACAGTCGCTGAAGACACAGAGAGGAGACAGCCATCTGCAATTCAAGAAGAGAGGCCTCAAAAGAAACTAACCCTGCAGACACCTTGATCTTTGGACTTCTGGTCTCCAGAACTGTGAGACAATAAATTTATGATGTTTAAGCTGCCCAGTCTGTGGTACTTTGTAATGGCAGCCTGAGCAAACCAATGTACTGACCAAACCAAATATGCTCCTCACCACCACCACAAGAATTCAAGTAAATGTCAGAATATTTTAAAACAGTCATCATGTTTGAGAAGGGGCAGATTTCTGCTTAGCAGGAAATGGACCCTGCCTTCGTAGGGAGTATGAACCCAGCAGAATTGGAACTAGGTGATTATTGGTACAAACGTATATGGGACATGCTCGGTGGCCCACACCTGTCACCTCAGTACTTTGGAAGGCTGAGGCAGGAGGATCGCTTGAGGCCAGGAGTTTGAGACCAGCCTCAGCAAGAAAGAGACCCCGTCTCTACTAAAAATAGAAAAAATTAGCCAGGCATGGTGGTTGCCTGTAGTCCCAGCTTTCAGGGGCTGAGGCAGGAGGATCCTTGAGCCAGGAGTTGAGGTGCTGTGAGCTGGTGACGCCATGGCACTCAGCCAGGCGACAAAGTGAGACCTGTCTCAAAAAAAAAAAAGAAAGATCAAATAATTTAAAAAGAGTAAATTATTTTCTTTCTTATGATTTCCTAATAACTTTCTCTACTTACTTATTGTATGAATACGGTATAAGTACATATAACATACCAAATACTGTATTGTTATGTATTGGTTAAGGTTTCCAGTCAACAGTAGGCTATTAGTAGTTAAGTTTTGGGGGAGCCAAAAGTTAAATACAGATTTTCAACTGTGCAGGGGGTTGTGCCTCGAACCGTGTGTGTCAGGGTCACTGTAATTATAAAGCATTGCTAAGAGTTGGTCAAGAATGCAAACACTTAGGGTCTCTTCTAAGGGCTATTGAATGTTGCTGAACCAAATTGTCTTTATTTTCACAGGGAGCATATCTAATAACGTTTTCTATTGATCAATGCTGACTGCCAAAAATACAGGAAGACCATGATTCCCTATTAGACGTGTTAACAAACACCTTCCCAATTCTCACAATGTTTCAATTACGTTCTTTCTTCACATTAGAGATTTGATTGAAATTCATGTGTCTCATTTTAATTAGGGTGTTAATTCAATTACAAAAATCATTGAAAGGCAGTAATATAGAGATGTATCCATACTCTCAGTAGATATGGCTAGATTTCTTTTTATTTATTTATTTTTATCTCAAAATATTAAGGGGGTACAAACGTCTTTGTTACATGGATACCTTGTATACTGCTTAACGCAGGGCTTTTGGTGTGTCTGTCACCAGAATAGTGTTCATTATGCCCAATAGGTAAGTTTCTATCCCTCAGCCCTCTACCACCTTCCCCCCTTCTTGGTTTCCAATATCTTTATATCTCTTTGTGTCCATGTGTTCAGCTCCTACTTATTAGTGAGAACATAATGGTGTTTGGTTTTCCATTCCTGAGATACTTCACTTAGGATAATGGTCTCCAGTTCCCTCCAAGTTGCTGCAAAAGACATTATTTCTTTCCTTTTTATGGCTGAGTAGTGCTCCATGGCATATATACACCATATTTTCTTTATCCACTTGGGAATTGACGGGCACTTAGGTTGAATCCACGTGTTTGCAATTGTGAATTGTGCTGCGACAAACATCTGAGTGGAGGTATCTTTTTGATAAAATGACTTCATTTCCTTTAGGTAGATACCCAGTAGTGGGATTGCTGGATCGAATGGCAAGTCTGCATTTATTTTTTTGAGGAATCTCCATACCGTTTTCCACAGAAGTTGTACTAATTTACAGTCCCACCAACAGTATATAAGCATTCCTTTCTGCATCCATGCCAGCAAATACTATTTTTTGACTTTTTAATAATGACCATTCTAACAGGGGTGAGGTGGTATCTCATTGTGGTTTTAATTTGCATTTCCCTGATGATTAGGGATGTTGAGAATTATTTTATATGTTTGTTGGTGATTTGTCTGCCTTCTTTTGAAAAACTTCTGTTCATGTCTTTTGCCCACTTTTTGATGGGGTTGTTTATTTTTTCTTGCTGATTTGTTTGAGTTCTTCATAGATGCTGGATATTAATCCTTTGTCGGATGTATAGTTTGCAAACATTTAGATTGCTGGATCAAACGGCAAGTCTACATTTATTTCTAGATTTAGATTTGGCTAGATTTCAGCCATCATTTAATAGGTGGAGAGGGTACTCCATGTTAATATTTATTTTAAAACCTTTTATATTTATTTATATTATCATGTTTATCAATTTGTTTTACAACATGTTAACTCTATGTGAGTTTATAATTTACAAGATATATTATTTGAAACATGATAAGATGGCATTGCAATGACTTTCTTCACCATTTTAACCACTTCACTTTGAAAACCATTGATCAACACTTGTGTGCACATACGGAAATAACATTCATCGGAAATCAAGCAGGTGAGCGGGTAGGAGCGGATGGGTAAATTCACACCTAAGGGGTACAATGCACACTATCTGGGTGATGGGCACACTTATAACTTTGACTCAAATGTACAAAAGCAATTTATGTAACCAAAATGTTTGTGCCCCTGTAATATTCTGAAATTTAAAACAAAATTTTTAAAAAATAAATAAATAATTAACCCAAAAGTATACAAAGAAATCGGTGAGCTCATAAAACAAGGTAAAATTTTCTATGTACCACAAAGAGAACAGTAACTTGTAGAAATAAGATAAGATAAAATGTTCCAGGAACCAAAAAAAAAAAAAAAAAAAAAGAACTCAAAAATAACCTGGTGAGTGGGCAGAAGCCAAGGGAGCTATGAATTTATATCTTTTATATCCATAAGCAAGAAAGTACTTAATGTCTCCAGGTAATGAGAACTCTATGCCCCAGGAGGAGATTCATTGTCAAGCGCAGAGGCAGAACTTCTTTATTTGAGAAGTGATGGGTGAACTCAAGAGTTGAACACTGCCTAAACTCGTGACTGTGGACTCGGAACACCTGAAAGTTTGAGAAAAGCCTCCAAGGAAGAATGTATCCAAGCTTACCCTTGGATTTGGATGGATTTGTAATACTCTCGACATCTTTGAGCAGCAGAAGTCAGTAAACTGAATTCAGGAGTAGAGACCTGACTGGTGATTGGTAAGGACAACTGAGAACTTGCTAGGTGAGAAATCTGGTCCAAGCCTGACCTCAGAAAAATTTGGGAGGACAAACCCTGGAGAGAGCGAGTAGAGAGACCTCCTTTGAGGAGTTTTGCTACAAAAGGATAAGAGAACGAGAATATAGCTAGAGCAGGATGAGAGGTCTGGAGGGGGTTTTTAAAAATATTTTAGGTAAAAAGTCATTTATGTTTGAAGTCAGGATGTCAGACTTTGCACTTGACCTTATGCCACTGCAAGATGTGACCTCTGAGCAGCATAGAATTGGGCCTACTGAAGGGTCAACAAAATTCCATCACTTACCATTGGAAAACTTCCACCTAAATAAAGCCACGAATGCTTTCCTTGATGTTCACGGTCTTCAACACTCTGACCACATGGGTAGAATCCAGCAAGTGACAATACGAAAACAGAGCCAAGTGTGAACTCAGGTCCTGAAAATATGTTTCTTAAAACTTCAAGGTGTTATGACTATATTATTTCAATGAGGCTTCCTTTTTACCCAATTACTTGAGATTGAATCATTATCTCCTAAAGTGATATCTTGCACATTTTATTTTATTTTTTTGCAAAATGGAGGAATAGGAAGAAACATAAAATAGGTGGGGATTGAAAAAACTAAAAACAAAACCAAAAAAAAGCAACAATTTGTCAGTGTGTCCTAACCTGAATTGCAGAACGAGAAGGACACATCTCCTGACACAAGTGTCCGGGCTTCCTGGGTGGCCGTGGGAGGAGGGAGAGGGAGAAGAGTACAAAGAAATTAAAGAGCATTGAGCAAAACACACCTGACACCTCAAAAGCCTTCGTATTTGTGGGACTTAAAACACTTAATACCAATTGCTGAGCAGGGAAGTTACACTTGGTGAGTATGAAGTCCTCGTTATGTAAGATTATCAGGATAACTGGTTGAAGAAATGAGACCCTATTTGAGGAATTGCTTTTTTTCCCTCCCCGGTGTGATGGTGCTTGATTCTGCCACCTTGAGAAATCAGGAGTGTTCCATCCTTTTCCTGCTACCTTTCCCGGCTCACATACGTCACAGGTGCCTTCCCCAGTTAAACACCTTCTTTCTGTACTAAATTCTAGACCCCTTTCTCTAGGTACCTTTAAAAGTACCTTTATGCTAACAAGCAAGGAAGACCGACAGCTTATTTTGACTCAAAAATAAAATTCATATACATGGAGATATATATATACACACATATGTGTCCTGTATAACTGTAAGTGATAACATAGCAAATGTACCATAAAAAAATACAAACAATGCTGCCTCACCAACTTCCAATAAGACCACAACAGAAGGCTCTCCAGCCAATGCTTTCATTTACTTTGGACACCTCTACTGTTTTAACTTCCCACCCACGGAGATGAGCCTGTCTGATGGCCCCATGTCTTTTAGCTTCTGTGGACAGTGATATCTTTAATCCTACCAACCTGCCTTTCACCTGCCCTGTCCTACACTCAAAATCTCCTTCTCCAGGTAAAGTCGTTCTGCGTAGAATAACCTTCCCACAAAGACACATTAAAAAGTTTTGTAGCCAGTCCTCCTCAAAGACGACAATGATACAATTAATTTTATTCAACTGTGATTCTCCATGTGGACTCCACCAGAGATGAGTAAGAAAGGCAGCAAGATAAGATGATTGGAAAAGGTGAAAACTCGGTGGAAATCAACCAGGGGGGAGGGGGGAGGAAGGGAGGGGAAAAAACAAACCCTACCTAATGGGTACTATGAACACTATTTGGGTGACGGGCATGCCTACAGGCAGGACTCAAGCATTAGAAAAGCAATCATGTAACCTAAAGCATCTGTACCCGCTTAATATTTTGAAATTAAAAAACAAACGTGAAAAATCAGACACATTCTTACAAATAAATCAGTGAGAAGATTTCAAAGCAAACGAGATGCCAGAAGAAGATTACCAACCTTTGCCCTCCCCACACTACTCAGACCAGAAAAGGCACCTGATAAATATAATAATAAAAGGAAACAAATTTAGTTGCTGAAGAATGTAGAAAAAAATACATAAGACTATAGGTTTTCAAGATTATGAATATAGGCAAAATAAGGAACCCAATGACACCAGATAAACTTTTATTGAGTACTTACTAAGTTACAGACATTGTACTAAGTGTTTATACTGCTTATGGGGGTGGACTCCACAACGGGAATTATACTCCATATGATCAGTTTAAGGCTCGTAAAGTAATCATTTTCCCCACACCAGGAATCAGATTAATAAAGGGGTATATAATCCAATTCTCAGTAATGAGATTCAAGGGGCTATGGTCTGGATGACTCCGTGCAATGCTAATTATCAATAGACCCAAGGAAAGGACATTTCCATCTCTGGACATTATGTCTGGGTGTGGGATTCCCACATCTGTGCAGCAGTAGGGGTCTATGAAGGAAGCCATCCTAGCAAAAAGGAAGATTAAGTGAATTTTCCTCTACATTCCCTACCCCTGAAGTCCTTGTAATAAAAGATAATTCTCCTTATTGTTTGTGAACTATTAAATATAGTCTCTTTCTCTTATTAGAAACAGGGTTTCTCGCTGATCAAGATCAAATGTCTCACCAACGTCTCAAATCACTGAGATGATCTAATTATAGCAACGTTTTTAGATGGTGAAACTGAGTGTAGTGGATACTGAGGTGGCCCTGCACGGATTCACTTTACCAGTGACCCATCTTGAGAACTACTGAACTGAGGTACAAAAGATCATCTTCCATATTTTGTGATAGCTTACATGTGGGGTGCAATTCACATGGCTGTAGCCACGGGATGAGGCAGAATTGAATCTCTGCTATGATCATAGCCTTGTTGGATCTTTTCCTGGATCTATCTGACTTCTTCAACCATTCTTTTCTCTGAGAACATTCCAGCAACATCACTATAACCCTTGCCTCGGGTTCCGCTTCTATGGACTCCAGCCAAAGAAACTGAGCTTAGAGAATGGAGCCCATTTTTGCAAAATCACTGTGCTATACAAACAGCAAGTGAGGTTTCAACCCCAAGTTAAAATTTACTTACCCATTTTGTTATCTAGTCAGTTTAGAAGAACATAGAGATGGAAGAATCAGGCATTCTGGCTCACTAGCATTTCTATCACTTTGGCTCATTTTGAAACCCCAGTCCAAAGCAGACAGTAAAACCAGAGAAGAGAGGGTATCCTACTAATGAGTTTGCACAGGGCTTTCTTCATATCCTTATTCCTCAGGCTGTAGATGAAGGGGTTCAATATGGGAGTGACCATAGTGTACATCATTGAAGCCACTGCAGTCCTCCTTGAAGAGTCAGAAATGGCGGAACTAATATACACCCCCAAACCTGTCCCATAGAACAAGGAAACCACTGAGAGGTGAGATCCACAGCTGGAAAAGGCTTTATACTTTCTTCCCGACGACGGCATTTTCAAAATAGAGTAGGCTACCTGAGTGTAAGAAAAAATGATTCCAGACAGAGGAATGCCACCTAACGTGCAAGCTGCAAAATAGATCAGAAAGTTGTTGATGAGGGTATCAGAGCATGCAAGCTTGATGACCTGAACGACTTCACAGAAGAAAAGGGGGATTTCAACGTCTGTGCAGAAGGACAGCCGCAACACCATCAGACCGTGGAGCAGGGCGTCCGCAATGCAAATGGACAGGGAAAGGGAAACCAGCAGACCACAAAGATGGGAATTCATGATGACCGTGTACCTCAGTGGGCGACAGATGGCTACATAGCGGTCGTAAGCCATGACTGCAAGAAGAAAACTTTCCAAGCTAGTGAAAATCAGGACAAAGCAGAGCTGGGTGAGGCAGCCTGTGTAAGTGATGCTCTGACTCTGTGCTTGGATGTTCACCAGCATCTTTGGGATCGTGGTTGAGCTTAAGCAGATGTCAGTGCAGGAGAGACTGGACAGGAAGAGGTACATGGGGGTGTGGAGGTGGGAGTCAGAGATGACAGCCAGGACGATGAGGAGGTTTCCCAGGACAGTGACCAGGTACATGGACAGGAACAGGCTGAAGAGGACGGGCTGCAGTTCTGGATCCTCTGTCACCTCCAGCAGTAGGAATTCTGAAACAGTTGTTTGGTTTCTGGGTTCCATGTTGTTGATGCATCTGATAAAAAAGATGGGAGAACAAGACTGTAAAATGTGTGCTTTCTAGAGCAGCAGATGAAATATCACCAGACAGAAGCAACACCTTTGGAAGTGACGGGAGGGATACTGGAAAGAGATACAAAAGCCTTGTCTACGTGTAACATTTTGTTGCTTTTGCAAAACCTGAACCTTAAATAGCAGAGGGTCAACAATGTAAATTCCGGAAAGGGTTAAGAGTGGTCATTTTTTAAAATTACGCCATCCTTGGGCTGGGCGACGTTGCTCATGCCTGTAATCCCAGCACTCTGGGAGGCCGAGGCGGGAGGATCGCTTGAGCCCGGGAGTTCGAGGCCAGCCTGGGCAATATAGCGAGACCCTGTCTCTACAAAAAATAGAAAAATTAGCCAGGCATGGTGGTGGTACCTGTAGTCCCAGCTACTCTGGAGGCTGAGGCAGGAGGATGGCTTGAGCCCAGGAGTTTGAGGTTGCAGTGAGCTGTGATGACACCACTGCACTCTACCCGGGCAACAGAGCAAGACTCTGTCTCAAAAATTAAAAAAAAAAAAAAAAAAAAAAAGTTACACCATCCTTGCTGCTCTGATTATCTAAAACATTTGGTAATTTTATAAAGAGAAACAGACTAAGGAGGCAGCTTTAAGATTTTATGTGGATCCCCACAGACTGCAGAGCCTGGAAACAGAGATAATACTTCAGTAATGCTTCAAGAACCAGGAATGGGAAGATAAGGTGAAGTTGACCAAACTTCTTGCTCCCTACAACCACAGAACCACTAGTAAATGTCAGAGAATTTTATAGTCGTCACTCTGCTTTAGAAGAGGCAGATTTTTACTCAGGATGAAAATGGTCCTGGCCATGGTAGACGCTGAGTTATGACATTGGTAGATAAGAGGTACTTGCGTATCGGTGCAAAGATACAAGAAAACACGTGAAGAAGATGATGGACAGTTAGGCAGGAGACCCAGCGTAACTAGGGTCTAATTGTTAGATACAGGTACTGTCTTCACAGTTTCCCCTCTGGATGGAACTGTAGTAAAACACCTGCTTCATGTCCGAACATTTACTAAGGGATCTTAGGGTACCTGGTTGGCATCACAGTGGAATGATGCTTGATATCTCTAGATGTATCATATGGAAGAGATGTCCTCAGGAAGGGCAGAGGAATGGAGTGAGGCCCTGGGATCCCAGACAAGAGCAATCATCTATGGGAAGAGGTTCAGGTGTGGGCTTGCTTTCTTCCTTCCTTCCTTCCTTCCTTGTGCTCTTCTCTTCCTTTCATAGAGACAGGGTCTTGCTATGTTGCCCAGGCTGGTCTTGAACTCCTGGCCTCAAGCAATCCTCCTGCTTCAGCCTCCCAAAGTGCTGGGATTACAGGCATGAGCCACGGCGCCTGGCCTGTGGTGTGCTATTTCTTTGCTAGGGAAGAACTGCTGAATGAGGTGGTCACAGGCACATTACAGACTTTGTATCCCTAGAGGCTCAATTTCCAAAGTTCCTCATTAGCCAAGGAATTTTTATTGTCACTGTGATCTCAGGACACTTAAATCCTTACAGACCAAGACTCTAAAAGGGAGAAATTTAGGATAGCTGCTTCTCTGACCCTAGAGGCCAGGTGTACACCACTCCTTGTTCTCCATCTGGGTCTGCCCATCTCCATTTCATATACCTTGCACACCTGGTAGCTCCTGCATCCTCCAACTCCTAGGCTCAAGCGATCCTCCTGCCTCAGCCTCCAGAGTAGCTGGGACTACAGGCGTGCACCACCACGCCTGGCTAATTTTTCTATTTTTTGAAGAGACGGGGTCTCGTTCTTGCTCAAGCTGGTCTTGAACTCCTGACCTCAAGTGATCCTCCCGCCTTGACCTCCCAAAGTGCTGGGATTACAGGCATGAGCCACCACACCCGGCCTAGATCTTGATTTTTAATAGAATTGTGAGAAATTACAATATCATGACAAAGCATTAGTGTATAAGTATAATCTCAGTACATTTAGTCAGATTTCACCCATCCTTTAATACATGGAGATGTTATTCCATATTGATATTTAATTTATAGGAGTACAGAAGGCTTTTTTGGGAAAAAAGATATTGAATTAAAAATTTTTATTTTCAAAGAATTAAATATTTTCGTGCGTTTATCAATTTATTGTTCTCTCTCATTAAATACTTCTTTATGACCTTTCTTAACCTACAGTATTCTTGCTATATTAAAACCAATATGAGACAAGAGGGCATTGTAATGTCATCTTCCATTATCTTAACCCCATTCACTTCAAATAGATAAGAAATAAAATAGAAAAAGCCATATAGATATAAAATATAAAAAGCCAAGAGCACAGGCAGAGCTTTGTTACTCAGAAATGTGAGTGAGATCAGTTGTTTTTAATATTTAGCCTCCACATATGAGTGAGAACATGCAAGACTTGTCTTTCTGGGCTTGGTTTATTTCACTTAACATAATGTTCTCCAGTTCCATCCATGTTGTTGCAAATAGCAGGATTTTATTCTTTTTTTATGGCTGTATAATATTCCACCGTGTATATGCACCACAATTTCTTTATCCGTTCATCCATAAAACATCACATGTACCCTATAAATATATACGACCACTATGTATCCATAATAATTGCAAATAAAAAGCTTCAGAAAAAGAAATGTAAATGGACACAATAGTTGTGGACACTGCCTGGCCCTATAACTGTGGAGCTAGAACAGCTGAGAGTTTCAAAAAAAAAATCCTTCAAGGAAGAACTGAGCCAAGCTTCCTGCTAGCTCCGTGGCTGAATTCTTTGATAGTCTCAATGTCACCAAGCAGCAGAATCAGTCATTAGATGGAACTCGAGGCTGAAGGGCTGGTGACTGGTAAAGATAACTATGAAGCCATTAGCTGAGGAATAGTGAGCACACGGATAGAAAGAGAGAGAGGAAAACACCTAGCAATTCAAGTAGAATCTGCAAGTCAAAGTTTAAATACCCAGGGGAAAAATGAGCCTAAAGTGATGAATCTACAAAATCTACGTTAATGCATTCCAGATGAAATTACACTTGTAAAAGTGGCATGATAAAGATTTTAAAATAAATGTTTGCTTTTGGAGTCTGCCTGACTTTCAAATTCATGCGAGTTGTCACATGTGTCAGTACGTTATTCCTTTTTGTTGCTGTCCTGTATTCGATGAGAACAATAGACCACAATGTATTCATCCATCCCCCGTGGAAAGAACCTTTGGGTTGTTTTGCATTTTATCACTTATGAATGAAGCTGTTATAAGTATCCATGCACAGGTTTTGGTAACATATGATTCCATTTATAGAATATTATGAAAAAGACAAAACTGTAGGGATGGAGAACGGATTGATAGTTCATAGGCATAAGACGTAGCGGAATGTGTGCCTGCAGAGAGGCAGCAGGGTGGGTTATTGTGGGGTGATGTAACTGCTCTATGTCTTGATTGTGGTGGGAGTTACAAGAATCTATACATATGTTAAAATTCAAAGAATAGTACTCAAAAAACACATTTCAGTGTATGATAATTTTTAAATTTTATTTTTAATCGGCAAATAATAATTGTATATATTTATGGAGTACAACATGATGTTTTGATATATGTATGCATTATAGGATGATTAAATCAAGCTAATTAACATATCCATCTCCTCACATAATTTTTTGTGGTGAGAACATTTAAAATGTACTCTGTTAGCAATTTTCAGATAGATATTACATTATTATTAACTATAGTTACCATGTTGTGCAATTGATTTCAAAAACTTACTTTTGTCTAGCTAAAGCTTTGTACCAATTTACCAACATGTCTCCTTTAATGATACCTTCCCTGTCCTCCCAGCCTCTGGTAACCACCATTCTACTCTTTACTTCTATGGACTTAACTTTTTATAGATTTCACATATATGTGAGATCATGTGCTATTTGTCTTTCTGTGCCTGGCTTATTTCACTTAGCATAATGTCCTCCATGTTTAAACATATTATGGCAAATGACAGAATTTCTTTCTTTTTAAAAGTTGACCATATTTTCCTTACCCACTCATCTGTTGATGGACACTTAGGTTGATTCCATATCTTGGCTGTTGTGAATAATGCTTCAATAAACATGAAAGTGCATGTATTATAACTTTTAAAATAAAATTTTAAAAGAGCAAAAACATCAGTATGTTCAGCATTCTCAGAGCTTCTGAACAGAAAACCAAACATTTAAAAAAGAACATCTCAGGGCTTTGGGAGGCCAAGGCTGGAGGATTACTTGAGCCCAGGAGTTCAAGATCAGCCTGGGCAACATAGCAAGACCCCCATCTCTACAAAAAAATTAAAAAATTAGCTGGGTGTGGTGGCACGTGCTTGTAGTTCCAGCTACTCAGGAGGCTGAAGTGGGAGGATGGCTTGAGCCCAGGAGTTTGAGGTTACAGTGAGCTATGATCATGCCACTGCACTCCAGTCTGGGCAACAGAGCAAGACCTTGTCTCTAAAAAATAAAAAAAATTATTTTTTTTTAATTTTAAAAAAGGATATCCAAAAAAGTCACACACATAAAGAAATTTTCAATGCATATAAGACTAATATTCTGATTATATAAAGAACTCATGAATTAATAAGAAAAACATAAACAGCTCATTAGAAATACCACAAACAGATATCTAACAAATAGGAAAATAAATGTTCCCCAAATAAGTGAAAAGACCTTATAATAACAAGAAATATGTCAATTAATGAAATAATTTTTATAACCTATAGGCTGTCAGTATATGTGAAAATGTGTTGGTGAAGGCATGTGTCACCAGGAACTTTGCATGGATGTGTAAATTGGTTCAACCACTTTGGAACTACCCAAAGAAGAATACTTACTCCTTTATGCCCAATAATTCCATCTCATCCATAAAAACTCTCACATTTTTACTAGAAGGTATGTATAAGAATATTCAAACAGGTTTATTCATAATAGAAAAATAGTTATAAATAAATAAAATTTCCATCAATATCAGAGAAGATACCTGATTTGAAAATCATTACACATAAGTAAAAATACAGAGTATTGGAAATAAGGTAGTTACTGCTACACCCAACATCATGATTGAATGTCAAAAGTAGAATTATGAAAAAAACAATCAGAGTAAAAAAACTCATACATTAAGATTAAACTTTTCACCAGTTTGGAAAAAGGCAAATTTATAAATTGGGTAAGAATACAAACAAACAATGATAAGGGATAAGATGATGAGGTTTAATCCAATTGCCAGTTTTATACAGCAAATATTCTCAAATATTGGCAATTCATAGAAATCAACCTAAAGAAGGTCAAAGAAAATGATACGTATAGAACTCAGGATGGTGTTTTTCACTGGGAGGGAACAGGATGATGTGAGTGGGAGACCCTTCAGACGGGTCCTGTGATGATAGCATTGCTTTTTTTTTTTAAACCCTGGGTAGGTAAATGCATCTTTATTGTGCTCCTCTTCTTCTTCTTCTTTTGAGACAGAGTCTTATTCTGCTGCCTGGGCTGGAGTGCAGTGGCATCATCATAGCTCACTGCAGCCTCCAACTCCTGGGCTCAAGCCATCCTCCTGCCTCAGCCTCCTGAGTAGCTGGGACCACAGGTGTGCGCCACCACACCTGGCCAACTTTTCTATTTTTTGTACAGACGGGGTCTCACTCTTGCTCAGGCTGCTCTCGAACTCCTGGCCTCAAGCCATCCTCCTGCCTCGGCCTCCCAAAGTGTGGGATTACAGGTGTGAGCCATCACACCCGGCCTTTGTGCTACTCTTCTCTCAGAACTACACATAGATTTTATGCACTATGTTGTGGATGATAATTAACAAGTAAAATTAAGGAAAGGACTTCTGTATTCCTAATTCTACACACATTTTCATGTGTTCTTGTAATATTAAAGTCACAAATCTCAGACTTCAGAGGTCATCAGAGTTTTACAAAGTGCTTATTAAAAATTCTCATCACTCACATGTCTCCCAGAGGTTTAGTGTCTGTAGTTCTTGGGTAAGGTAAGAGAACCTGCAGTACAAAGGCCTCAGGTGATTCATCTCTGAAGCTGTTCTGTGGACATGAAGCAATAAAGTCTGTACAAGAAAACACTGGGAGTGACAGGCAGGGAGCTGTTTCTCAGATGGGGTGCTGAAAATAACACCACCCGCTCAATCTCCTGTGAGAACCACAATAGGCATCTCCAGCCACTTTGATTCCTCTTTGAGACCTCTACTGTTTCACCCACACCCATACAGATAATTCCTACTGCTGGCTCCACTTTTTTGAGCTAACGGTGAAAGTGTTGCCCCAAATCTTGCTAAATTAATTCCCTTTACTCCTGTCTTGGCATACACTCAACATCTTCTCAAAGAAAAGTAGTTCTCCAGAGAATAACTTTCATCATAAAGACACATTAAAAAGTTTACATGAGAGCCCTAAGATAGGAGCCAAGCCTCTAAGACTTCAAACACATAATTAATTTTATTCAATTATATTTTTCTGTGTGGACTCCACCAAAGATCAGTTAGAAACACAAGGTAAGATGACTTAGGGGAAACGCGAAAACTCAGACACATTCTGTAACAAATAAATCAATGAGAAGGTTTCAAAGCAAATAATATGCCAGAAGAATATTACCAACTTTTTCCCTGCCTACCTAGTAATTATTTATTTTATCATATTACTCAGAACAGAAAAAGCAGTCAGTAAATAAAACAATAAAACAAATCTAATTGCTGAAGTAAGTGGTAAAAATATTCAAGACCAATGAGATTATAAGATTATGAATATACCTGCTGGGCACAGTGGCTCATGTTTGTAATCCCAGCGCTTTGGGAGGCTGAGGTGGGAGGCTTGCTTGACCCCAGGAGTTCAAGACCAGCCTGGGCTTCATAGCAAGATCCCCGTCTCTACAGAAAAAAAAATGTAAAAATTAGTTGGGTGCAGTGTTGTGCACCTGTGGTCCCAGCTACTCAGGAGGCTGAGGCAGGAGGATCGCTTGAGCCCAGGAGTTTGAGGCGGCAGTGAGCTATCACCACTGCACTCCAGCCTAGGTGACAGAGAGAGACCCTGTCTCATAAAGAAAAAAGTGGATATAGACAAGATATAGAGCATAATGATACTAGTTAAATTTTATTGAGTACTTACAAGATACCAGGCATAAATTACATTCTAGATGATTAATCTGAGGGTCTCATAGTAATAATTTTTCCTAACACCAGGAATTATAATACATTAAGAAGTGGACCTACGATCCTACTCTCAGTGATAAGAATGAAGGAGATGTTTTCTGGATGACACTACAGAAATGTCTATTATACATACAGTCTCTATTCTTTGCAGGCTCACAGAAGGACAGTCAGTTTTCTGTCTCTGGGCATCATGTCTGGATATGATGCCTGCATCTTTCACAGCCATGTGGGACCATGAGGAAAACCAGTCCTAGCATGAAACAGCCTCAGGAAGGACTGGATAAATGCCCACACTATTTTTCCTATACTTTCTCTACCTCTGACATCCTTGGAATGAAAGATAGCACTCTTATTGCTTATGCACATTTGAATCAGGGTTTCTTTCTTAGAAACAAGAGCTTCCTCACTGATCAAGTTCAAATATCTCAAACCACTGAAATAATCAAATTATAGAAATTTTATAGATGATGAAGCTCAGTATTGCTGGTGTTAATGTTGCTGTGCACAGAGACCAGTCACAGGAATTACTGGATTGGGCAATGAAAGGTCAGCGCCCATATCTCATAGTAGCCTTAACTCTGGGGTGCAATCCACATGGCCCTATTCATGAGATCAGGCAGAATCTAGTTTGTGCTAACCACAGCCTCGTTTTGATCCTTTCCCTGCCCCATCCAACATCTCCTATTTCCCTTCTAATGAGTACATTCCCCACAAAATTGCTGTAACTAGAATTCAAGATCAGGTTTGTTTTCTATGGGCAATGACCAAACTAACTGAGCGTAGAGAATAGAACTCATTTTTGAAACATCTTGGAGCTATACAAAAAGCAAGTCAGGTTTCAAGCCAAGTTAATATGTACTTACCCATTATGTTAACTAGTCATTTTAGAATAACTCGGTGACGAGAGTCAGGCACCAGTATACCTTTCACTTTGACTCATTCTAGAAACCATACCCCAAAAGAGATGACACAATCACAGAAAAGAAGGTATCCTACCCAAGAGTTTCCTTATACCTTCTATCATATTCCTGTTCCTCAGGCTGTAGATAAAGGGGTTTGCCATTGGAGTAACCACAGTGTACATCATTGAAGCCACTGCAGTCTTCCTGGGAGAGCGTGTAAATGCAGAACTGATGTACACCCCCAAACCTGTCCCGTAGAACAAGGACACAACCGAGAGGTGAGACCCACAGGTGGAAAAAGCTTTATACTTTCCACTTGCTGATGCTGTTTTCAAAACAGAGGAGGCAATTTGAGTATAAGAGAAAATTATTCCAGACAGAGGAATACCTCCAAATATGCCAGCTGCAAAATAAATCAGGATGTTATTGATGAGGGTATCAGAACAAGCAAGCTCGATGACTTGAACAACTTCACAGAAGAAGAGGGGAATTTCCAGGTCTGTGCAGAAGGACAGGCGCAACACCATCAGACCGTGGAGCAGGGTGTCCACAATGCTAATAGACAGGGAGAGAAGTATCAAGAGGCCACAGAGACGGATATTCATGATGATCCTGTATCTCAGAGGGTGACAGATGGCCACGTAGCGGTCGTAAGCCATTACTGCAAGGAGAAAATTTTCCAAACTAGCAGAAACCAGGACAAAGCAGATCTGGGTGAGGCAGCCTGTGTAAGTGATGCTCTGACTCTGTGCTTGGATGTTCACCAGCATGTTTGGGATCGTGGTTGAGCTTAAGCAGATGTCAGTGCAGGAGAGACTGGACAGGAAGAGGTACATGGGGGTGTGGAGGTGGGAGTCAGAGATGACAGCCAGGACGATGAGGAGGTTTCCCAGGATGGTGACCAGGTACATGGACAGGAACAGGCTGAAGAGGACGGGCTGTAGTTCTGGATCCTCTGTCACCTCCAGCAGTAGGAATTCTGAAACATTTGTTTGGTTTCTGGGTTCCATGTTGTTGGTAAATCTGAAGAAAGGATAGGCTGACGAGACAACAAATACGTATTTTGTAGACCAGCAGGTGGAGCGTCAGCAGAGGTAGACACCATGGCGGGAAGGGAAGGAGACTAATAAGGGACAATATAAAAGGTGTTCCTTCTGTATGTATATTATTTTGTTACTTTTTAAAAATGACCTGCAGCTCAATTAGCAAAGTGTCAACATTTTTAAATTCTGCAAAGAGTGAAGGGGTGGCCATTTTTAAAATAATTACACTATCTACGTTGTTCTGATCATTTGCCACGTTTGGCTAATTTTATAAAGAGTAACCGACTAGGGAGTCAGCTTGAAGATTCTATCTGGATCCCCAGAGACCTCAGAGGCAGGAAACAGAGATAATACAAAAACGTGTCAGGTGGCAGAAAGGGGATGTTAAGGTGATGTTTACCAATGTTTCTGCCTACCCCAGCATTACAAGATTGCAATCAAATGTCTGAGAATTTTAGAACAGTCTTCCTGTTTCAGAAGGAGATCGCTGCTCAGTAAAAGGAGGTTGTTTCCGCAGCCTGGCAGCAGAGACAATACACAGGTGTGTTAAAAACCAGGAAGTGGAAGATGAGGTGTGACCGGCCAAGCCTCCCTGCTGTCACTACTACAAGAATTAAGTAAATGTCAAAGCGTTTTGTAATATTCACCATGTTCATGAAGGAGCATATTCCTGCTGAGGAGGGAAATGGTCTTGGCTGTTGTACAGAGAGGGTAGGAGACCTGCAGAGTGAGAGTTGTTTGAGGGTTGGAGAAAAGGTACCAGGGGACAGGTCAAGATGATGGAAGGCAAGTAGGCAGGAAACCCACGGGGACTGGGTTTGAATCAACATTATGCATGCACTCTCCTGACATTCCCCTGGATACACTTATAGCAAGAAACACCTGTTCTCATTTCCAAACATTAACTAGAGGACATTCGGTTACCTGGATGACATCACCGAGGAATGATGCTTGACATCTCCCCTAGATGTCAAATGATGAAGACTGAAGACCTGTCCTCAGGAAGGGCAAGGGGACTAACGGGGATATTGGGCTTCTGGGCAAGAGGAATCATATCTGGGAGGATGCTTGGGTGTGCTGCTTCTTTAGTGGGAAAGGATTTCTTAAAGATTTACTTATTTTATTTTATTTTGTAGAGACGGGGGTCTTGCTATGTTGCCCAGGCTGGTCTTGAACTCCTGGCCTCAAGCGATCCTCCGGCCTCGGCCTCCCAAAGTGCTGGCATTACAGGCGTGAGTGAAAAGGACTTTTCAGTGTGGTTGTTACAGACAGAGGAGACTACTGGAAGTATCTCTACCCCTGAGGGACCAATACTCACAGCTCCTCATTAGTCACACAATGTTATTGTCATTCTGATCCTAGGGCAGTGCAAATCCTCAAAGACCAAAACTCTGGAAGGGAGGAATGCAGCATGACTTGTTCCCTGACCCTATGAGGCCAGGTGTAAGCCACCCCCTTTCCTCCACCTGTGTCTGCTCACCTCCACTTCACATGCCTTGCAAGCGTAGACACACCGTATTTCTTGAATTTGTTTTCCAGTCTTCTGTTTTAGGTTGATGACAATATGTGGTCATTAAGTATAGTGAATATTGCCCATGCTGGACAACAGATCTCTTGAACTCGTCCTTCTGTCTAACTGTAATTACCCATCATTTGACCAACATCCCCTCATCCACCGTGACCACCCCAGCCTCTGGTAACCACTATTTTACTCTGTTTCTATGAAATCAACTTTTTTTAGATCCACGTATGGGTGAGATGGTGCAGTATTTGTCTTTCTGTGCCTGGCTTATCCCACTTAGCAGAATGTCCTCCAGGTTCATCCATGTTGTGGCAAATGACAGAATCTCCTTCTTTTTTAAGGCTGAAACATATTCCATTGTGTATATACACCACATTTTCTTAATCCAGTCATCTGCTGATGGACACTGAGGTTGATTCCATATCTCGGCTGCTGTGAATAGTGCTGCAATGAACAGGGAGTACAGATATCTCTTCAGCATACTGATTTCAATTCCTATGAAATTCAAGACTACAGACATAAGCAACTATAATTACATATATACACATATGTGTGTACACACACACACACACACACATATATAGTTGGCTCTGAGTATCCGCAGACTCCACATTCATGGATTCAACCGATCTTGGGTCAGAAACATTCAAAATCTAACAATACAACAACAAAAAAAATACAAATTGAAAACCAATATAGGAGCCCAGCCCAGTAGCTCACTCCTTTAATCCTAGCACTCTGGGAGGCCGAGGCGGGAGGATTGCTTGAACTAAGGAGTTCGAGTCCAGCCTGAGGAAGAGCAAAACCCTGTCTCTACTAAAAATAGAAAAATTAGCCAGGCATGGTGGTGCACGCCTGTAGCCCCAGCTACTCGGGAGGTTGAGGCGGAAGGATTGGTTGAGCCCAGGATTTGGAGGCTGCAGTGAGCCAAATCAGTGAGTGATGATGCCCCTGCACTCTAGCCTGGGCAATAGAGTTAGATCCTCTCTCTCTCTCAAAAAAAAGTAGTTATAGAAATGTTAAAAATCAATAAAAGGAATGAATTTTAGGTTTGACAAATGTACAGACAAAAGTGTGGCTTAGAAGATACTTGATTTTTCCGCTCAGAAAAGGATAGAATACAAGTTGATTTTTAAAAATGAGAAGTAGTTAAAAGACACGGACACATGGAGAAGTTCTGATGTGTATCAGAAAGTATTTATAGGAGAAGAGAATGGGAGCACAGTGGAGAAACAATATCTGAAGATACAGAGAGCTGAACAATTTTCCAAATTGATGAAAGACCTAACTCCTTACATTGAAATAGTTTAATGAGGGCTGAGTAGTATGGGGGGAAAGGTTCATAAAGAGACATGATATTAAACAAATATTTTTGTGAACCTATGGGACCAGGTGTCTACAGGCTCAGACACTCTGGGTTCTGAAGACACAGACCTGAAGAAAATAGGGGTTAAAAATTCTTGCCTTCATACAGCTTAGAGTCCACTTGGGAAGACAGAGTGTGAACGAATAAATAAACATGCAGTTTGACAGATGGTAATGAATGTTAGAGAGAAAAAATAAAGCAGAAAAGGGCATTGGCATGTGGGAAGGCTGATGCAAGTTAATTTAGGTCTTACTGAGACGGTGACTTCTGAGGAAAAGAAAGGTGAGGCGTGGGGAGGCGTCTGATATCTGGTAAAAGAATTCCAGGTAGGGAAAATGGCACGTGCAAAGGTCCTGAGGTGGAAGCAGGCCTGGTGGGCTCAGTGACTGTGAAGGAACCCAGTAGGGCTGAAATAGAATGAGCCAAGAGGGAAACAAAGAGGTATGGGGAGGGAGATTGTACAAGTAACCTCCCGATGGCAAAGGCAGACTCAGGGTACCCCAGGTTGGTGCTATTTTAATCATCTTAAAATTGTCGTGGCTTGAACTATGGTGATGATAGTAAAGTTGGCGAGATTTGGCTGGAGAACAGATGTATTTGGACGGTATAGACCAAAGTGCTTTCTGAAAGATTGTGCCCAGGGTGTAGGAGGAAGTGTACAATTAGGATGATGCCAAGATTTTTCACCTGAGCAGTTCAAAGAATGGAATAGCCATCCACTGTGACAGAAAAGGCTGTGCGTGAAGCATATTTGAGAGGTTCATATCAGGGTCGTAGTTTTGGAAATGTTAAGTTTGTAAGTTGCCTATTAGGCATCCACAGGTGAGCTTAGGTAGGCACTTGGATACACAAGTGTGGAATTCAGAAAATTCTTCTCTCAAGGCATAAAATTGGGAATCACCTTGGTATATGATTTTTTTCTTAAATTGGGATGAAATATAAATAACATAAAATATACCCTCTTAACCATTGTTGTGTGTAGAGTTCAGTAGTGTTAAGTACATTCGCATTGTTGTGCAACCAATCCCCAGAGCTCTTATTATCTTGCAAAATTAAAACTGTATGCCTTCACATGGATGCAGAGAGAAAGGAATACTTCTACACTGTTTGTGGGACTGAAAATTAGTACAACCTCTATGGAAAACAGTATGGAGATTCCTCAAAGACCTAACAGTAGACCTACCACTCAATCCAGCAATCTGTTGGGTATTTACCCAAAGGAAAAGAAGGCTTTTCATGAAAAAGACTCTTGTACTTGAATGCAGGACAATTCACCACTGCAAAGATGTGGAATCAACTCAAGTGCCCATCAATTCATGAGTGGATTAATAAAATGTGGTATATATACAGCACAGCGTACTACTCAGCCATAAAAAAAGATGAATTAATACCTTTTGCAACAATCTGCATGGAACTGGAGACAATTCTCCTAAGTGAAGTATCTCAAGATTGGAAAAACAAACACAGCATGTACTCACTATTAAATTGGAATTAACCAAAGCACACATGTGCATAAAGGGAAGTAAAACTCCGTGGAAATCAACCAGGTGGGAGGGGGGAGGAAGGATGGGCAAAAAGCTTCCTAATGGGTGCAATGAACACTATTTGGGTGTTGAGCACACCGATAGCTGGGACTCAAGCATTACAAAAGCAATCCATGTAACCCAAAACATTTGTACCCCCTATATGTTTTGAAATTTAAAAAAATCCCCTAGGCCTTTAAACAGAGAGTCCTCATTTTTCCCTTCCCCCTCCCCCGGCCAACATCATTCCACTCTCTGTCTCTATGAATTTGAGTATTCCTGGTAGTCCGTATACGTGGAAGCACACAGTATTTGCCTATTCGTGGCTGGCTGGTTTTTTTTCCTGTTTTTAAATTAATTAATTTATGAATTGACAAATAAAATGTAAATATGTATTGTGTACAGCAAGATGTTTTGAAATATGCATACATTGTACAGTGGTAAATCAAGCTAATGCACACATGCGTTACATCACATACTTGGCACATGCGAGGGAGTTATTCTCCCTGTTCCCTCCCTATGACATCTTGGAAGGGAAATAGCTCTCTTTATAGGTTGAGCATATTATAGTCAGAATTTCTTTCAATTATCCATAACCTTTCTATCCAAAGGCTTCTTCACTGATCAAATATAATATCTCACAGTCATCCAATGCATTGAGATAATCTACTTACAGCAGTTTAATGGACATGAAAACTGAGTGTAGTAGAAGCTGGTGTGGACCTGCCCAGGACAGCTCAGCAGCGGCTGGTGTCTGGAACGACTGCGCTGTGGTGTGAATAATCCGCTCCCACAACTCGCAGTAGGTTTCACTCTGGAGTGCAGTTCACATGGGCCGAAATATTGGATCAGGCACAATTAATTCTCTGCTATGAATACAGGCTTCTTTGGATTCTCACCCTCACCTATGAGACATCTCCCACTTCTCTTCTGAGAATATTTCAACCAAACCACTATAACCCTTGTTGCGGGTTAACTTTTTAATACTACATCCAAAGCAACCGAGCTTTGAGAATGGAACTCATTTTTGAATTGTCACAGTGTTGTACAAAAGGCAAGTCAGATTTCAACCCCAAATAAAAATACACATACCCCTGTTAACTAGTCATTTTACAAAATCTTGGGATACAAGAGTCAGGCATTCTGGCTCACCAAGGATTCATGTCACGTTGACTCATTTTAGAAACCTCAATCCAACGCAGATGACAAAATCACGAGAGAGAGAGAGCATCCTATGGACAAGTTTCCTCAAAGCTTCCTTCATGTCCCTGTTCCTCAGGCTATAGACAAAGGGGTTCATCATTTGAGGGACCACAGTGTACATCATTGAAGCCACCGCGGTGATTCTGGAAGATTCAGTAACTGCAGAGCTAATGTACACCCCAAAAGCTGACCCATAAAACAAGGACACAACTGAGAGGTGAGACCCGCAGGTGGAAAAAGCTTTATACTTTCCCCTGGCTGATGGCATTCTCAAAACAGAGGAGACTATTTGAATATAAGAGAAAATTATTCCAGACAATGGCATACCTCCAAATACACCAGCTGCAAAATATATCAGGATGTTATTGATGAGGGTATCAGAACAAGCAAGCTTGATGACTTGAACAACTTCACAGAAGAAGAGGGGAATTTCCAGGTCTGTGCAGAAGGACAGGCGCAACACCATCAGACCGTGGAGCAGGGTGTCCCCAATGCTAATGGACAGGGAGAGAAGAATCAAGAGGCCACAGAGACGGATATTCATGATGACCCTGTATCTCAGAGGGTGACAGATGGCCACATAGCGGTCATAAGCCATTACTGCAAGGAGAAAATTTTCCAAACTAGCAGAAACCAGGACAAAGCAGATCTGGGTGAGGCAGCCTGTGTAAGTGATGCTCTGACTCTGTGCTTGGATGTTCACCAGCATCTTTGGGATCGTGGTTGAGCTTAAGCAGATATCAGTGCAGGAGAGACTGGACAGGAAGAGGTACATGGGGGTGTGGAGGTGGGAGTCAGAGATGACAGCCAGGACGATGAGGAGGTTTCCCAGGACGGTGACCAGGTACATGGACAGGAACAGGCTGAAGAGGACGGGCTGTAGTTCGGGATCCTCCGTCACCTCCAGCAGTAGGAATTCTGAAACAGTTGTTTGGTTTCTGGGTTCCATGTTGTTGGTAAATCTGAAGAAAGGATAGGCTGACGAGACAACAAATACGTATTTTGTAGACCAGCAGGTGGAGCGTCAGCAGAGGTAGACACCATGGCGGGAAGGGAAGGAGACTAATAAGGGACAATATAAAAGGTGTTCCTTCTGTATGTATATTATTTTGTTACTTTTTAAAAATGACCTGCAGCTCAATTAGCAAAGTGTCAACATTTTTAAATTCTGCAAAGAGTGAAGGGGTGGCCATTTTTAAAATAATTACACTATCTACGTTGTTCTGATCATTTGCCACGTTTGGCTAATTTTATAAAGAGTAACCGACTAGGGAGTCAGCTTGAAGATTCTATCTGGATCCCCAGAGACCTCAGAGGCAGGAAACAGAGATAATACAAAAACGTGTCAGGTGGCAGAAAGGGGATGTTAAGGTGATGTTTACCAATGTTTCTGCCTACCCCAGCATTACAAGATTGCAATCAAATGTCTGAGAATTTTAGAACAGTCTTCCTGTTTCAGAAGGAGATCGCTGCTCAGTAAAAGGAGGTTGTTTCCGCAGCCTGGCAGCAGAGACAATACACAGGTGTGTTAAAAACCAGGAAGTGGAAGATGAGGTGTGACCGGCCAAGCCTCCCTGCTGTCACTACTACAAGAATTAAGTAAATGTCAAAGCGTTTTGTAATACTCACCATGTTCATGAAGGAGCATATTCCTGCTGAGGAGGGAAATGGTCTTGGCTGTTGTACAGAGAGGGTAGGAGACCTGCAGAGTGAGAGTTGTTTGAGGGTTGGAGAAAAGGTACCAGGGGACAGGTCAAGATGATGGAAGGCAAGTAGGCAGGAAACCCACGGGGACTGGGTTCGAATCAACATTATGCATGCACTCTCCTGACATTCCCCTGGATACACTTATAGCAAGAAACACCTGTTCTCATTTCCAAACATTAACTAGAGGACATTCGGTTACCTGGATGACATCACCGAGGAATGATGCTTGACATCTCCCCTAGATGTCAAATGATGAAGACTGAAGACCTGTCCTCAGGAAGGGCAAGGGGACTAACGGGGATATTGGGCTTCTGGGCAGGAGGGATCATATCTGGGAGGATGCTTAGGTGTGTTGCTTCTTTAGTGGGAAAGGGTTTCTTAAAGATTCACTTATTTTATTTTATTTTGTAGAGATGGGGGTCTTGCTCTGTTGCCCAGGCTGGTCTTGAACTCCTGGCCTCAAGCAATCCTCCGGCCTCGGCCTCCCAAAGTGCTGGCATTACAGGCGTGAGTGAAAAGGACTTTTAAGTGTGGTTGTTACAGACAGATGAGACTACTGGAAGTATCTCTACCCCTGAGGGACCAATACTCACAGCTCCTCATTAGTCACACAATGTTATTGTCATTCTGATCCCAGGGCAGTGCAAATCCTCAAAGACCAAAACTCTGGAAGGGAGGAATGCAGCATGGCTTGTTCCCTGACCCTATGAGGCCAGGTGTAAGCCACCCCCTTTCCTCCACCTGTGTCTGCTCACCTCTACTTCACATGCCTTGCAAGTGTAGACACACCGCATTTCTCTAATTTGTTTTTCAGTCTTCTGTTTTAGGTTGATGACAATATGTGATCATTAAGTATAGTGAATATTGCCCGTGCTGGACAACAGATGTCTTGAACTCATCCTTCTGTCTAACTGTAATTACCCATCATTTGACCAACATCCCCTCATCCACCCTGACCACCCCAGCCTCTGGTAACCACTATTTTACTCTGTTTCTATGAAATCAACTTTTTTTAGATCCACGTATGGGTGAGATGGTGCAGTATTTGTTTTTCTGTGCCTGGCTTATCCCACTTAGCAGAATGTCCTCCAGGTTCATCCATGTTGTGGCAAATGACAGAATCTCCTTCTTTTTTAAGGCTGAATAGTATTCCATTGTGTATATACACCACATTTTCTTAATCCAGTCATCTGCTGATGGACACTGAGGTTGATTCCATATCTCGGCTGCTGTGAATAGTGCTGCATTGAACAGGGAGTACAGATATCTCTTCAGCATACTGATTTCAATTCCTATGAAATTCAAGACTACAGACATAAGCAACTATAATTACATATATACACATATGTGTGTACACACACACACACACACACACACACAATAGTTGACTCTCAGTATCCGCAGACTCCACATTCATGGATTCAACCAATCTTGGGTCACAAACATTCAAAAACTAACAATACAACAATAAAAATAATACAAATTAAAAAACAATATAGGGGCCATGCGCAGTAGCTCACATCTGTAATCCCAGCACTCTGGGAGGCCGAGGCGGGAAGATCGCTTGAACCCAGGAGTTCCAGACCAGTCTCAGCAAGAGCAGGACCCCATCTCTACCAAAAATAGAAAAATTAGCCAGGCATGGTGTTGCACACCTGTAGTCCTAGCTACTTGGGAGGCTGAGGCAGGAGGATCTCCTGAGGCTGGGAGTTCGAGGCTGCAGTGAGCTATGATGACACCACTACACTCTAGCCAGGCGACAGAGCGAGAGACTCTGTCTCAAAAAAAAAAAAAATATATATATAAAAAAAACAACTGTTTACATAGCATTTGCATTGTGTTAGGTATGCTAAGTAATCCAGATATGATTTCAGGTACATAGGAGGATGTGTGTAGGTTGTACACGAATACTATTCTATTTAATATGAGGGACTTGAGCATCAGTGGATTTTGGTATCCAAGGGGAGTCCTGGAACTGATTCCCTGTGTACACTGAGGAACAACTGTGTATAATTAAAATAAGCTTTGTAAGATAGCTGCCAAAAAGGGAGGGGGGAGCTATGCTAATGGTTAGAGCCAATGCTAAAAGCAGGAGAAAGCAGGATACATGAAAGAAGCAGAGACAGAGGGCTAGATCCAGAATAAAACTACTGGCTTACTTTCATTGAGTAATTAACAGGTGGCCGGCACTATAGTAAGCTCTTGTCATCATTATGGTGCTGGACTCCACCTAAGACTTTCCAAATCAGAAGATCAGCCTGAGCTGCCCATGATAATCAACCTCCTCTTACCAACCATTTGGTTTTTGGAAGGAGTGTGCGGTAGGCTGAACAAGGGTGCCCAAAAGTATCCAAGTCTTACCCCCAGAATCAGGGAATGTCGCTTATTATGACAAAAGAAGCTTTGCAGATGGGATTAAGTAAGGATCTTGACATGGGCAGATAATCCTGGATTATCTGGACCTTAAATAAAACCACAAGTGTGCTTATAATAAGAGAGAGGAAGAGGGAGACTGTACTATACAAGAGAAGTGACTAACAGAAGCAGAGATCAGAGCAGTGAAGTTCTAAGACAGAGCAAGGGACCAAGAGCCAAGGGACCAAGAGCCAAGGGACCCAGGTGGCCACTAAAAGCAGAAAAAAAAAGCTAGGACACTGATTCTCTCCTTAGAGCTTCCAGTTTCTTTTTTTTTTTTTTTTAATTATTGTTGTTGTTGTTTGAGACAGGGTCTGACTCTGTTGCCCAGGCTAGAGAGCAGTCGCGTCATCGTAGCTCACTGCAGCCTCAAACTCCTGGGCTCAAAGAAGAAACCAGCTATGCCCATACTTTGACCGTGAGCCCAGTGAAGCAGGTTTCAGACTTCTGACCTCCAAGATGGTAAGAAAATACAATGGCATTGTTTTAAGCCACTAAATTATCACGTCCAAAGTCAGGCTGATGATAAAACAATGTTTTCTAGATAACACCTTGGAAAGATGATCTCTGCATTACAAAGACGACAAGGAGAGGCAGTCTGTTTGTTTCCGACTTCTTATTGTGTCTGCAATGTCCCTGCACTGCTCAACCCATTGGTGATCATCAGGAGAGTAGCCTTAGGGAGAAGCCAACACACAGAGGAGTGAAATGGAGCCCTGTGGTTCTGTGCCTGGACCTACCCTATCCCTAAACTCTTTGTTAAGAAAGATGATAATTGGCCTTGGAGGGGTGGCTCACGCCTGTAGCCCTAGCACTCTGGGAGACTGAGGCGGGAGGATCGCTTGGGGCCAGGAGTTCAAGATCAGCCTGAGTAAGAGCAAGACCCCATCTCTACTAAAAATAGAAAAATAGAAATATTAGCTGGGCGTGGTGGCACATGCCGGTTGTCCCAGCTACTTGAGAGGCTGAGGCAGGAGGATCACTTGAGCCCAGGAGTTGGAGGCTGCAGTGAGCGATGATGACGCCACTGCTCTCCAGCATGGGTGACAGAGTGAGACTTTGTCTCAAAATAAATAAATAAATAACAAATAAATAAATAAAATTTTAAAAAGAAATTCTTGAAATCGGTCAGAGAATTTACACCACAGAATTCAGCCAGTGCTACACATCAGAACTTTTACTGACTTCCTAGCAAATCACTGCCTCTAATCACCAATTTCTTCGTCTCCATTATGGGTATAATCATGTTACAGCCCAGCCGGGTCCCTTGCCCATGCCCAGTAAAGGCCAAAATACTGAGACAGCAGGTATTGTAGTGGACAAAGAGTTTAATTTTGCAAGGTGCCAGGTGAGGAGTTGGGAGTCATTTCTCAAATCCATCTCCCTGAGAATTTTGGAGCTAAGGTTTTTAAAGGTGTTTTGGTGAATAAAGGGCTAGGAAATCGGGTCTGCTGATTGGCTGGGGGTGAACTCATAGGGTTGGGAAGCAGAAATCATCTTCTGAGCTGGGACATTTCCTGCGTAGGGGGTCTCAAGGCTTGCTGGAGCTATCTGTTCCCACGCAGGTCCACAGATCCAGTTGATGTCAGTGGTTCCCCCCCACCCCAAGGCAGAGTCTGAAAAATATCTCAAAGACCAGTCTTAGGTTTTACAATGGCGATGCTATCTATAGAAGGGGAGGTTGGGGAAGTCACAAATCTTGCCCCTGTCAAAAAGCACACGTGCCACTTAAGCTACTGTTACAGCAGTGGGGAAGTTAGGGAACAGTGGCTGGTTAACTTCTGGCTACAGCTATACTTTTATAGAAATCAGATTTTTATTACTATTTTTACCTTATGGCTTTACATTATTTTAATACAGGAGGTTTCAATCATAGCATCTAACTCGTAGGTTGAAACAATTTCTTGGCTCATACCAGTAATATTTACTCAGCTCCTATTTGGGTTTGATACATTGTTAAGTAAGCCACGGTGAGCAAACACTGACAAGTTCTTTCTTTTTTTTCTTGTTTTAAATCTCTACCTTTTGTAACCAGAAAAAAAGTGACACATTCTTGTTCTCTTGGAATTGTAATTTGCAGGACAATGTGGACTTTAATCACATAATTACCAAAGTCTTGAATCTCAGTACAATCTTAGATGAGCATTGTCAATGATAGGAACACACATGAGAAAACCCCAAGCCGATGTCAATGGAAAAACCAAATTCTGCCAAAATATTTTAACAGGTTTATTCTGAGCCAGTATGAGGGATCACAACCCGAGAAGCACAGTCTCAAGAGGTCCTGAGAAAATGTGCCTGCGGTGGTTGGGTTACAGTTTGGTTTTGTACATTCATGGAGACACAAATTACAGGTAAAACCATAAATCAATATGTGGAAGGTGTATACTGGTTCAACCTGAAAAGGTGGGACATCTCACAGCAGGGGCTGACAAGTCATATGTAGGTTTTAGGGACTCTTTAGCTGGCAATTGGTTGAAAGAGTTAAACTTTGTATAAGGACTTGGAGGCAGTAGAAAGGAATGCTTACATTAAGATGGGGTGGCGGGCTGGGCACAGTGGCTCACACCTGTAATCCCAGCACTCTGGGAGGCCGAGGCGGGAGGATCGCTTGAGCTTGGGAGTTCGAGACCAGCTGGAGCAAGGGCAAGACCCCGTCTCTACTAAAAATAGAAAAATCAGCCAGGCGTGGCGGCGTGCACCTGTAGTCCCAGCTACTCAGGAGGCTGAGGCAGGAGGATCACTGGAGCCCAGGAGTTTGAGGTTGCAGTGAACTATGGTGATGTCACTGCACTCCAGCCTGGAGTGACAGAGTAAGACCCTGCCTCAAAATAAAAGGTGGGGGATCTGCTGTTATCTTTCATGTGATGCTATTTCAGATTCAGGTTGGAAAGTAAGCTACATTATGCCAGGTTAATTTTTTTAAAAACCCCATTTAATGAGATTTTATGGTTTGTAGGCATGACTCACCAGGTCTAAGAAAGGAATTTGGACCAGAGATAAAAGGTCAGACTTCAGTCCTCACCAAGAACCTGGCCCTAGTGTGGGAGTTACAGGGGGCTACCCTGAGCAGATGCTTCTAAAAAAAAAAAATCTAGAAGCTGTGTAGATGCAATGAGTAGTGTTTCCAAATGGGGCACAGGGAGAATTTTTACGATTACAGATTTTCATATGTATTTTTAAAATATGTTTTAGAAAAAAGGGGACTTCTAGTACAGGTGGGACTTGGTGAAGGGTGACTGTCATTGCTGTTGGGCATCTTGGGCAGCACCTGGCTGTGAGCTCAACTCTGGAACAGAGCAGAGGCAGGAGAGAGGAGTGGGCACAGGCTTGTCCTCCCTCGGGTAAATGGCAAGCCAGCAGTCTCCTTCCCTCTGCTGCAGGAAAGGAGAACAATTTGGGTAATGAGGAGTTTTGGAGATGAGGCCCCCAGGACCAGGAAAAAATATATATATAAACAGACCACATGTCCCCATCAGCACAATTTTCGCCCTTGCCAGACCAGAAAGAATGACATTTTGTCTCTTTTTAAAAAATGTGTCTTGTCCAGAAACTGCACTGACTGTCTCCCTGAAATTCTCAGGGGTTGATTTGTCTTCAACATCCACATCTTGGAGAGAAGCTCCAATTCCTGTGATCCACTATGGACCCATCCTGGAGACACAGAAATCCCTTATAAATTCTGGAGGAAATGGGGCAATTTCTAAATTATTATTATTAATGCCATCTGGGGGTAGTCTTGGCTTAATTAAGTAGAAAGTCTAAAGCAAAAGTTCTCAAAATATTGTCCCCAGACCAGCAGTCAGGGCTTTTCATTTACAACTGTGCTGTCACCATCTAGAATTTTTTTTTTTTTTGTAGAGACAGGGGTCTTGCTATGTTGCCCAGGCTGGTCTTTAACTCCTGGGCTCAAGTGTTTCTCCCGCCTCAGCATCCCAAAGTGCTGTGATTACAGGTGTGAGCCACTGCACCTGGCCATATCTTTTCCTTTTCATGTGTATTCCTGGAGTCTGTACTGTATTTTAGTTCCCATTACATGGATGAGAAACAAAAAGCTCAAGCAGGTTCAAGCATTCCCCTCCTTGGCCTTACCCAGGATTTGAATCCAAATGTGGCTGATTCTACACCATGATTTAGAAACTTCTATAACAACAGTGGCTCTCCAAGTGTGGTCCCCTCATGGGCAGTATTTGCATCACCTGGGAACTTGTTAGAAAAGCAAATAGACAAGCAAAAAGCCCCACCCCAGACCTAGTAAATCGGACACTCTTGGGTAAGACCCAGAGATCTGTGTTTTCACAAGCCCTTTGGAGCATCCTGACGTACACTAAAGTTCGAGAGCCACTGTGCTATTGTAATTTCTGTCTTCCTCAAAAATGACCCGCTCTGTTTGTTTTGTGCCTTTGTTGATGGACCTTGGAGGCTGGGTGTTGAGAGCTCTCTGATTCTCATTGTTGCTTTGCCTCTGACCCCTGGGGGCTCATCATGGACTGTTCCTGTCTCCTCATTTGTGAGAACAATTAGTGGACACCTAGAGACTCACTCAGTCCTTTCTGGCCTCTTTTCAGGGCCCAAAAATCAGTCTCCCAGGATTCCAAAGCAGAGAGGGGACAGAATTGGATTTAAGCCTTGCCCATACTGTGGATTTTTCCAGGAGACAGAACTCACCCGGTCGTTCCTGTGCTGGACTTGGACGTGATCCTATGAAGAACAGGAGGAGGTAGGGTCTGAGTGTACGTGAATGGTGTTAAATATTCCTTGATCTGTAGGATTCCCTGGTGGAGGGAGAAGGATGGGACAGAAGTGAGGGATCTGTTCTCTAAGAAGGGCATTCCCATCCGTGAAGCATGAGACATGAGGGGTGGGTGATTTCTCAAAGCACCTCGAAGAAGAGTATAAGTAAAGCAAACCAGAAAGAGTTCCTTCAACATTTTAAATTAATTAAATTATTTTTTTAAATTGTCGTAAAATATGCATAACGAAGTTTGCCATCTTAACCCTTTTTAAGTGCACAGCTCAGTGGCATTAAGCACATTCACGCTGTTGTGTAACCATCACCACCCTCCATCCCCAGAACTTTCTCATCTTCCCAAACTGGAACTCTGTCCCCATGAGACAGTAACTCTCCACTCCCTCCCCAGCCCCTGGCACCCACCATTCTACTTTATGTTTCTATGAATGTGACAGCTCTAGGGACCTCCTATGAGTGGACTCATACAGTGTTTGTCCTTTTGTGACTGGTTTATTTCACTGAGCATGATGTCCTCCAGGTCTGTACAGTTGTAGCATATGTCAGAATTTTCTTCCTTTTTAAGGCTGAATATTATTTCATTGAAAGCATATACCACATTGTGTTTATCCACTCATCTGTAGATGGACACTTGGGTTGCATCCACCTTTCAGCTCTCGTGAATGATGCTGCTATGAACATGGGTGTACAAATGTTTCTTTGAGACTCTGCTTTTAATTTTGGGGGGTAGATACTGAGACCCAGAAATGGAATTGCTGGATCATTTGGTAATTCTATTTTTAATATTTTGAGGAAGGCTTCAACATTTTAACACACAAAAATTATAAAGACTCTCTTCTTGCATTTTGTAATTTCCCAAATGTATAACCTCTATTCACACTTCCAGAGTATTTAGTGAGTGTTAATGAAACAGATAACAGCCTGTGTTATCAGGAGATTGAGGTGAAAGGGAATATAGTAAACCAAAGTCAACATTTTCTCTCTCAAAAAGAGTAACCCAGCCGGATGTGGGTATGTGCCTGTAGTCCCAGCTACTTGGGAGGCTGAGGCAGGAGGATCACTTGAGCCCAAGAGTTCGAGTCCAGCCTGGTCCAACATAGTGAGACCCCCGTCTCTAAAAAAATTTTTAAAAAATAGAACCACAACAAATTCCTCTTGTATAACCTACTATTCTTATAATAACAACTGTTCTGTTATTAATAAAAATAATAACAGAAATAATTATAGCTAATATTTCTAGAGTATTCACTATGTCCCTAGCACTGAGACCTTTGGTTGTTTAAAGTGTATAGCATATTGTTCATTTGAAGGGACGCAGATGAACATTGCTCAACTTCTTTTCTCTCTGTCATGGATGGACTAATGTCCTTTTCCCCTTGCTTCATAAACCATCATATGGTTTGTGATCCTGTCAAGTGGCCTGAATGGTAGCAATGGCTAGTCCAACAATTCTCTTCCCCCACCTGGCCAGGGTACAGGCAGAGGAAAAAAATGCTTGTTCATCTCCTTTGTTCTCTGAAGACTCCATGCATGCCATTCTTCCTCACTTCCGTTATGAGTATGTGTCCTTCCAAACCTCACATCCTGAGATGGATAGTTTCATTTTGATTACAGCAGGAAACAACACACTTACATCAACAATGTATTTGCATACCAGCTCTTAGAACTATTCACTCTTGCAGATTGCTTGACTCAACCGTGATATATGGAGTGTCAGTCTTACCAGGTAGGGATTGCAGTAAGCACATCACCCCACATGTAATTATCACAGGGACCAGATAATGGAGGGAATTGAACGCCAGAGGGTTTATTGGGTGGAATGCCATTGACATATTCTATAAGAGAGTGTTGGACTCTCACTAGCACCTTTGGGTGCTCTGCAAAAATGCACAGGATTGAATGCACTCAGGAGTGCTCAGAGGGTGCAGGATAATTACAGAACCATTGTCATTAGGGACATGTCCTAGAAGGCAGCTACCAAGGAAAAATGAGCTGAAAGAAATATACTGTAAAATGACTCTATCTTAGTTTCTGGAGCTTGGAGTCAGATCTGTTCATCTGACTCCAAGCTTCCTATCAGCCAAAGAAATGAAAGAAACATGTGATGAAGAAGGAAAATCAATTTGCTGTTCAGAAAAAGCATAGCTATTCGTGTCTTAAGGGAAGACAGGAATTTCCACCATGGGTGTGACATATTTCTACAAGAGACACTATAGAGGGACTCGTTATTCAGCCTTTTCAAAAATAACGTCCCTCGCTGTAGCTACAAATGAGAACTCACAGTCCAGCAAAAGCAATTCTAGTGGCCTATGCCATTCCCTCAAGATACACAGGTCCCAATGGAGTGGTTTGATCTAATTGTAAAATATAGAATATTTAAAAGAATGGATTAATGATGTTAATGAGGCAGTAGAGAATGGAGATTATGATTTCCAGCAATACCTGAGATTTGAAATTATAAGCAGACTTGGATAATACAGAGTTAACTACAGAGTAAAGATTCTTTGAGAAAATGATGTCATCTATCCAGGTTTGATACTATATTAAGAAACTACTAAAATTTAATGCTAGATTTAAAAATAGCATTCTGGCTTGAGAGTTCCTAAAAAAAAAGACAGCTCATGCTTTCAGTTTTGTGTTTTAGCATTAGAAAAATGTGTGATATAGAAAATTCACTCAAAAATTAGTCAGTTAAGGGAGGAATGAGTAGGAGAACCTGTAGGGAAGAATTGTTTAATTCTTTAAACATTACTAGAATTTAAGGCACAGGTAAAAGACTTCTCTTGGCCAGATACAGTGGCTCATGCCTGTAATTCCAGCACTTTGAGAGGCCGAGGTGGGAGGATCACTTGAGGCCAGGAGTGTGAGACCAGCCTGGGGACCCTGCCTCTAAAAAAACAATTTTACAAAATTAGCTGGGCATGGTGGCACATGCCTGTAGTTCCAGCTACTCAGGAGGCTGAGGCAGGAGGATCGCTTGAGCCCAGGAGTTCAAGGCTGCCGTGAGCTATGATTGCACCACTGTGTTCCAGTCTGGGTGACAGAGCGAGACCCTGTCTCTCAAAAAAAAAAAAAAAAAAAAAAAAGAAAGAAAAGAAAAGAGACTTCCCTCAAGTGATGTTTGTGTGCCTATTTCATTGTAATTCATGTCTCTATTTTCCATCAGACTTTTCAACAACATGAAATCAGAAAACCAAACAGGTGTCTTGGAATTCCTCCTCCTTGGCCTCTCAGAGGACCCAGAACTGCAGCCCGTCCTCCTTGGGCTGTTCCTGTCCATGTACCTGGTCACGGTGCTCGGGAACCTGCTCATCATCCTGGCTGTCAGCTCTGACTCCCACCTCCACACCCCCATGTACTTCTTCCTCTCCAACCTCTCCTTGGTTGACATCTGTTTCACCTCCACTATAGTCCCTAAGATGCTGGTGAACATCCAGACAGAGAACAAAGCCATCACGTATGCAGGCTGCCTTATTCAGGTATATTTTTTCATGGTTTTTATATGTATGGACAATTTACTCCTGACTGTGATGGCCTATGATCGCTATGTGGCCATCTGCCACCCTCTGCGTTACACCGTCATCATGCACCCTCGTCTCTGCATCCTGTTGATTCTACTCTCTGTGCTCATCAGTGTTATGAATGCTCTAATCCACAGTCTGATGGTGTTGCCACTGCCCTTCTGCACAGACCTGAAAATCCCCCATTTCTTCTGTGAACTTGCTCAGATCCTCAAGCTCGCCTGTTCCGATACCCTCATCAATAACATCCTGGTGTATTTAGTGACCAGCCTGTTAGGTGTGGGGCCCCTCTCTGGGATAATTTTCTCTTACACTCGAATTGTCTCCTCTATCCTAAGAATCCCCTCAACCGGTGGGAAGTATAAAGCTTTTTCCACCTGCGGGTCTCACCTGTCTGTGGTTTTCTTGTTCTATGGGACTTGTGTTGGGGTCTACCTTAGTTCTGCAGTTTCTGACTCTCCCAGGAAGACTGCAGTGGCCTCAGTGATGTACACTGTGGTCACTCCCGTGATGAACCCCTTCATCTACAGCCTGAGGAACAGGGACATGAAGGGAGCCTTGAGGAAACTCACATCTGGAACATCATCCTTGTGATTCTGTCCACCACCTTGGGCATGGGCTTCTAGAATGAATCAAAGGGAATGAAATTTTGAGTATGCCAGAAATCCTGACTCTTCCATAATTCAATTCTCCTAGCAGAGTGGTTTGTCATGGGCTTTCAAGGCAAAGAGCTTTGCATTGGATCCTGCATTCCTGTGTTTTACCACTGTCAATAGCTATTAACTAACTTAACTCTCTGAGTTCAGTTTCAACGTCTGTAAAATGGGCAGGGTAATACTGCACAATTAATAGTGATTCGAGAACATAGTTCATATGTCGGGATGTATAATTCAATATATTCTATATACTCAAAATGTTATCTGTGTCAAGCACTAGTAGCCAGACTCAGTGGCACCTTCCTGTAGTCCCAGCTACTTGGGAGTCTGAGGCAGGAGGATCACTTGAGCCCAGGAATTGGAGGCTGCAGTGAGCTACGATGACACCACTGCAGTCTAGCCTGGGTGACAGAGCAAGACCCTGTCTCTAAAAAAAAAAAAAAAATTAAATTAAATTAAAAAGCAAAAAAATAAGCACTAGTAAAATTAACTCAATAATTACCCATGTGCAACCCCGTGTGAGTACACTTTTAGCAGACACTCATTTACTTCCACATTAATATATTGATTAAATCAACTCTCACTTTATTCCCTCCACTTTGAGTCATCTTCATTTTCCTCTTTGTTTTTTCCTCATTTCTGCTGGAATCTACACAGAGAAATGTATATGAGTAAAGTCCATTGGGATTTCTTGTTTAATCCATGTGTTATAAAGTAATGCATCTCTTAATATCCAAATATATGGAGAATCTCTTTCTGCACTTTTTAAATTTAATGTAGCCTAGAAAACATACTCTGTATGAATTTAATTCTTTGAAATTCCAGATTTATCTTACCCAGCACTCATGGTCAAAAGTAGTGTTTTGTTTGGGCTGAAAAAGAAACGTATATTCTACAGTTATTGAGGGCATTGTTCTATATTTGTCCCATACGTCAAGTTTGCTAATCATGCTCCAATCTGGCTGCTTTTTACTGATTTTTTTTTTTTTTTGGTCTTCTTGTTGTATCAATCGTGGAGTGACGTGTGTTATAATCACCCAGTGTGATTCTGAATTTGTTTATTCTGCTTGTAGTTCAATCAAATGACCAGTGAGTACAAATTCAGAATTGTGACATCATCCTGGTGCATCCGATCTTTTATCTTTATGAAATTACCTTTGTTACCTCTGGGCATGTTTTTCCATTAAAGTGGACTTTGTCTGATGGTAATACAGTGCGGTTACACAGCCTTTTCTGGGTCTCCAGGCGATGGGAAGCCTGGCTGTAGTCCGTGGGGTGATCGGTTTGCTTCTAGTTCTCTCGTGTCTGAGATACATCCCTTTGGGGTCCCAGGCCCAAGAGGGGCGTCCCTGACGCCCATTCTTCACCCCTGAGCCTGGAGACACCTAAAGCCCACACTGGCCCCCAAGCCGCCTCTGCCAGACCACGCAAGGGTAAAACCAGCCCTGTTGTTACCTCTCTGGAGCCCCATCCTCTCCTGCTCTCCACGCGGTGATTTCTCACTCGCAGTTAGATATGTGGTCCACGATGTGGCCAAGATTTACAACGAACAAGCGGGGAAATGGGGTTGCTATTGTTTGAGGTTGAGAAGGTGGAGTCAGGAGCTTGATCCGCGATATTTTAACAGGTCTATAAAAGATCCACGTGGAGAACGTCTCGGACAGTCTGGAATTGAGGGTGAAGGTGTGGGCTGTGGCTGGAAATTTGAGAGTCTTGAGCGTTTAAATAGTACTCAACGCGGTGAGATTCGCTGCTGACACCGAGTGAACGATTATAGAAAGAGAACAAGGCTGAGGACTGAGCCCTGGGGCACTCGAACAGTTGGGAGACGGGGAAATGGGCGGGAAGGGCAGTTCCCACCCGCACGCCGCCGCCATGCCCGTCGAACTCTAGGAACTGCATTTCCCAGAATCCTCTCCGCCCCCGCTTCCGTGTTAGGGGCGGCCGGTGAAATCCCGCGAGATTTGGAAGGCGGAAGTGAAGCGGAAGCCATTACTCGCGGGAGTCGATCGCAGAGAGACACATGCGCCTAGGAGGGGTCCGCGGAGGCGTCTTTCGACCCGTTGGGGACCCTCCGCTTCCCCGCTGCAGACGGAACCTCCCGTGTGAATTTCTCATCCGTCCGGCGGCAGCTTTCGTCATCTCCGCTGTCCCGATTCTGCCCTCCAAGTCGTGTAAGCGCGGATTTCCTTACTAACCCTTTCCCCCCGGCGTTCCTGGGGTCACGGGAGGCCCCCCAAAGCGGGGAGGGGTGAGGGGGTACGAGGGTCGGGGACCAAGAAGCCAGGCAGCCAGGCGAGGAGCGCGTTTTAGACCCCGCGATCAGCGATATGACACGCCGGTGACACAAGCACTGAAATTTGAGCACAGCATTCAGTGGTGAGGGAGGCGTTGGTAACCTGGTCAGGAAAACCTCCCGGGTGCTTGGGGTGGGGGCGGGAAAGCGCGGCCCTAGTGTGTTCAGGAATTTGGCGGGGGCTGTGGGTCTGCAGAAATCGGAAACAGCAGGATAAACCACCTTCCTTACGCTCTGTGGTCGGTTTCGTCTGATATTCATACAGGCACACTGGTTTTCCTTCTGTCAGCGTTTGCCTCGAATACCTTTTATGCTTTTAACTTTAAACCGTTCTTTAGTGCACTTATTTTATTTATTTATCTTTATCTTGTTTATTTCAGCTGACTGTCTTTAAATAGCCTATAAGAAGATTTAAAATTCAGTTCGACACTCTGGAAATTAACTTGAGAATTAGTCCACTAATATTTAATAGTGATTACTAGTGTTTTGCATTGAATTTTACCATCTTAGTTTATGCTGTTTGTTGTATTTCTTTCAAATATTTTAAAATTGGAAAATAGGACATATGTGTCAAAAAAGTATGATTACACACCCAGCCACCCACCCCCACACACGCATATACACTCTTCAAAGGACAATAAATCGAATCCACAAACCAGGACAAGAATGAGATGATGAAACCTCCGCAAACTGTGTGCTCCTTCTGAACTGCGTCCTTCTCTCCTTGCATGATTTTCTTTATGGGTTTTACTGCTTATATTTGTTTTCCTAAAAATATATTTTCTAATTTTGTTAATGATTTGTAAATGAACGCACACTCCTCACTATTTTCGGAGACATTCTTTTTTCCATATTGTTGCAAGTACACATTAAGTATCTACAAAAAGGATTTAAGTTGTTTTTGTTACATTTATTCCTAGGAACTTTTTTTTTTTTGGGTGCTCAGAAGTTACATTTTTCCTGTTTATTGACAAAGTTCAGCAAGCTTGCTGAAGTGTATAATTCTCTTAATTTTTGTGTAGTTTTTTGTATGTTCTTCATATATTAATACAATTTTATTGTCTGTATACAATAAGCAAATATTGTATATTTTACTTTTGAATCATATCCATTTTCTATTATTTTCTTTCTTTGCTGGACCAGCTGGGGTGTCATTGACTGGAGTTTGGATAGCAAACTCTAGGCAGGCCTGTTTTCTTTTTGATCTTAAAGGGAATTATCTTTCATGTTTGCTGGTTTTCTTTCTAAGATAGTTTTTATTAGGCCGAGGAAGCTCCCTTTTCCTAGTTTAAGAGATTTTCTTGTGCATTGTGGTAGGCTTTTAACAAGTGATTTTTTTCACCATTCACTTGCATATCAATTTATTGGTGTATTTCACGCACTTGAATGATGACACTCAGTACTGCTTGTATATTGAATAAATGAGCGAATAATATGATGTTTTTTATTTGATCATGTGGTGAATTAAAGCAATTGACTTTCTAATGTTACATTAAGTTTGTATTGGTGAATAACTTAATGTGGAAAGGACATGTACTATTTTGTCATTTTTGGCATCAGTTTGCTAATATTTTATTTGGTGGTTTTGGATCCGTTTGAGTTAAATTTTCCTTTTCTGTTTCGTGTTTATGCCAGCCTCATGAAATGGGGTGGGGAGTGTTTTCTCATTTCTTTTCTAAACTCTGCAGTATTTTCCATAAGAATAGAGTCATTTCTTCCTTAAAAGGGAGCAGTACCTGGAAAAACCATTTGGGTCTGGAGTTTTCTTTGTGGAAAGTTTTTGTTGCTTTTTTTTTACTTTTTGGTATGTTTCCAGTTTCTTATGTTGGCTGCCTGTCACGTCCCAAAGAATTGCAATAAAGTACTTTATTATGTTTCAATTCTACGTATCAAATATCATGACTTCTTTAACATGTGAAATTAGAATTTTTTTCTGTTAATTTCCACTTCTGTGACTTTTTTTTCTGGTTATCTTTTGGTCATTGTTTGCTAACTTCATTGCACAATGGTCAAGAGATTGATGCCATTTTCTGAGACAAATATGGCCCCATGTGTGGTTGGATTTTATAGTTAGGAAATGCTGTTACATCATGTTCAGTCCGCATGTGGTAGTTATTGAATTGCGTGCTTGAACTGTATTTGTGAGAGCTCTAAGGTGACTTTGTTTAATGCTCATTAGAGTTGTACCCTGCCCTCCCCCTTTTTTTTTTATTTTTGGGGTCTATAACATATAGAGACAAACACACATATACAGACATGCATACATATACAGCTCTTTTATGATTTGTATCTCTTTTCATTATATAATACCTCATTTTTCTCTATGACCCTTTTTGCCTTAATCCATTCTGTCTGATATTAATATATTTAAACCAGCTTTGTTTTTTTAAATTTGCTTTGTATATCTTTATTTCCATTCTCACTATATCCTTATGTTTTAGATGTCGCTTGTAAATAGCATATAACTGGATTATTTTTACTCCGTTCTGTGAATATCTGTATTTTAGTTAAAGCATTTAGTCCATTAACGTCGTATTGATGTATTTGGATGTTACATTGGTCCTAACTCTATTTGTTTTTTCTTTCTTCTAGCTTCTTTTGATTTGAGTATTTTTCTCATTCTACTTTTTTCATTGAACATTTTGAATTTTTTTACTGTATTGTTTCAGTGGTCATCCTGAGCAATTCTTATCCATGTTTGTTCATTAATTTAGGTTCTGGTATATGTTATCACTCTCCTGATTCACGTGGTTTTCTTATTATGCGTTTTAGTTCTTTTTTATTGATATACATAGTTGTACATATTATATTTAGTTCTTTTTTTAAACCTCAGAAGAGATTATTGCATAGTCATTTTTTGTTGTTATACTCACATTTGCCACTTTGTGTGCTTTACTTGGTTCTTACACTCTTTGCTTTGGTTCTTTGATTGCTTCTTTCTTTCTGAAATACTTCCTTTAGAGTATCTCTTTCTTGTATGTGGCAAGCCCAAAAATAATTGTTATGCCCTCTTTCTCAATGGACATTTTGGGTGGTTATAGGATTTTATATTTTATTCCAAAACTGTGAGGATGTTCCACTATCTTCTGGCTTCCATTATTGCTGATAAGAAGTCAACTATTGGTCTAACATTCATTCCTTTATTTCATTTATTTATTTTCTGAGGCAGGGTCTTACTCTGTCACCCAGGCTAGAATTCAGTGGCATCATCACAGCTCACTGCAGACTTAAACTCCTGGGCTCAAGCAGTCCTCCTGCCTTAGCCTCCTAAAGTGCTAGGATTATAGGTGTGAGCCACCACTCCCAGCTGTTTTGTAGTTCTTTATGTAATCTGACTGTGAATTCTTTGCCAGTTATATGTATCACATATATTTTTTCCCAGTCTGTTGCTCACTGTTCATTTTCAAGGTGTCATTTGATGAGAAGAAATTTTTGATTTTGGTAAAGTCCGATTTATTGTGGTTTTATTAAATGTTCTATTTTAATCTAGTCTGAGATAATGTTGTGTAACCTTCAGGTAGGCCATGAAAAGTTTCTCTATGAATTTTATTTATTGGCATCTGATTCATTGCAAAAGGTTTGTTTAAATTCAAATTTTTGTGTATGCAGTGAGAAGAGAGGTCAAAGTTCCTTTTTTTCCAAGCTTTGCATCCATACTGAAAATCATTTGAGTGCATATGTAGGTCAGTTGCTAGCTCTGTTCTGTTCCATTGTCTATGCTTATTCCAGTAACTCTTCATTACTATGATAAAATTAGTGCTATGAATCTTCCAAGTTTGTTTTTCTTTTTTAGCACTGTTCTGACTCTTGTAGATATTTTGCGTGCTTAATTTAGATTTGGCTTGTCAATTTCAAGACAAAAGCCTGCTGGGATTTTGGTAAGGACTGTGTTGTATCCGCAAAGGAATTTGGAGGGAGTGAATACCTTAATAATATTGAATCTTACCATCCATGAAAATGAAGTAGCTCCCATTTATTTAGCTCTTTAATTTCTTTCAACAGTGTTTCATAGTTTTTAGTGTCAAGGCCTTGCATAGCTTTTACTTGACTTATTCCTAGGTATTTGATGTATGCTATCATAAATGAAATTGTGTTTTAATCTCCATTTCCCAGTTCTTTGCTGAGGTACGTTTTTTAGTTGTTATTACCAGGAAATGAAATGCAATATTATTTGCTGGCAGTAAAGGTAACCGTAAGAAAGTTTTTGATTCAGAAAAACTGGCCAGATTTTACATGGTCTTTGGGAGACTGGAAGATTGGATTGACTAGTTTGCTTTCCTTTAGTGTAGATGCCCCTTGGAGTTAGCAGCTTCTGAGTTTCTACTCACCACTGTGACTGGTTGTGTGCAGACTGGTCTTCCCAGGTACCTCCAGGGAGGAGGCAGATGGTTGGAATTGTCCACACTGGTCTTTTGCTAGTTAGAGGTTATAATAGAGAGTTAAAGGAGTTTGGACAAATGAATTACTGGGAGTGGTTGTGGTGAATCTCAGCTGGGCAGGTGAGAGCAGGAGGTGGCTGTTAGGGCACAGGACAGCAGAAGCACCGGTGGCCTGGAATCTTTCTAAAGTGGGAGAGTTACTGTGAGAAGAAGGCTGTGTGGGAAGTTTTGTCCAGAGAGCAGATTTCTAAATTGTTGTCTGGGAGGTGAGGCTGATTCTAGTGATGACACAGTCTAGGCTGTGACCCAAGAATGTGTCTGTTGCTGTGGAATGTAGGCGCAAATGGCATTTACGATTGGAACCTGTGGTCCTGGGTGGACCATCCTCATGGATAGAGCCATCCTAGATGCTGACAGACCTAGAAGGTGGAAGGAAGAAGCTGGGATCAGAGTATCTCATGAGTGAGGGAGTTTGAGTTGTGCTTGCTGGCAAATCACTTGGGAAGAGAGTGAAGCTGAGTCCTACTTGAGGCAGATAAAGGACCCTCCTCCCCCCAACACCACATTGCTTGGAGGCTTTACTTACTTAAGGGAAAGAACCAGGATCAGGCAGAACTTGCTGTTCAAAAGAGGAAATGCCAAGAAACAAAACTCAAGAATTTTCCTCGGCGAGCAGGAGAGACAGCCTTTGAATACTCCCTCCTGGTGTTCTTTCATTTACTACAGATGCCAGCGTGGAGCGTCCCGTGAGAGCAAGAGAGTAGCTTCCTGGTTCTCCCAGTGCCCTCTTGTTCAGGCACATTGACTGTCGTTCTTACAGGATGGCTGCTCTTGGGCTGTCCCCCACGCTTGGTAAGTTCTTGGGTGGATGCCTGCCCTGGGGAATTGAGCACAAGTGGCCCCTGCCTCTTTGCCGTACAGGGCTACCAAGGCAGGGTGGGTGAGTGGAAGAGGGGTGGGAGCAGAGCCGCAGCAGCCACTCCGGTGACTGTGTCTGGTTTAGGGTCTTGATGGCTCTGGGAGAGGGAGAATGTACGTGTAGTTTTGTGTGAAGAGGGTACAGGCGATGCGTGATCTTGCATGATCCTGTTTATTATTTTGATGAGTTTGAGCAAGGTAATAACTGTCCCTCTCAGAACTTCGATTTCTTCACTCATAAGTTGGGAATATACGTCACTTCTTGTGGCATGTAGGCCCACCGTCCTCTTTTATGTCTTTGAGAGGAATAGGGCTGCTCTGACTCTTTTTAAAACATGTGTGTTTGTGTGTGAGAGAGAGATGTGCGGGGTATGCCACACTCAGTGTGGAGCAGCGCCTCTATTTGCAAGCATTGTGACGTAGAGCAAGTTCCTGGGTCACAGCAAGTACTTGAACTTTGTTCTCATGGGTCCCTTTTCTCCTCTAGTTGTGTCCACCCAGGACCCCACCTGTCTCCAGGAGTCAGAATTTCCACTTCCTTCAAAAGACCATCCCTGTCCCCAGGACTTAGACCTGTTCGCTTGCGATGGTCTGGACCCTCATGCACTAGCCGGTGTCGGTTCCCAGGTACACACGGTGTCAGGGCCCCTGGGGGAAGGAGAGGTGCTTCCCAGGACCGCCCCCACCAGCGCACGTTGGAATTCTTTCAGATCTTCACTTGACTGATGGACGCCTGATCAGGGCCCAAGAGAGAGAGCCAGGGAATGTTGGGAGGCTGCCCTGGTGTTGGGGAAGTTAGGGGAGATGATTTATGTGACGAGTGTTTATCTCATGCCTGCAGAGTGCTCAAGCCCACGCTCAACCTCAGAGACAGAGAGGAGATAAAGCTAAAAGCTCTCAGACCAGGCTAGTAGTAGACAGAGATTTGGTCCCTTGTCAGAGTTGCATTCGAAGCGATGCAGTGGGACAAGACGACCTCACAGGGAAGAGGAGCTATCTGAGGACTGACGTCTAGAGGAGACGTTGCGACCTACGTAGTGCAGTGTCTGAACGTCCCGTGTTGGGTCTCTCGTGCCCAGTCTTCAGCCTCAGCCCCCTTTCTGTGAACACCAGTAGGCTGGTTCCTCGCTGACCCCAAACGTGTGTGTTGTTTCAGGAATCAGTGACTTTCCAGGATGTTGCTGTGGACTTTACTGAGAAGGAGTGGCCCTTGCTGGATTCTTCTCAGAGAAAACTGTACAAAGACGTGATGCTGGAAAACTACAGCAACCTCACTTCGTTGGGTAAGACCAGTATCATTTCTTTATTTCTTCCTTCATGAATCAGATGTTTTTGTCTAAGTACTTGCTGCGGCCCAGGAACTGTGCTGGGGTTCAGAACACAGGCAGCCCCGGCGCCCGCCCTCATGCTGTCTCCTACGCGCGTTGACCTTGGAGGTTCTCCAATGTGTGTCCGAGCTGGAGCACAGGTTCCTTTCTTTTGGAGGGCCGACGTGCGGGTGTTTGTGGTTTTGTTTTCTATGAAAGACTTTCACTGTGTTCTTTAGAAATTTGGCGCCATCATTTTGCTGCTCCTAAGTCAGACTTGTCCACCTTCAGAACACTGAAGACCAAAATGTTGACCCCAGTCTAATGGATGGGGTTGTCCTCTGCACGGCCCTCCCTCAACTGTGTCTTTCCCGTGAGTACAGGGTATCAGGTCGGCAAGCCCAGCCTCATCTCACACTTGGAGCAAGAGGAAGAGCCGAGGACAGAGGAGAGGGGCACCCCCCAAGGCCCTTGTCCAGGTGAGTGAGCAGCAGTGCTGTGGCTCTCGGCTGTACTCAGTGGGTGGGCGGAGGGAGGTGCATCGGGAGGTGTCACCCAGGGAAGTTGGGAAATGTGCTGTCTCTGTGTCCTTGCCCATCCATTCTCTCACAAATCCTGTAGCCACCATGCTCCTTCATCTTCAAGTTTGACATTTCCACGTGGGCTCTTTGTCCGCTCTTTCATACTTGACATTCCTGATCATACTCTTTCTGTCCTTATCAAAGTCCATCTCAATTGACTTAAATTCCTCCCCGTCACGGACAAATATCTTAGACAACCAGATTTTCAGCAATCGTTTTTGCTCACGTGTGTGTCCTTCCCTTTCACATCGCCTCTCCTTGCTCAGGGTTAGAATCTGCAAAGAAACCCACCTGTGTTTGTCACCACCATCCCCCCATTTTCTTTTTCCAGCAAGTTCATCCTTTTCCTGTGTGTTTCAGATTGGGAGACTCCGTCTAAAACCAAGTGGTCGATTCTTATGGAAGATATTTTTGGGAAGGAGACATCCAGTGGTGTGATGATGGTAAGAGTTCCTTGGGATAAGTCTAGATATTCCTTCCACATTCGCAGAGGCTGGGGCAGCCGAGAACCAAGCACATGGCATTCCCCAAGAGGAAGCATGTTCCGGGGACACTGAGCACTGTCAAGTTGGGGAACCCTCAGCCTCGCCTGAAACTTCTTCACTTAGAGTCCTCATTAGTGATATTTCCATGCCTATGTCGCAGATATTGAGTGCTGGAGCCCATTTCAGTTTCAAATAGTGAACAAACTCCGTATGCAGAATGCTTTGTAAAAGAAACACTCACGGAGCCCACACGTTAGCACTTGCCTCTTTGATGGAGCTCAGGTGGGACAGGAACAGTACATTTGCACTGTAAACTGTGTCATCTCTAGTCGTGATGATGTGTTTCTATTCATAGCAGTGTGTGTGGGGTTGATCCTTAGGAATGTAATGAACGTGGGAAATGTCTTAGCACTCGTCTCTTACCCAACAGGAAAGAGCTCGTCTTGGAGAGAAGTCCACCGAATACGCTCACTTGTTTGAAGTCTTCAGCATGGGCGCTCATCTTACCCAGCCAATGGGAAGGCATGCTGGTAAGAGGCCCTATCACCGCCGCGACTACGGGGTAGCTTTCAAGAGCAGGCCACACCTAACTCAACATGTGAGCGTGTACGACGGGAGAAAAATGCACGAATGTCATCAGTGCCAAAAAGCCTTCACCACGAGTGCTTCCCTCACAAGGCACAGGAGAATACACACCGGGGAGAAACCCTATGAATGCACTGACTGTGGGAAAGCCTTCAATGACCCTTCAGCCCTTAGGAGTCATGCTAGAACTCACCTCAAAGAGAAGCCCTTTGACTGCAGTCAGTGTGGAAACGCATTCCGGACCCTCTCGGCCCTGAAGATACACATGAGAGTTCACACGGGCGAGAGGCCGTACAAGTGTGATCAGTGTGGGAAGGCCTACGGCCGAAGCTGCCACCTCATTGCACACAAGAGAACGCACACTGGAGAGAGGCCCTACGAATGCCACGACTGTGGGAAAGCGTTCCAGCACCCGTCCCATCTTAAAGAGCACGTCAGGAACCACACTGGGGAGAAACCCTACGAATGCACGCAGTGCGGCAAAGCCTTCCGATGGAAGTCTAATTTCAATTTGCACAAGAAGAACCACATGGTACAGAAAACCTATGAATGTAAGGAATGTGGGAAATCCTTTGGTGATCTCGTGTCGCGGAGGAAACACATGAGAATTCATATCGTCAAGAAGCCCGTGGAATGCCGACAGTGTGGGAAAACCTTCAGAAACCAGTCCATCCTTAAGACACACATGAACTCTCACACTGGAGAGAAGCCCTATGCGTGCGATCTCTGCGGGAAAGCCTTCAGTGCAAGCTCGAACCTGACCGCACACAGGAAAATACACACTCAAGAGAGACGCTATGAATGCGCTGCCTGCGGGAAGGTCTTTGGTGATTATCTATCCCGGAGAAGGCATATGAGCATTCATCTTGTAAAGAAACGTGTTGAATGTAGGCAGTGTGGGAAAGCCTTCAGAAACCAGTCAACCCTGAAGACACACATGCGAAGTCACACGGGGGAGAAACCATACGAGTGTGATCACTGTGGGAAAGCCTTCAGCATAGGCTCCAACCTGAACGTGCACAGGAGAATCCACACTGGGGAGAAGCCCTATGAATGCCTTGTCTGCGGGAAAGCCTTCAGTGACCATTCCTCCCTCAGGAGTCACGTGAAAACTCACCGGGGAGAGAAGCTCTTTGTGTCGCCAATGTGGAAAAGGCTCCAGTGAGCAAACCTGCTTCAAAAGAAACATGAGCACTGAGACTAGAAACAACCTGTGGGTGTGAGAAGGCAGAAAACTCTCACCTTACTGGGCACAAAAGAATACATGTAGCTCGGGAGAATTCCAGTTCCTGTAAAGACTGTGGGGAGACATGGTGTTCTCATCCTTAGATTTGTGAGAACTTACTCTGGGGTAGAAAATGTACTTCTGTAGCATGGAGAAGCCCTCGGGGTACATTCTGCTCTTAACGAACATGAGAGCTTAGGGGACGGAAACCCCAGCTTGGCATCTAATGTCAAAATGCCTTTAGCACCACCTCTCACCTCCTGGGCACAAGAGTTAATGAACACACTAGGGAGAATCTCTGTAAATCTCTGTGGTGACTGGGGAAATCTTTCCCAGCCTCATGCTCTGTTATTCATGAGCGAAATCACACTGAAGAGAAAAATCAATAAAAGGAATGTGGGAAAGTCACTAACAGGGGTCAGCAAACCATGGCCAGCTATCTGTTTTTGTGTAGTTCACAAGCTGACAATAAACGTTCCATTTGTAAACAGGAAAAATGTGTGACAGAGACCATATGTGTCCCACAAAACCTAAAATACTTGCTATCTGGCCCTTTCCAGAAAAACGATGCCGACCCTTGACCTACAGTAGTGGTTCTCAACTGGGGACGATTTTGCTGTCCGGGGGTTATTTGGCAATGTCGTCTGGAGACATTTTTGGTTGTTAGAACTGGAGAGTGTGATGGGAGGGGGCAGGTACTGCTGGTATGTAGCAGGAAGACGTCAGGTATGCTGCTAAATACCCTGCAAGGCACAGGACCTCCCCCCAAAACGAATTATGTGCCTGCAAATGTCACCATTGCTGAGGTTACGAATAATCACCCAGTTACTCCTCAGTTTTTACCCACAGTAATCCCTCCATTTTTACGAATCTTGTGAGCACTTACACTAGGAGAAATTTCTTTTCAACATTTGATCATCCCAACGTGCAGGTGATTCCAGCCACGATCGCCTCCCGTGCTGTGCACTTGAGAATTCTCCCCGAGAGAGAGACCCCACTGGGATTTTCCAGTGGATAGGGGGTTGCACTTACCAGCCTTCCATCATGAAAACAGACCCTGGCTCATTAGTTTTTAGTCTTTATTTTTAAGGTTATGCTCCTCTAAATAACCCTTAAAGCCTCATCACGAAAGGTTTGTACATAGTATTTTTACTATAGCTTCATCCTCGATACGTCTTAATTTCCTTTGGGATAACTTACTCGACCAGTGGCGTATTTAGAATTGTGTTATGTACTGTGTAACATGTGGGTATTTTTTAGTACCTGTTTGTTACAGGTATGTAATTCAAGTGCATTGTGATCAGAGCGTGGCGTCTTCATCAGATGGATCCTTTGGTGTGTTTGCAGCCTGCTGTCCAGCCATGAGCTGGCATATATTTCTAGTTGTTTCTCCAGTATCCACTCTCATCTCCTTCCGTATCAAGAGAGTCCAGGTTCTGTCAGATTAGTAAAGTGTGCGATTTTTAAAAATCTCTTACAGCTGTTCTTGCAACTAGTACAGTCCATGTCCCATAGCCCTGGTCATTGACAGATAAGCAGATGTCACTGTGTGGGCTTCTGAGAAAGCTCTTTAAAGGGGGGTCATTCTTGCCTGCATCTTTCTGTACACGGTCTGTTCTTTGCTTTATACCCTACTTTTCACCTTGCAAGGAGATCCAGTACCTAGTGTCAAAAGATTCATCTTGTGACCATGAGGCTGAAAGTCACAGTCTAAGGAGGTCACTGCAGAAAGGCCACAGTGACCCTGGCCTCCCCTGTGGCTCCCGTAAGTGTCTGCACTAGCCCTGGATTTGTTACTTCTGACCTCTTATTACATGAGAAAAAATAAAATTGATTATTGGTTTAAGCTGCTATGGATAGTTCATTGTTTTTCTATTTACTTTATTTATTGGTGGGAGGAGGGGTCTGCACCCAGCTGGATGCTGTGTCTGGAACCCCCACGCCTGGTTGTTGGTGAGTTCTATAACTGCTACCTGAATGTGGGGACATAGCATTTATACTTTTAATTGTTGGATGTAGGTTTTAAATTCTTTAAACCAAGCTTTTAGACTTCATTTCAAGTCTTTGATGTACTTAAGCATTTATTTTCTTGTTTATTTATTTATTTATTTTAGATAGGGTCTCTCTCTGTCACCCAGGTAGAGTACAGTGGCATCATCACAGTTCACTGCAACATCAAACTCCTGGGCTCAAGCGATCCTCCTGCCTCAGCCTCCTGAATAGCTGGGACTACAGGTGCGCGCCGCCACGCCTGGCTAATTTTTCTATTTTTTGTAGAAATGGGGTCTCGCTCTTGCTCAGGCTGGTTTGAACTGGCCTCAAGCAATCCTGCCTCGGCCTCGAAAAGTGCTAGGATTACAGGTGTGAGCCACTACGCCCGGCCTATTTTGTTGTTTATTGTTAGACGTGTTAGTTTTCACAAAAGCCCAAGGAAACAGGTGCTATCAGCATATCCATTGTGCATAGGGGGCACAATCTGAGGGAAGAAAGTTTAGTTTAGCCTGTTAGCTAGTCGCAGTGCTTGGGTTTGAACCCTGGTATCTGGCTCTGGAGTCCACACCTCTTTCCTGCCGGGCACTGTTGTGTGATGCCCAGGGTCTGTATCAGTGAGTCAGGATTTTTGCCCTGATGGTGCCTACATTCTAGTTGGGGATGGGGTACCTGATACACAAAGGAGTAGATCTGTTGTATATCAGATGGTGGTAAACGTAGTGGAGGAAATGTCACGTGTGGTGGTGATGAGAGGAAACTTGGGGCTTCAGTGGAACTGTCAGGTGGGTAGGGAAATCCTTGCGTTTACGGGGCCCTTTGAGCAGAGATACAAGTGAGCTGCAAGCCTACGCCGTGTTGTGATCTGGGCAGGAGCACCCTCGGCAGCTCAAAGGACACAAAGAAGAGTTGTGCTTGGCACAGCAGAGGGGCCGGTGTAACAGAGTAGAGCCAGCTTGGGTGTCATGGGAGACGGTGAGGTCAGAGCTGTGTCAGGGACCTATTCACGGGGGTGTCTTGTGGGTTCACTGGAGGGACTTTGTTTTTCGTTCTCAATGCGGCAGGAGGTCTGGAGGGATTTTGAACAAAGGAGTCTGCTTTCTGTTTTCAGAAGGATCACAGTGGCTTCTGGGTTGATACACTAAAGAGAGAGACAAGATACCAACAGAAATCAGGCGGCCGTTGCAGACAGAATTCAAGTTGTTTTAATTTTCTTTGTTTTCAGTTTGTAGAACTTCTGATACAGCTTGAAGTTCACTGTCATTTTCTTCTGTTGAATCTATTTAGTGATTCTTTCAAATCTGGATGTCTGAGGTCCTTAAGAAAATAGGTGATGAGGGAGGGGCCCGGTGGAAACAAGCTTTGCTTTGTACAGCTTTTTGTAACAGTTCTAAAAGGCTGTGTGTTGTTCTCCCCTCCCCAGGGCTGATTCTTTAGACAAGCAGTAACTGACTCCCCGCCCACACCCTCCTTTGCACCTGTTACTCCTCCTTATTCCGCCCGACATGAGAAACCCCACGTAAGCAACAAGGAAACCTCCAAAGAGGAGGTCTCAGGTACCCATCAGCAGTCATTAAGTGACGACAGGTGGGTCTGATAGCATTAGAAGGGCAGTTTGCAAACCACCTTTTGTTACACAGCAGAACCCAATCCCATAGGAATCCAAGCTCCAGGCTGGGGAGGCTGAGAATGAACCTAGAGACCCCACCGGGGTCTCGTGGCTGCACAGACCCCAGACCTTGCATTTTTGGAGAGGGTGTTTGTGCTCCCATGTGAGTCGGTTCAGCTCTTCCCCTGCCACCTGGAGAAGCTGCCGTGGCCACTGCAGCACAACAGAAGACCCAGTGTGTCTTCAGGGTGGGCGGTTGCAGGAATGGGTGGTGGACTCTGACTCTGGGGCCAAATTTGTTTCTTAATTTCCTTCGGATCTTGCCTGGTTCGTTTGAGGGCCCGTACTTCCTCTCCAGCAGTTGTCTCCTGCTCTCTCCCAATTCCCACGTTGCCAGTTTTGAACCTACCTTAGTTCACCGTGTGGTTTCACGCTCTCGTTCTGCCCCTGGCAGGTACCATGGGCATCTTTCCTCACCTGAGTCTACATGTGCACACATCACACACACGTCCTTAATATTTGTGACTGAGTTTGGGATTAGGAGTTGAGAGTCCAACAAGACAATGAAGCCCCCCACTCCCTCGGAGTTCACCCGAAAGAGAAGATTTATGTGTCACGGTGACTTTTCTCCTCTGTAAAAACCCTTGGGAGACTCTCAAGTCTGAGCTTAGACTTGGGTTTCTTGGACCAGAGATCCCCAATTCCTTTTTTTTTTTTGAGACAGTCTCTGTCGCCCCAGGTAGAGTGCAGTGATGTCATCATAGCTCACTGCAACCTCAGACTCCTGGGCTCAAGCAATCCTCCTGCCTCAGCCTCCCGAGTAGCTGGGACTACAGGCACACACCACCATGTCTGGCTAATTTTTCTATTTTTTGTAGAGATGGGGTCTTGCTATGTTGCCCAGGCTGGCCTCAAGCAGTCCTCCCGCCTCGGCCTCCCAGAGTGCTAGGATTACAGACATGAGCCACCATGCACTTGGCCTCCAATCCCTTTGAAGCTGTGGGTGTATTTGTGTTTCCTGAGAACTAAGAGTTGTCACCAGTTTGGTGGCGGGGTGTGTTGTAGTCAGAGACCTCATCAAAGTGGACAAGGGTTTTTACAGAGGAGAAAGTCACCGTGACACATTTGGCCTGCATTACTTACTAAACAAACGCTTTTATCAACTACACTAAGATGCCACCTGTGTCATATTAAATTCTCATAAATACTGGAAATTAACTGATTAATTCCTTTAACTCAGCATGTGTTTTCTGCTTCTTCCAGGTATTTGCAGGTACTGGAAATGCCGCAGTACACAAAACAGATCATGTTCATACGGATCTTTATGTTAAACTTTTGGAGTCAAAGACGGAGGGGATTGAGCCAGTATCAAACCTGTGCTGTGTACGGTGCATAATCATTTTTTGCCACTTTACTTTTTCAGGAAACAGTCTTTGCAGAAATCCTTAAGAGGTAGCTTGTGTCTATATTTCACCTTTTCCTAGAGTAGAGGGTTGGGAATGGTTCTTGGGTCACCCAAGCTTTTCTTGCTGCCAGGACAGAGCAATTCCAGTTTGTTCCATGAGACTGTGTCTTTCTTACTCTCTGTGTTTCATTCTCAGATTGCAAAATTGGAAAAATGCTTGCTTAGTCATGTCAAAACTTGACTTTAATTTTTGTTTTCCAGAGCAACTGGGTCTGCATTAAAACATTTTTTTTTTCTTTTAAATAATGTCCTTGAGTGTATTCACTTCTATCTGGTGTGACCTCCAAGATCTTAACCTTTTTCCCAAGAAAATCTTTCCTGTTTAGGCAACATAAGGTCCTTTATTTGTCATTAACTCACTGCTACTTTTCTGAATTCAGAATAAAAGCTGATGCTTAAAACCAATCTAGTTACTCCTTGAGAATCTAAATCAATGAGTTTGCTTCCCAAAGACAGAAGTTCCAGCCTTGGGCCTTGACAATTATTATTATATTTTTGTAAGTTAAGCCTAGAGATGTACTGACAATTACTTTGACTGAACGTTTGTGATAATTTTTTGATATTTGTTTCTCTGCCTCTCCCAAGAAGATGGTAGATTATTTGAGCTCTTTCCGTAGATTCGCTAGTCTTCCCAGCTTCACCGGAAGGTAGTCATTCACTTTCTGCAGAAGAAGAGACAGGTACAAAGAGTCACCTTACCAGCTGGAATCCAGGACCAGTGTCAAGTGCTTACTCTGACAGCCCTTGCCTCACCTCCTTGCTTCAGCTGACGGAGCCATTGGGCTCCGAGTGCATGGCTCACTGTTTTCCTTAGGCTTCCTGAAGTCCCTGCACCCTTCCTTTCCCCATGTGGTGCTTCCACACAAGTCTGGGTGTGTGCTCGGAGGCAGCCGCACATCCCGGAGTGAAAGTACTGAATGCTCAGGAAGGCTTGGTCAAAAGTTTTCCCAGGGGCCGGGCATAGTGGCTCACGCCTGTAATCCCAGCACTCAAGGAGGATCGCTTGAGCTCAGGAGTTCAAGACCAGCCTGAGCAAGAGCGAGACCCCATCTCTACAAAAAATAGAAAAATTAGCCAGGTGCAGTAGCGTGCGCCTGTAGTTCCAGCTACTTGGGAGGCTGAGGCAGGAGGATCGCTTGAGCCCAGGAGTTGGAGGCTGCAGTGAGCTATGATGACACCACAGCTTTCTAGCCCGGGAGACAGAGAAAAACTCTGTCTCAAAAAAAAAAAAAGTTTGCCTAGGCCTATTAGTGAAGAAGTAGCAATCAGTTACTGGCTCTTGCCTAGGTTTGGGAAAAAGAATACACACCCTGGAGGCCAGGCCTAAGGGGAGGAGAGAGTGAAATGGGACCATTTCTTTAAGGAGGAGCCGGCACCACTGCTCCCTTTGTGCCCAATTGCTCCGTCAACAGCGGTCATTAGGGGAGAGGAAAATAATGAATCCCATGGGATAACCTTAGTGGCCCAGGGCTGTTGCATCCCATTACACTTCCCTGCCAATTCTTGGGATAGACAAAAGTATCTCACACAGTCTCTGGAAGGAACTTCTAATTACACTAACACAGTCTTCTTGTCTCAGTGTTGTTTTCAATTCCTGAGACCTCTCCAGCGGGGACCATCTCTGTCTTGCGTGACATTGGGGTAAGCTTCAATACGCTCAGGAATTTTTCTCCTCCAGGGAACCTACTATATACACCCAATGAATATCAGTTAAGTGCCTTACACTTAATTAGGTTTTGGGAAGAACGATGGATAAGAGATGGTGATGCCCTTAAGGGAGTAAAAGTCTAGGAGGAGAGAGGGACAGCAACTATAAATCAGATAGCTGGTGTGACAAGCGAGTCCAAGTGGCCCCAAGGAGAGTCACATAGAAGAGGTGATGCAAGCTAAGTGTAGCAGGCTTCTTAAGCACTCAGGAGCAGACTCGAATAAGCATGCCTATCCTGATTGCAGAGGCACAGAAGAAAGGACGTTGTGTCACATTCTTGAGATAAAAGAGGACCTTTGAAGTAGGAGGCAAAGCTGAAGTGTAATATGGGACACTGTATAACACACACACATACATGTCAGTATGTTACTATCAGTCTCAATTTCAATGTTAATTGGAAATTGATGGAAATCCATTGACGTTTGATACAGTTTGCAGTTGAGCGAGGTAACCGGTACCGTATTGAGGGGTGGGACAGAGGGGGCCTGTTTCTATCAGCTTTTGTTGCGTGACCACCCAAAACAGTGGTTTAAAACCAGCACTATTTGGTTTGACAGGTTGTTGCTTGGCCGTCTGGGCTGTGCTTAGCCGGGGAGTTCTCTCCCCCCATCTGGCTTCTACAGCCATTGCCAGGTGGTGTGGGGGGGTCGCTTGTTCTTCACTCAAGGTCTCCTCCCCCAGCAGTCCAGGCAGGGCCTGTCCACACATGGCCGGGGCATTCCGGGAAAGCATGAGCTCCACTGCGCAAGCAAGGAAACGCTTGGCAAGCCCCCGCTCTGCCGCGCAGCCGCAGAGATCTGGGTGGGTGCTCGCCTGGAGTCCGTCAGTGTTTCGTTAGAAAACCACGTGTTGGAAAGAGCCACATGGAGTGTGTTCGAGATGGAAACAGAACAGAACGTGCACAGGTGGAAGACAATGAGGTTTACGACTCTAAGAGGCTCATCACAGAATCACCCCAACAGGCAAAAGCACCTTATTTTATGAGATTGAAATTCTTTGTAGAGCCACTCAGACCCGGGGAATAAACAGCTCATGTCTAAAGGACTTTGAAACCGTAGGTTTAGCTAATTTCCTTGGTTCCTCTTTACTTCTGGGGCAGAGTAAACCCTGCGAGCTCTCATCACTGGCCCCATGATTCTGCACCTTCAGGTCTCAAGGTGAGCAGTTTCTACCTGAGGGCCACCATCCATTTATTTGTTTAGAGACATTAGACCCTCTCTATGTATTAATATATATTTCTGGGCTATTGGAGGTAGGATAGGAGTTGTCTACAGATGGTATCCTACCTGGTTGATTTAAGTCTCCTCTTTTCAGTGAAAAAGCATGACCCAGGATTGGATGACAGCAGCCTTTGTTCTTAAGTTTCTCTTCCTGGGCCTGTCCTTAGTATTTGGAATAGGATTTGTGGTGAAGTTATATGGTGGTTCTGGGTAGGGTTGGGTTTAGCCAGTAGATGGAACAAGGTGGTGAGGGACTCCACGTCTCTAAATCAAGGCCGTGAAGGCTCAGCCAACGTTGTGCAAACATATTCCTTAGTCCTTTAGCAGGCAGAAGGAATTGCACCTTACAGGCTGCTGGGACTTACCTCCTGCATCAGACATAAGGAGTATGGAACTCTGAGAAGAAGGGAGGCCGGCAGCAGGAAAGATGAATCCACTTGCAGGCAGAATTGGTAGGACAGATCAGGCAGTGGACGTTTTCAGATAATAGAGTGACAAGTCAATGATTTCTATGGGTCATTCTGTGCTGCTGTTTCCCCTTTTGCAAAATGGGGATAATAGTGGTACCTGTCTCATAGGGTGGTTGTCAGGATTAACTGAGTCAACACAGGTAAAGTGCTTAGAGTAATGGCCTGGCACACTGAGCACAGTTATTCAATTTAGCACATGTTTAGGATTTTCCACACGGTAGACATTAGAGATAAAAGCAGATATCAAGAACAGACAAGGTTCCCGTCCTCGGGAATTTTGAGCTCACTAGAAATGTTTATCTGCTTATTCAACAAACATGCTTTGGTGTTTCTTCTATTCTGGACTGAAGCCCTCCTTTTCCATGTAAGGACTCTTTTGATGAGAGGCCAGTATCTTAGGTCCACTCTGTTCTGGGCTATAGGACAACCAGTGTCTGCCCCTTACTTCCTTTATCCTGCATTTTCCTTTCCTTGACTCCTCTGGGTCACAGTAAGTCAGTAGTTCTCATGGAGGGGTGATTTTTGCCCCGACAGGACGTTTGGCAATGTCTGGAGACATTTCTGATGGCTGTGACTTGACAGGGGATGGTGGTTTTGCTGCTGGCATCTACTGGGTCAAAGCCACAGATACTGCTAAATGTCCTACAAGGTATAGGGTGGCCTGCACCACAAAGAATTCTCTGGCTGGAAATGTCAACAGTGCCCAGGTGGAGAAACCCTGTGGCAGAGGAATAATTTCTAGACAAGGAAATTATGGGGAAAGATGGAGGATGGTCATCTTCTTGACCTCACCTAATTATGCCCAGGTCACCAGGGCCAGGGATTCCATACAGTGGTTGGAAGTTAAGACCTTATTGCACTGAATAAAGCCCCCCTTTTCCCCCGGGAGCAATCGGTTTGTATCTCACCCTCTGACACCTGCAGGGGAACAATGCAGCTGGGCAGAGCTTCCAGAGGTGCAGGATCCCACCAGTAGATCTACCTCTTTTGGCACAGGATGGGGGCACAAGTAAATAAGTAAACACTGTGTTCATAAATATGCCCACCATTTAGTGAGAATCTGTACATGAGACACTTCACATTAATTTTCTACAATCACTCCAACAGTCATTTACAAATGAAGAATCTGAGGCCACTTAGAGATACGTGTAAATATCCTAATAAATAGTAAAGTTAAAACTCAAACATTTGAATCTGCCTGAGTCCAAATCCTGTGCTCACCAAGAGAGTCCAATAGTCCTCAAGTCAACCTGAGACAATTTTTCGGTTTTTTGCTTAGTCTGAGAGAATCTCCCTATGGGGCTGAACCCTGTATAAAGGATACTTTGTCCTCTGAGTCCCCTGTTCTAGGGAGTCCTTGATTGGGGCCACTTCCTGCCCCGTTCCTTCCTTAGTCTCTAGGTCCGGGAAAGTTATCTTCTGGACTCCACAGAGCTGACATCCAGCATGCGGCGCTCCCAGGGCTGTTCAGAGGCTAAACTTTGAACAGGGCACTCTCTCCTACATGGCTTCCTGGGTGCCCTGAGCCAGGGCTATGGGGCTGTCCCATCCAACCTATAGCCTTACTAGTCACAGTTTTTACAGCTCTTTTCTGCTGACAAGGGATTCCTTCCCTGTCTCACTCCACCCCCCATGACAGGGCAAGGTATTGTAGCTAAAGGGAGAAAAGCATCCTGGCTGGGTGCTTGCAATCTCTTTGCACCTTTGTGTGGTCAGCATAGACCCTGACAGCCCTTATGGATCCAGTGATGGCTAGCATTTACTGAGCGCTTATGCCAGACGCTGTTCTGGTCTCTCTCTCTGTCTTATGAAACAGGGTCTCGCTATATTGCCCAGTGAAAGGGGCAGCCTTGCAAAAATCACAGGAAAATACCTAATCCTAATTTCCCCAGTGACAGTTAAAGATCAATCCTACGAGTTCTCTCACTAACCGGCAGTCTGCAGGAGTTCCGTTTTGCACAACTTCCAAAAGGAGCTGAATAGACTGAAAAAGAGACGTAACTCTCTCTCTCTCAAAACTGTTTTCTGAGAATCTGCTTTTTTGCAGTCGAAAGAGTTCCTGAGCAAACAGACGGGTGCAAGCTCCAGGCTTCAGTCCTATCTCGAGGACAGGGTCGCAGCTCCTGTGATAATCCCTCCTCCAAGGAAAGGCAGGAGAGCCAACTCTTGGACTTTGACATCCTGGCAGTTTTTGTTACCTACCTGCTGCCAAGAAGAAAGGAAGGAGCGGTTGCAGGAGTTTCTGGACTGTACCCTGCCGTTTTTACAACCCCCTTTAAAAAGCCTCAGTAGCTGGTTTTTCGGGCCAGCACGTTCTTTCTTTTCACCTCTGTGCTGGTCCTTTCCCCTGTCCTCAGGGAAAAGTAAATAAACCTCTTCTTTCTCTCCTAATCTCTGCGTGAGAAATCTTTCTCCACCCGCGCGGTGAACACCTACTAAGCTTTCCACCCAACACTCAGGCTGGTTTCAAACTCTTGGGCTCAAGGGATCCTTCTGCATTGGCCTCCAACATAGCTGGGACCACACCCAGCTGTCCTGGGCTCTCTTATGTGTAACATTTAATCCCCACTACAACTTTTCAGGAAAGGCACAGTAGTACCCCCCACCCCCTTATCCACAGTTTTGCTTTCAATTACCCATGGTCAGCCATGGTTCCAAAATATTAAATGGAGAATTCCAGAAATAAACAATTCATAAGTTTTGAAATTCACTGCATGCTATTCTGAGTACTGTGATGAAATCTCATGCCGCCTGCTTTGTCCCACACAGGGCATGAATTATTCCTTTGTCCACTGTCTCTGCACTGTCTGGGATCCCTGCCTGTTTGTTAGTCACTGGGTTACCTACCACTAGTGATAGGTCTACTATCATGGTATTACAGTGCTTGTGTTCAAGTAATTTTTATTTTACTTAATAATGGCCCCAAAATGGAAGAGTAGTGATGCTGGCAATTCAAATATGCCAAAGAACAGCCATAAAGTGCTTCCGCAAGTGAAAAGATGAATTTCTCTACTTAATAAAGAAAGAAAACAATCATATGCTGAAGTTGCTAAGATCTACAGTAAGAACACTTTTTTTTTTCTTGAGACAGGGTCTCACTCTGTCACCCAGGCTAGAGTGCAGTGGTGTCATCATAGCTCACTGCAGCCTCAGACTCCTGGGCTCAAGGGATCCTCCTCCCTCAGCCTCCTGAGTAGCTGGGACTACAGGCGCCACCACACCTGGCTAATTTTTTCTTGTTTTTGTAGAGACGGGGTCTCATTTGTTGCTCAGGCTGGTCTCAAACTCCTGGCCTCAAGCGATCCTTCTGCCTCAGCCTCCCAGACTGCTAGGATTACAGGCGTGAGCCACCACACCCAGCCAGAACAAATCTTCTATCCGTGAAGTTGTGATGGAGGAAAACAAAATTCATGCTAGTTCTACTATCACACCCAAAACTCCAAAAATTATGGCCTTGGTGTGTGATGAGTGCTTAGTTAAAATGGAAAAGGCATTAAATTTGCAGGCAGAAGACATGAACAGAAATATGTTCTGATTAAGGGCAATTGAGTTCAGTACCATCTGTGGTTTCAGGCATCCACTGGGGGCCTTGGAATGTATCCCCTGCAGATATGGGGGGACTACTGTATTGCCATCCTTATTATTACAGATGAGAACATAGACGCACAGAGAAGTTAAGTAACTTGCCTGAGATTGCACCATTAGCAAATGACGAAGATTTGAACCCAGAGATTTGAACCCAGAGCCCTCTCAACCACTATGCTCTGTTGCCCCTCAAAATATAAATGCTATGAAAACTAGAACGAGTAGGAAAATGGTGGTCAGGCCTCTGTGAAGAGTTGATGGTTTTGATTTACAGCTTCAATTGTGAGAAGTCAGACATAAAGTTTTGGGGAAGTGTAGGCCAGGCAAGGAAAACAACAAACAGATTGCTTTGGACTTTTATTTCAGATCTGCTGGCTTATACAGACCGAGAAAGACCAGAATTTTCTTTCTCTTAAAATAGACTTACAATGGGTTTCCTAAGGCGGCTTCTTACGAAAGAATAGGTCAATGGCAGCCACCAAAGCAAGACTCGGTAAGTAAAATTTTATGGGGAGAGGGAGGTCAGTATGAGACAATCCAGATAACGCACTTTCTAGACTGAGACCAAGGAAAAGCATTGCCGAGCAGGCATGGTGCTAGAAGCTAGAGCATACTGGGGGTTAAAGATGAGCCAATAATGTGGAAACGTGTGTGATTACTCTCGCACTCTGTTCTCCCTTGCTGCACTTCCTGACTTGCTTTCTCCTCCCTTGATGTTTGTAACAGTCTGTGTCCTTAAAATAGTATATTTTCATGAGAATTCTAGTTTCAGGTTGGCCATCATTCATTTTCCTCAGTAGATGATGAGACTTTTGAAGTGCTGCTTCAAGTTTGTCCTCAGGCTGGGAATATTTTCTTCTACTATATTGTGAATAGTATTTCTTTTCCATGTCTTCAGGTTACATAGGCATGTAACTGGTTCAGGAATGCACCACTTCTCAGCACTCTGGATCACTGCTATTTGTCCTTGACTTCCGTGATCTCACTGAGAGCAAGCTCCTCTGCTAAAAACTCTCCTCAGAGCCCCTTTCATGTCCCTGTTCCTCAGGCTGTAGATGAATGGGTTCAGCATGGGGGTGACCACAGTGTACATCACTGAGGCTGCTGAACCCCTTCTGGAGGGCTGGGCTGTTCCAGAAGTTAGGTAGACCCCAAGGCCTGCACCGTAGAATAAGGAGACAACGGAGAGGTGAGACCCACAGGTGGAAAAGGCTTTGTACTTCCCTCCAGCAGAGGAAATGCCCATTATGGAGGAGATAATTCTAAAATAAGAAAAAAGGATCCCAGTCAGGGGAATAATACCCAGCAGACCAGATAGAAAATACAGCAGGATGTCATTAACAAGCGTGTCAGAGCAGGCGAGCTTGAGGGTCTGAGCAAGTTCACAGAAGAAATGAGGGATTTCTGTTTCTTCACAGAAGGACACCCTCAAAACCATCAAACTTTGCAGCAGAGAATACGTCATGCAGATTAACCAAGAAAGCAGGAGCAAAAGACCACAAAGACGGGGGTTCATGATGACGGTGTAGTGCAGGGGGTGACAGATGGCCACGAACCGGTCATAGGCCATCACTGTCAGTAGCAAACTATCTAGCCCAGCAAAAATCATGAAAAAACACATCTGAGTGAGGCAGCCTTTGTATGTGATGGCTTTGCTCTGTGCCTGGATGTTCACTAACATCTTGGGCACTGTGGTGGAGGTGAAACAGACGTCAACAAAGGACAGGTTGGCGAGGAAGAAGTACATGGGGGTGTGGAGGTGGGAGTCAGAGATGACAGCCAGGATGATGAGTAGGTTCCCGAGCACCGTGACCAGGTACATGTAGAAGAACAACCCAAAAAGGATGGGCTGTAAGTCCATATCTTCTGAAAGTCCCAGAAGGATGAATTTTGAAATAGCTGTTTGGTTCCCTGGTTCCATATAACTTATAAAAATTGCCTGGAAAGAAGTAAGCATAATGTTAAAACAATGATAAAACAGGAACGTGCCATACATTTTCAAACTGATTTCACTCACAAAGCCTTATATTTTATCTAAGTCGTTTGCTTTCTTTAGCTGACCAAGATTTCTTCAATGCTACCCTCCCTTCCTTGCTTCTACCGCTACTCCCTGGAATGCCTTGTCTTTAAAATGAATGTTTCACCTTTTATCAGTTTTTTAACTACCTCACACTTCAGCTTTCTCTGTTCTGCTTAGTCCCTGAGATATGTAGAAATAGGGAGGGTAGAGGAAGAGGTCAGAGGGAAAATGTCAACAAGAAGCAAGGTGCACTGTCCCCTAACATCTCTGAAACTGAAAGTGCCAGGTAGTTCTGAAGTGTCAAGCTGAGATAAAATAAACAAACAAGCAAGCAAGAAAACTGGCTGAAAGCCTACACAGGCATATCTCGGAGATGTTGTGGGTTCGATTCCAGACAAATGCAATCAAGCGAATATTGCAATAAAGCGGGGCACACACATTTTTTGGTTTCCCTGTGCATATAAGTTATGTTTACACTATACAGTAGTCTGTTAAGCGTGCAATAGCATTACATCTAAAAAACAATGTGCACACCTTAATTTAAAAAACACTTCATTGCTCAAACACGCTAATGAAAAAAAAAATGAATGTTTCACACCATGCAGGGGTCTCTTTTGCATAGCCCTGACTCGTAACTATTCAACCTCTGCCGTATAATTCCCATGAAGGAGCCATCAGCCTTGTGAACATCTCCCTTCTGCCTTGTAGCTGTGGTCTCTTCGAGTCCCATAGAAATGTAGAGAAAGGAGAGAGACCACTGGGGGTTGCAGAATTGAATGACGTTTCACTGCCCTCGTGCCATTGGCCGGTATCATGAAACAGACTATTCTGTGTTCTCAAGTTCGACTCAGAGAAGGATGTTGCACAACGATTTTATAGGTAATTCCTCCATTATTATAGGAAATTCTTCATTACTGCCCCAATTTATCCCTCTACCACCATCATAATGATCAATGTTCCATAATATACCTCAATTCCAAAGACCAAATCAGATCCCCCACCATGCATTCTAATTGTGCCTTGCATATTTGTGTTGTAGCTCTTAAATTTCTTTAAGTTGAGGTGCATTCCTTTTCATTTCATTTTCCTTTCACATCCCAAGCACTTATCACACTACCTGGTGCATAAATGATGCTCTACAAATATTATTTGAGTGAATGGGAAATTAGGGGAAGTTTTTAGGGTAGAGTAGAGAGAATTCCCCCTCATAAGACCCTTTAACCAAGGACAAAGGCACCATTTATCAAAAGGCTGTTGTGTTGAACACAAAGAGAATGAAAGCTTTCCCCACTTTTTATCTTATTTTACTTCATTAAAATAAGTAAATCTTTTTAAAATTTTATTTGTTTTTATCTATTTATTTTTTATTTTTTAGAGACAGGGTCTCGCTCTGTCTCCCAGGCTGGAGTGCAGTGGCCAAATGATAGCTCACTGCAGCCACAGCCTCCCCGAGTAGCTGGGACTACACCACCACGCCCAGTGCATTTTAAAATTTTTTGTAGAGATGAGGTCTCACTATGTTGCCCAGGCTGGTCTCCAACTCCTGGCCTCAAGTGATCCTCCCAACTTGGCCTCCCAAATTGCTGGGATTACAGGCATGAGCCACCATGCCCAGCCTAGAAATAAGTCTTAATTTCTGTTGGATATTAGGTCTGTGCCATAGGAGAGAATTAATAAACTCAGAGGCAGTGATCTTCAATTTTATACACATAGTATGTAAGAAAAAGTTCCATCTTTTGAGTTAAAATGTGTTTCTTTATAACCAACACGGTCTTAGTTCCTCTCTTTGGAGATCATTTATCTTTGCCATGATAATGTTTAAATATTTGAAGACATCTAACCGACTGTCTACGTCTCCTCATCTTTCATCTATTCCACAATTATTTGAGTGCCTACTGTATGCCAGGAACTGGGTTGGGACTAAGGATAGAAAGGTAAGAGGGGTGGGCTCTGCCCTCCTGGAGCTCTGAGAACCAGGGAGGTGTTGCTGCCTTGGACTGCTCCTCTGTAGTAAGTATTCTAAGACCCTTATGATCTACTTAAAGTATGTGATTCTCAAATGCTTTAGGAATATTAGCTGGTCAAGCTTAAGGAATACTCTATTAACTCAATCAAAAATCCAAGAAAGTTTGTAGAAAAAGATTAATGATGAGATTGGCAACTTTAAAACAGTGTGATAGAAATAAACAGACAGGATAGTCGAGAGACAGGCGCTAGCCAATATGAGACTTTAGTTCATAATATAGATGTATCACAAGTCAATCCAGAAAAGGTAAATGATTTTTTTTAAAAAAATGGTGCTTAGGAAACTAGAAAACTTTTTTTTAAACACTCCGAAATAAATAACTAATAGAACAGACAGTGACCGGCAGAATTGAAATCAGAACACTATTAGATATGAGTATAGATAATACATTTATGTGACCTCTTGAAGTGTGCAAACTTCCTAAGCAGAAGAGTAGTGGAAGCAATCACAAAGGAATAGATCAGCAATTTAAAGTAGATGATATAAATCATTTCTTTCTCAAAATGCCAAATAATATTAAAAGGAAAATTAAAGCCTGAGGGAGGGAGAACTTACAATGTATAAGAAAATATAAAAGTGTAGTGACTTGGTATAATAGAAAGCTTTTAAAGACAGTGAAGACTTGGGGGATGGGCATGCTTGTAGCTTTGACTCGGCGGTGCAAAGGCAATTTATGTGACCAAAGCCTTTGCACCCCTGTAGTATTCTGAAATAAAATAAAAAAGAAATAAAGACAGTAAAAAAAAAATGTAAAAAATAAAAATAGAAGTGAATAAAAACATGAAAAAACACTAATCAATGAAAACCAAAATAAAGCAAGAATTAGATGTTATTTTTATAGATTTTAGTTTTTAGACCATCCACAATGCTGCTTTAATTCAGGTCCATATAATCTCTCATCTGAGCTACAAATAGGTTGGCACTCTGCTGGTCCCTTCTGCAGGGCGACATCACTGTATGAATCTTTAAAAAATCACACGGTGCTGTTATAGCCCTCCAAGAGAAAGCCCAAACCCCAATGCCCTCCATAACCTATTTCCTGTCTTATTGCTCCAGGTCACTGTCTCATTCGACTACCCTCCTATGGCCTTCTAATCCATCCTTTCATTAAGAAGGAAATTACATAAAACTTTTAAATGAGGCCAAAAGATGATAGCATTTTCTTTCAAACTCCTGGGCTCAAGTGATCCTCCTGCCTCGGCCTCCCAGAGTGCTGGGATTACAGGCGTGAGCCACCACACCAGGCTAATGTTTCTATTTTTTGTAGAGACGGGGTCTTGCTCTTGCTCAGGCTGGTCTCGAACTCCTGGCCTCAAACGATCCTCCCGCCTATGGCCTCCCAGAGTGCTGGGATTACAGGCATGAGCCACCACACCCAGCCACCCACACCCTGGCGTTTTTAATGGCTGAAATAATGTAAAATTGGAATCAGCCCTTGTTTGCTTGCTCAAGTTAACGGTTTGCTTCCTTCCCAGCACCCCTTGTTTTCAGAACAGTTATTAACTGTGGATGCACTATTTCTTCGTCAAGCAGGAGGAGATAACTCCAAGGTCAGGGGGAGAATCTATGAGTTTGTTTTGCAGAAGGAATGACCGGCCCTGAAAAGGTTGTGACTGGCTGCTGACGCCGCCCAGAGGTTTGGTTCCTCAAGGTGTTACCTGAGACTGAAAACAACACAAACGTCCCCCTCCCTTTACTCCACCCCTCCGCTTTGCATAAAAGCTCTCTGCCTCATCTTTGTGGGAGGGCAGATCTGAGAGGTTTTCTCTCCTGTCTTCTCACTTTGGCCAAAATGAATAAACCTTTCTCTATATGCAAGCACTGGTGTCACAATGTTTGGCTTTAGCTGCACATTGGGTAAATGAACCTGAATTTGGGGTTCTACAACACAGTGAAAGTAGAATGGGCCTACAGATAGAGATAAGAATATACGGTGTGTGTTCTTTCCAAGCCCCCTCCAGAGTGGACTTTCCCTCGCTCTATATCTCTGGCTCTGCACCAGGAAAGCCCAGCTCACATGTAAAATCTTCCATCCCTTCTTACCTCTTTGCCACGGCACTTTCTTTTTCTTTCTTTTTTTACCTTGAGATGGGGTCTTGCTATACTGTCCAGGCTAGACTCAAACTCCTGGGCTCAAGCAATCCTCCCGCCTCAGCCTCCCACGTAGCTGGGGTTGCCACGGCACTTTCTGAGTGAAGCTAGAGCATCACAGTTCTGAAGTTTGGGCTCTGTTATCTTTGCTTCCTCCAATGGAGGACAAATAAGGATGGCACCATGCACCCGGAGAGGCAGAGACAAAGAGCCAAGCAGGGGGGCCAGGGCCAGCCTGATACCTGGGGTGGCCCAGGGGCATTTCCTCCTTGCCTGGGATAGGGGAGCTGGAGGCAAAGGGCACAGGGGTATTATTTGGGGGCTGAATCCCTGTGCTTGTCATTAAATAAAGTGCTGTTTTGACTGTCTGTTTCTGGAGATTTCCCCTCTTGAGGGCCAGGGAAGTAGTGATCTTTTCTGCTGTGTTTATCCACTTGGAGCAGAATTGGAGCCACATGTATGATCGCCCCCCCCAACTCCTCCAACCCCCGCTGGGCCTTCTAATCTTCCTATAGCAATTCTTACCCTCTTGGGTGTGGCTTCTGGGATACTCAGCTTCCCTTTAGGAAAATCTTACTCCATCTCCAGTCTCTTAGCAAGTCTAAGGATTCAGAAACACTTTTGAGTGCCAGCTGTGTTGCCTTACGCCTATAGTCCCAGCTACTCAGGAGGCTGAGGCAGGAGGATCGCTTGAGGCCAGGAGTTCGACACCAGCCCAGGCAGCATAGCAAGACCCCATCTCTACCAAAAAAAAGAAAAAAAAATTAACCAGACATGGTGGCACATGCACCTATGGTCTTAGCTACTCGGGAGGCCAAGGCAGGAGGATTGCTTGAGGCCAGGAGTTGGAGGCTGCAGTGAGCTATGATTGTGCCACTGCACTTCAGCCTGGGCAGCAAAGCAGGATCCTGTCTCTAACAAAACAAAACAAAAAAGAAACACCTTTGGTCAAGTTTTGCTCAGTGTCCAGAGCCTTCTCCGAGGTTGCCATGGATGCTTGTGGACCACAATTTGGAACAAAAATCAGAGCAGTACAAAGAGGATTGGAGAGGAAGGAGAGCTTGCCACGGGGCCACCAAAGTAACAGAGCAATGAGCTTGGCCATGCTTAGGCTTAAAAAGGGGTGTAGGTTGTGAACTAAAACAAAATCCTAAGCCCCACTCCCACCCCACCCCCTGCCGCCAACTGAACAAACCCCTTCTTGGCCAAGGGGACCTCAGAAAAACTTTAAAACTGAGTTCCTGGCCATGAACGGAAGGGAGGTGGGACACACTTCGGAAAATAAGATACTAAATTATTAACAGGACCTAAGGCCATGCAGGGCAAAGGTTAGATCATCTGCAGACCACCAATGTGCTTAACAGTTCACTTTAGTCGGTATATTGTGGCTTGTCTCTGATTAACAGACTTCCTTATCTTAACTTAAAACATCCCAAGCCTTTGGGGACAACAGAGTAGTGTACATTGTACCCAGTAGGTGTGTTTCTATCCCTCATGCCCCTCCCACCATCCCCCATTCTTAGTTTCCAATGTCCTTTACGTCACTTTATGACCATGTATACCTGTGGTTTAGCTCACACTTATTAGTGTTTGTTTTTCCATTCCTGGGATACTTCTTTTAGAATAATGTTCTCCAGTTCCATCCAAGTTGCTGCAAAAGGCATTGTTTGTTCCTTTTTATGACTGAATAGTACTCCATGGTATTAATAGTTCTTAGAGGAATCTCCATACTGTTTTCCATAGAGGTTGTACTAATTTGCAGTCCCACCGAGAGTGCATAAGCCTTCCCTTTTCCACTGCATCCACGCCAACATCTATTGTTTTTTTATTTTTTAATAATGGCCGTTCCGATAGGGGTAAGGTGGCATCTCATTGTAGTTTTAAAAATTTGGGTTTCCCTGATGATTAGTGATGGTGAGCATTTTTTCATGTTTTGTTGGTCCTTTGTTTATCTTCGTTTGCAAATACTCTGTTCATGTCTTTGCCCACTTTTTAGCAGGTTATTTGTTTTTTTCTTGCTGATTTGTTTGAGTTCTTTGTGGATTCTGGGTATTATTCTTTTGTCCGATGTATAGTTTGAGAATATTTTCTCCCATTCTGTAGGTTGTCCATTTACTGCTGATTATTTCCCTTGCTGTGCACAACCTTTCTAAGTTAATCAAGTCCCCTTGATTTATTTTTGTTGTTGCTGTATTTGCCATTTAGGTCTTAGTCATAAATTCTTTGCCTAGGCCAATGTCTAGAAGAGTTTTTCCTATTTTTTTTCTATAATTTTTGTGGTTTCAGATCTTACATTTAAATTTTTAACCCATCTTGAATTAATTTTTGTGCATAGTGAGAGATAGGGATCCAGTTTCATTCTTCTGCATGTGGCTGTCCAATTTTTCCAGCACAATTTATTGAATAGGGCATATTTTCCCCAGTGTATGTTTTTGTCTGCTTTGTCAAAAATCAGTTGGTTGTTGCTATATGGTTTTATTTCTGCATTTTATATTCTGTTCCATTGGTCAATATCTTCACCTTTATACCTGTACCATGCTGTCTTGGTTACTGTAGTTTTTGTAGTATAATTTGAAGTCAGGAAATGTGATGCCTCCAGGTTTGTTCTTTTTGCTTAAGATTGCTTTTGCTGTTCAGGCTCTTTTTTGGTTCCATGTGAAGATTAGGATTAATTTATCTATTAATATTTCTGGTTAATCTGGCTAGTGATCTATCTATTTTGTTTTTCTTTTCAAAAAACAAACTTTTTGTTTCATTGATGCTTTGTATTGTTTTTTTGGTTTCCATTTCATTTAGTTCTGCTCTGAGCTTTGTTAATTTTTTTTTCTGCTTACGTGGGTTTGGTTGGCTCTTCTTTTTCTAGTTCCTTGAGATGTGGCGTTAGGTTGTTAATTTGTGATCTTTCTGTCTTTTCGATGGAGGCATTTAAATCTATGAACTTTCCCCTTAGGGCTGCTTTTTCCGTATCCCATAGACTTTGAAAGCTAGTGTCCTCTTCGTCTTTCAGTTGGAGAAATAGTTTGATTTTCATCTTAATTTCATCATTGACCCAAAGATAGTTCAACCGCAGTTGTTTAACTTCCATGACTTTGTGTAGACTTGAGTGTTTCTCTTGGAATTTATTTCTAGTTTTTTTCCACTGTGGTCTGAGAAGATACATGGCATGATTTTTATTTTTCTGAATTTGCTGAGACTTGCTTTGTGTCTGAGGATATGATCAATCTTGGAAAATGTTCCATGTGGTGATGAGAAGAATGTATATTCAGTAGTTTTGGGTAGAATGTTCTGTAAATGTCTATTAGGTCCATTTGTTCTAGAGTGTTTTATTTATTTATTTATTTTTATTATTTTTTTTTAATTTGAGAATATTATGGGGGTACAACACTTTGGTTATATATATTGCCCATGCACTAAGTGTTGTTTACGTCCAGTGTTTACTGATTTTCTGCCTTGATAATCTGTCCAGCTCTGTCAGTGGGGTGTTGAAGTTCTGGGCAACTATTTATTTATTTGCTTAGCTCTAGTAGAATTTGCTTTATGAATCTGGGAGCTCCTGTGTTAGATGCATATATATGTGGGATTGTTATGTCATCTTGTTTAATTGCTACCTTTGACATTATATAATGACCATCTTTTTCTTTCTTTTACCACTGTTGATTTAAAGTCAATTTTATCTGATATGAAAATGGCTACACCTGGTAGCTTTTGGTTTCCATTTGCATGGAATATTTTTTCCATCCCTTTACCTTGAGTCTTTGTGAGTCCTTGTGAGTTAGATGTGTTTCTTGGAGACAGTGTATATTTGGGTTGTGTTTTTTCATCCATTCACCCAGTCTATGTCATTAAGTGGGACATTGAGATGGTTCATGTTCAGTGTTAGTATTGATATGTGGGATAATGTTTTGTTCATGATGTTGGATGATACCTTGTTGTTTTGTTTTCCCTATTGTGCTATTGTTTTATAAGAGCTGTGAGCTTTATCTTTCTGGTGTTTTTACACTGGTGGGTATCTATTGTGCTATTCCATGTATAATGCAGTTCTGAATATTTTCCTGTAGGGCAGGTCTAGTAATGACAAATTCCCTTAGTGTTTGCTTGTCTGGAAAAGTCTTCATTTCTCCATCATTTATGAAACTTAGTTTTGCAGAATAAAAAATTGTTGGCTGGCAATTGTTCTGTTTAAGAAGACTAAAAATGGGGCCCCAACCCCTTCTGGCTTGTAAGGTCTGCCCTGAGAAATCTGCTGTTAGCCTGATGGGATTTCCTTTGTAGGTTAGTTGTTGCTTTCATCTTGCAACTTGTAGAATTTTCTCCCTCATTTTTAAATTTCAAAATATTAAGAGGGTACAAATGTTTTTGTTACATGGAAGACCTTTATAATGCTTGAGTCAGGGCTATTAGGGTGCCCATCATCCAAATAGTGGTCATTTTACCCATTAGGTAGGTTTTTGCCCTTCCCCTTCTCCCCTCTCCCCACTTCCATCGATTTCCAATGACCTTTACTTCCTTCTGTGCCCATGTGTGCCCATCGATCAGTTCCAACTTACTGCATTTTGACTTTGGTTAGGTTGATCACTGTGTGTCTTGGAGATGTCCTATTTGCTATGAATCTTCCCGGTGTTTGATACTCATCTTGTATCTGGATATCTGAATCTCTGGTGATACCAGGGAAGTTTTCTTCAATAATTCCCTTGAATAGGTTTTTCATGCTTTTTGTGTTTTCTTCTTCTCCCTCAAGGATACCTATAACCCATACATTAGTTTGCTTCACATAGTCCCATGTTACTCTGAGTGATTGTTCATTCTTCTTTATTCTTTTCTCTGCAACTTTGACTGACCGGGTTAGCTCAAGAGCCTTGTCTTCAAGCTCCAAGATTCTTTCTTATGCTTGGTCTAGCCTGTTGAAGATTTCTGCTGTATTCTGAAATTCCCTAAATGACTCTTTTGTTTCTTTAAGTTCTAGTATATCCTTTCTTATGTTGTCTAGCTCTTTAGTGACTTTCTCTTTTTTTCATTGAGGTTCTGAAATTTTTTTTTTGGCTTCTTTGTGTTGGTTTTCAACTTTCTTTTCAATTCCATTGATCTTATTTGCCATCCATATTCTGAATTTTTTTCTGACATTTTGACAATTTCCTTTTGGTTGGGGTCCCTCGCTGTAGATCCATTGTGATCCCTTGGGGGCATCTAACTAGCCTGTTTTTTCATGTTGCCAGAGTTCTTTTGCTGATTTCTTCTCATCTGAATCCTCTTCTCTCAGCTCGGGGCAGATAGGTTTGCAGGGCACCTGTTCTCCTTTGGTGGGAACTCTCCTACTTAGTGAGAAGAGGAAGAGGTCCCTAGATGGCGTTTTGTGACCTACTCTGGAAGAGTGACCCAGCAGGAGAGGGGCGGGTGCACTGAGAGCCTGTCATACAGCTGTTCTGTTTTGTCCCATTCCCCTGTGATTGTCACAGTCCAAGCCACTGCTGGATGATGTTCATGAGGAGTGGTGGGTTGTTGAGAGGGTTATTTTAATTTTATAATAAAAGGATTACATCCCAGAAAAGCATAAACCACACTTAGCTGTGTATTTGAAGTCACTGAAATTTATTTCTGCAAACCCCACAGATTTTTGTACATTTAATCCTAAAATACCTGTCAGTCATTGGGGGATGAGTGGATAAACAAAATGTGATAAATACATACAATGGAATATTATGTGGCCTTAAATAAGAACATTCTGACACATACTACAACATGGATGGACACCGAGAGTATTATGCTAAGTGAAATGAGCCAGTCACAAAAAGACAAATACTGTATGCTTCTAACTATGAGGTAATTAGAGTAGAAAGAATCAAAGAGACAATTTTAGGACCTAAACACACTGGACACCTTCCTACTGTGGGTTTTAACATCCCCATGAGATTGAATACCTGTGCTGCAAATGTCACAAAGAGTATGGAAATAAAAGAATATTTATATATATAACAAAAGAATCATAGAGACAGAAAGTTAAACAGTAATTATCAGGGCCTGGAGGGAGGCAGAATGGGAGCTAGCATTTAATGGGGACACAGTTTCAGTTTGGGAAGATGAAAAGAGTTACGGAGATGGATGGTGGTGATGGTTGCACAACATCATGAGTGTTTTTGATACTACCAAACTGTACACTTAACAATGGTTAAGATGGTAAATTTTACGTTATGGATATTTTACTACAATAAAAAAGTTGAAAAAAATTTTTTTTCCTTAGTTGTTCAGTCCCTCCCCACCATTATTAAAATACTCCCCATCATGCTACCGAAATTTCTGTAATGTTTTCCACAGCACTAACTGCAACAGATATTGTTCAGCCTTTATTTTACTTGGCCTCATAGTGTTATTTCACATGGTTGACTCTCCCTGTCTTGAAACAGGACTTTCTCTTTCTCTACCTCCTGTAGGTGATGCAGTCACAGGGAATTCACCAGAGACAGATGCATGTCTATTTTCTTTTGTGTTACTTCAAGACCCTATGTATTGGAACTACAGGGAGCAGAAACATGTTCCTCAGGGAAAATCTCTTTATCTCAAAGCCAAACCAATAATGATGAAAGTTCTTCCAAAAAGAAAGAGGCTCCATGGGGAGGTAGGGAAGAGAGATCCACCTGGCCCTAAAGCTGCCTTCTTGGAGACACCACATCATTCCTTTTTGCCATTTGCTCTTCATCCCAAGGGAGCTGAATGTCTTGGAGGGTAGAACACCACCAGGACAATTTACTTAATGAGGAAAGAGGAGGAATCAGCCCCCTGGGGCGTGAGCAACCGTAAATACTTCCCTAGAACCTCTTACCTGGTCAGTTTCTTTATACCTGACCAGGTGAAGACCACATGTGCTTCTCAGAGATGTGAGTCAGGATGACTTCATGGCAAGTTCCATATCCCTGCCTTTCCCTTCCAGAGTCTGTCTTCAGCATCCAACAGTCAGAGGAGAAAGATGTTGTACAAACATTTTTTTTTGAGCAATGCCAGCTGAGTGAGTCACACTGTCCTAGTGAGTACCGTGTAGGAAAAAGGAAGATTTTTTAAATAGTGGGGGAAGAAACAGAGATGGAGGTAACATGGTTTATAATGTCCCATGATGATTGTTTCTAAGTCTCTGGAGTTTATTTCCCTGGTTATTTATGTCCTTTTTAGATTCTATGGCAACTGTTTTCTGTTACCTCTGGCTCTGATGGCCCTTCTTCTGGAAACGAGTGGCTTTCTCAGTGTCAGTAGGAATTGGCACTCCCTCAAGTGTGTCCCTTTTTCAAGAGTTTCCAACCCACTGGCAAACACCTTCCTCATTCTCTAGCATAGCATTTCACAAAGTGGGGTTTCCGGAGCAGCAACATCAGTATCACTTGTGCGCTTGTTAGAAATGCAGACACTCAGGCCACACCCAAGACCAGCTGATAGAAACTGGGGATGGGGCCAAGCAATCTGTTTTGTTTTGTTCTGTTCTTTTAGACACAGGGTCTCACTCTGTTGCCCCAGGCTGGAGTGCAGTGGCACGATCATAGCTCAGTGCAGCCTCGAACTCCAGAGCTCCGACAATCCTCCCACCTCACCTTCCCAAGTAGCTAGGGCTAGAGGCGCCCACACCCAGCTAATTTTTAAAATATTTTTTGTAGAGATGAGGCCTCACTATGTTGTCCAGGCTAGTCTCGAACTCCTGAGCCTCAAGCAATCCTCCCATCCTGGGAATACAGGTGTGAGTCACCACTGCCAGCCTGCAATCTGGTTTAACAAGCCTTCCAGGTAATTCTAGTGCGTGCTAAAATTTGAGGACTTAGACTCCAGCAAAGTACTTGGTTCTACGTTCAACCTGCATCATCAGTTGGTTTCTATCAGATTGTAGACATTCTTCAATTCAGCAAGTGTATACTGAAATGCCAACTCTGCACCAGCTGTTGTTTATATTGTCATTGCAATTGTGTATGGGCGTTTTTTCCCTCTTATATTTTCTAATGATTGTTTGCAGATACGTAAGAAAGCTGATGACACTGATTAGTTGTAATTGTGTTTAAGCTGACTTGTATTAGTGTTTTAAGCAGGCAATCCAACCGCATCTGATAGTGACCAATTTGGGGTTTGATTTTCTCACATCTCATTTACTTTTCTGTCTGATGGCATTTCTTTTGAATGACTAGAAGCAATGTTAGATAATAATGATAACAGCAGGTATATTTTCCCCTTTCTGCTTTTTGTCTGTTGTTGTTGTTTTTTTTAAGTGTTTACTGATGGATCTTGGTTTAACACTTGGTTTAACACAGCTAGCTGTATCCTTTTCTACATGACTGAAATTCTATTCTGTTCCCTTCCCTTCAATGGCTGTTAAATTTTATTAAATGAATTTTAATGTGTGTTAAAACTATGATTTTTTTGGCATTGCTCTATTCATGCTTATCCTTTGTGATCCAATTTTCTAATACTAAATGTTTTCCTGTGGTCATATGACGAACATTTATTAGTAATGGAGTGTGTTATTTTATCAAACAGAGAACTTCATTTTACTCTCTTTTCAGGCTTTTGCATGTATAGTCAATGTGAGATTAACTTGTAGATTTCTTGTTTGTGTTTTATACAATCCTATTTGGCCCTAACTATCATTCAGCTTTTTTTACATGCTCTTTGGGTACAAAAGCCCTGGGGAAACCAGGATGAAGTAAAATGTTCTCAGATGTGATCTGGACTTGTGTGGTTTATGAATCGGTGGCAAGGGGAACAGATATGAACCAAATTATTCCATATATAAATGCAAACACATACCTATGATTCATGCCGTGGAGAAAATATAGAACACTAGGAAGGCACAGACTAGGGAGACTGTACTTGGTGGGCCCAGGTGAGGGGTGCGCAGGGAAGGCTACTCTGAAGATGTGATGTTTGATCTGAGAGCTAAGGACAAGAATTATCACAGGAATGCAAAGTGCAAAGGGAGAAGCCACCCCAGTAGGGAGGGAATCATTGTATTTTTAGGACTCCTAAGAAGGCAACAGTATTGCAGCGTAAAGGCTGCTATGTTGCTTGATCGTACTGAAAGGTTGGCGGGAACCAGCATGTGCAGGTCCTTGCGGACCACAATGAGTAGTTCATCCTCACACAGAGGGAAAGCCTTTCACAAGGGCTGGATGGATGACAGGTGTGATGTTGATGACAATTTCTTGTCCACCTAATTTCTTTGTATTTGTATACTCTGTTCTCTTGAATTAGATATATAGTTCCTTTAGGAAAAAATGTCCATTTCTATCAGTTTTACATTTTAACATCCACTTGTACATAATAATCTCTACTAATTTATAATGTTTCCTCTGTGTGGCTTGAAGGTTCTTTTCTCATTTTCTGCGAGGGTATTTGTGTTTCTTTTTCTTTATTTCTTTTTTCTCCACAATGGGCTAACCAGATGTTTGTATATTTCATAGACCTTAATTCCAGAAATAGGTTCTTGTGTTCTGGCTCTGGGTTTGTGTGTGTCTGTGTGTGTGTGTGTAATTAACTTACACTTTATTGTTACCTTTTCTCTGGAAGTATATGAGATTGTTATTTAAGTCCTCACTTCACAAAAGCAGGTATTATTATTTTAAAATAGAATTTCTCTTTGTAATAGTTGAAAATAACACATCCATCTCAATTCAGTTTCAACTTCTATGATTATTACTAGTAAGGGTGAATAATCCACTGTTTTGCTATTGGTTTTAATTTTTGGTTTTAATTAGGACTGTTTCATTATTGGTTTTAATTAAAACTGTGTATATTAGAGATATTAACATTTTTCTGCCATATGGAGTGAACATAGTTATTTTCCTATTTCTTTTTATTTTATTTTCTTAACTGTACATATTCATGGGGTACATATAATGTATAGTGATCAGATCAGGGTAGTTAGCATTTCCATCATCACAAACATTTATTTGTGTTGGGAATGTTCAATATCCTCCTTCTAGCTATTTGAAACTATATATTATATTATGGTTAACTGTGTCATCCTACAGTGGTATAGAACACTAGAGCTTATTCCTCTTACCTATCCGTAATTTTATCTTCTTTTACAAATCTCTCCCTATCTCTCTGGTACTTTTTACAGTAAGATACTAGTTTATTTTTTAAATTATTGAATAAAGCTTTAGAAAAATAATGTAAGAGAGAAATTTTATTAGCCTTAAATGCATAGCTTAGAAAATAAGAAGGGTTGAACATCAATGAGCTGTATACCTCCATCTCAAGAAGTGAGAAAAAGAACAGCACGTCATACACAAAGAAAGCAAAGAAAAATTAATCATGATTAGAGCAGGGATGAATGACAGAGAACACAAAATACAATGGAGAGAATCAATAAAGACAAAAGGTGATTCTTTTAAAAGATGAATGCATTTGGTAAACTCCTAGTGAAATAATCACAAAAAGGACTTCAAAGGTTACCCAAAATCCTCCTGTCTCAGCCTCCCCAGTAGCTGGGACTACAGGTGCACACCATGACACCCAGCTGATTTTTTGTTTTCCTTGAGACAAGGTCTCTTTCTTGCTCAGGCTGGTCTCGAACCCCTGAGCTCAAGCAGTCCTCCCACCTTGGCCTCCCAGAGAAGCTACGATTACAGGCATGAGCCACTGCACCCAGCCACTCTGGACCATTTCTTAGGCTTTCTTTGTATCTTATGACATTGACATTTTTGAAGGGCCCAAGTTAGATTTTGTGTAGAACATCCCTCAGGTCCATTTTGCCTGATGTTCCTTCCTCTTTAGATTGACGTCCTGCATCTTTGGCAGGAATCCCACAGAAGTGAAGTTTTGTCCTTTTCAGTGAATCCTATCACAAAGCACATCATATTGATTTGTCCTCTTTGTCCCAATACTGAAGCTCCTTGACCATCCCACAGGGTTGTTATAAAATGGATACTTAAGATAGAAGTTGGGGCTGGGTACAGTGGCTCACGCATGTAATCCCAGCACTTTGGGAGGCTGGGACAGGAGGATTGCTTGAGGCCAGAAGTTTGAGACTAGCTGGGGCAACATAGCAAGACTCCATCTGTACAAGAAAATTAAAAAAAATAATTAGCCAGGCATAGTGGCACATGCCTGTAGTCCCGACTACTTGGGAGGCTGAGGCAGGAGGATCGCTTGAGCTCAGAAGTTCGAGGCTGCAGTGAGCTATGATCATGCCTCTGCACTCCAGCCTGGGTGACAGATCAAAACTTGAAAAAAAAATAATATAGGTGGTTGGGATGACAGGCTTCTTTTTTTAGGATTCCATTTTAGCGTGAGAAGAGACCCAACTCAGACAAAATAACTCAGTTCATAAATAAATTGAGTCAAAAGCATAGTCAACATTTCTATTTTCAGAGGTTGCTTGTTTGATGCTAACTGATGTTGCTCTTCTCTCTCCTTCTGTAGACACTTCAGCTCCATGGAAGCAGGAAACCAAACTGGAGTCATGGAGTTCATCCTCCTCGGACTGTCTGAGGATCCAGAACTTCAGCCCATCCTCTTTGGGCTGTTCCTGTCCATGTACGTGGTCACGGTGCTTGGGAACCTGCTCATCATCCTGGCTGTTGGCTCTGACTCCCACCTCCACACCCCCATGTACTTCTTCCTCTCCAACCTGTCCTTTATCGATATCTGTTTCAGTACCAGCATAATCCCCAGGATGCTGGCGAACATCCATACAAAGAACAAAGCCATCTCCTACATGGACTGCCTCACTCAGGTATATTTTACCATGTTTTTTCCCATCCTGGACACTCTACTCCTGACTGTGATGGCCTATGACCGGTTTGTGGCCATCTGCCATCCCCTGCACTACATGGTCATCATGAACCCCCGCCTCTGTGGCCTGATGGTTTTTGTCACCTGGTTCATTGGCGTCATGACATCCCTTCTTCATATTTCTCTGATGACGCGTCTGACCTTCTGTAAAGACCTTGACATTCCACATTTTTTCTGTGAACTGACACAGATCCTCAAGTTGGCCTGCTCTGATACCTTCCTCCACAGTGTGCTGATCTATTTTATGACTGGTGTGCTGGGTGTTTTCCCCCTTCTTGGGATCCTTTTCTCTTACTCACAAATTGCTTCATCCATAAGGAAGATGTCCTCATCTGGGGGAAAGCAAAAAGCGTTTTCCACCTGCGGGTCTCACCTGTCTGTCGTTTCTTTATTTTATGGGACGGGCGTTGGGGTTTACTTCACTTCTGCAGTGACTCGCTCCTCCCAGAAAATCTCAGTGGCCTCAGTGATGTACACCGTGGTCACCCCCATGCTGAACCCCTTCATCTATAGCCTGAGGAACAAGGACATGAAAGGGGCCCTGGGAAAACTCCTCAGCAAAGCAGCCTCTTGTCTGTGATGTATCCATTGGCCCTGGGACTAAGAAATTTTGTGGGTACCAAATGGCACACACAAAAAACCCCTTTTATCTTACTCTTGACTCTCTCCATCCATCTTGTTCTTTCACCCTATCCTGGGGGATCTATGACTTTGCTCTTTCCTAGTTTTTAATATATTTTCTAGTAACTAATCTCCCTGTAATTTCTTTGATGGCCTATCAAAAAATATTGTCTTTGGTCATCTTTCTTACTTCCACACTAGTGAGTTTTGAACTTCAACTTGGGTTTGAAGCATTTACTATAGCTTTGTTATCTCAAGTGGTGGTGTGGAGTTCTTAAACTAATTAATTCTATGTGTTTGCGTGTGGATTTGTGTTGTTTATATGTGTGTGTGTGATCAACCGTGTTTTTTTTTTTACTGGATAAAGTACGATTAAAATACATGTTAAAATATAGATGACATTTTAGTGTTTATTATGTATTAATTCTGTGCTAACTGCTCTCTATATATTATCTTATATCATTTCCTAAATGAGAATGGTGACTATCACCACTCTAGAGGTGAGGAAAGTGAGGATCTAAGAGCTAAAAACAAACAAACAACAACAAAAAAACTTTTCCAAAGTTACAGAGAGACCAAGTGGCAAAACCAAGATTCGAACCTAGAACTCTGACCCTGAGCCCATATTATTTTATTTTACTTTATTTTTATAGAGACCGGGTCTCACTCTGTTGCTCAGGCTGGAGTGTGGTGGCACAATCAGATGAATCAGATCAGTGGTGGCATTAGATTCTCACAGAAGCGCGAACCCTACTGTAAACTGCACACGCCAGGGATCTAGGTCGTGTGCCTGATGATCTGAGGTGGGGCTGAGGCAGTGATGCTAGCACTGGGGAGGGGCTGCAAATACAGATTTTCATTTGCAGAGAGGTTTGACTGCACAATAAATGTAATGCACTTGAATCATCCCAAAACCATCCCGCCATCCCCGTCCATGGAAAAATTGTCTTCCATGAAACCGGTCCCTGGTGCCAAAAAGGTTGGGGACCACTGAAACTGGATTCTTTCTAACTGAATGGCAAATTCTTTCTTGAAGAGAGATTCAGGCATCACACCTTCTTGGCTACCACATTTATTCTAGTGGCTATTCTAGAAAAATGGTCGATGCTGGACTTCACCATTTTTTATTAACTAGATGATACTTGTTTCTTAAAAGTATGACTAATTCTCCTTTGAAGAAAAGTTTTTAATTAATTTAATTTCTTCCTTTAGTTTAGGTTCATTCTACATAATAGTAAGTCAATTTTAGTATTCTATTAATTTCCATTAGATTTTCAAATCTTTAATAGCATATTACTTAATTTTCTCTTGATTATCTTTAAAATTTCCACGACTTCTATTATCACTCTTTGTTTATATATTTGGATATCCTCTTTTTTTGTTCTTCATAAGACTTGCCAGAAGTTTGAGTATTTTCCCCAGGAATTAGCCTCCAGTTTTGTTGATCAAATCAATAGTTAGTGTTGTTTTTTTTTTTACCACAATAAATTCTATGCTTTTTGTTCTCTTTGATCTTCTTAAATTTGCTTTGTAGTACTTTATATACACACATACATCTCCTTGCTCTGTGAGCTGAGAGGGCGTAGAATCAATGACATCCCAGTAGCAATAAGCACACTTAGTGCCCAGATCTTTGTTTCTAATACCATTCTCCAATAAAAGGAACCAGAGATCCTTGGAGAAATGGGAGATTCTAGGACTGGGGCAGGAAATATACAAGGTGAACCTGGAGTGTCACGTGTTGCCAGAAACTAAGAAAGTGCTAAAAGCAACAACAACAGAAATCCACAATGATGGGGGTATGTCAAAGGGACACAGAGGCCAAGTAAAAGAATTTCCAGTGGCCAAAGCAGAGCAAGGATCAACACACAATGGGGAAAGGACAGTCTCTTCAACAATGATGTTGGGAAAACTGGATATCCACATGCAGAAGAATGAAATTAGACCCTTATTTCATACCATATGCAAAAATCAACTAAAAATGGATCAAAGACTTAAATGTAAGAGCCAGAACTATGAATCTTCTAGAAGAAAACATAAGGGAAAATCTCCATGACATTGGTCTGGGCCATGATTTTTTGGATATGGCCTCAAAAGCACTGGCAACAAAACCAAAAATAGACAAATGGGATGGCATCAAACTAAAAAGCTTCTGCACAGCAAAGGAGACAACCAACAGAGTGCAGAGACAACCAGCATAATGGGAGAAAATGTTTGCAAACTATACATCTGATAAGGGGCTAATATCTGAAATATATAAGAAACTCAAACAACTCAATAAGCAAGAAAAAAAATAACCCAATTTAAAAATGGGCAAAATACTAGAATAGACTTTTCTCAAAAGAAGATGTACAAATGGCCAACAGGTATGTGAAAAAATTATCAACATGATGAATCAAGAGGGAAAAGTCCACAATGAGATACCTCACTCCTGGTAGAATGGCTACTACCAAAAAGACAAAAGATAACAAGTGTTGGTTAAGATGTGGAGAAAAGGGAACTCTTGCACACTTTTGGTGTGAATGTACATTAGTACAGCCATTATGGAAAACAGTATGGAGGTTCATCAAAAACTTAAAAATAGAACTACCATATGATCCAGCAATCCCACTACTGGGTATATATCCAAAAGAAATAAAGTCAGTATGTTGAAGGGATATCTGCACTCTCATGTTTATTTCAGTGCTATTCACAATAACGAAGATATGGAATTAAGCTAATTGTCCACCAATAAATGAATGGATAAAGAAAATGTGGTATATATACAGAATGGAATGCTATTTTGCCATAAAAAGAAGGAAATCCTGTCATTTGCAACAACATGGATGAACCTGGAGGACATTATGTTAAGTAAAATAAACCAGGCACAGAAAGACAAATATCACATGGTCTCATTCATATGTGGAATCTAAAAAAGTTGATCTCATAGAAATAGAAAGTAAAATGTTGGTTACCAGAGGCTAGGGTGGTTGGGGGAGGGGAGAGTGTTGAGGAGATGTTAGTTAAAGGATACAAAATTACAGCTGGACTGGGGAAATAAGATCAATAGATCTATTGTACAGCATGGTAACAATAGTTAGTGATAATGCCTTGTATTCTTGAAAAATGCTAAGAAAATAAATGTTAAGTATTCTCACCACAAAATTATAAGTATGTGAGGTAATGCATATGTTAATTAGCTACATTTAACTATTCCACTATATATATATTTCAAAACATCATTGTGTACACTATACATACCTACAGTTTTATCTGTCATTTTTTTAAAAAAATGAATAAATTTGAAAAAAAATTAAGAGAAAAAATTTTAAAAGAGAGGAGCTCTTTGCCTCCATAAGACCTCTACACTAAGTGATCCATAAAATCTCGAAAGACTGTTCAAGAGAGGCACATCACAGAGAGATGATGTCTGAGTTTGGTTCCTTAATAGAAATTAAATTTTCCTTAGGGGAAAACTTGTGACTTTTAAATCCAACCAAAGAAAGAAAAGAGAGTTTCTCCTCGGAGGAAATAAATTCATCTTGCCTTACAGCTGCTTACCTTGACACAAAATTGACTAAAAATTTTCCATTCGGCTAACTTCTTTGTACCCCTGAATTGTTTGGAGAGTTGAAAGAATAGTTTATTTAATGAGGCACTTTGAGAATTCAACCTTTGAGACACTTGAAACTTTAAACATGCCCATCACCTGTAATTCTCTAATCCCAGCTTTTAGAAAAACCCAAGTGGGTCTCCTAGGGACAGGTCACGAAGAACAGAAAGCTTCAGGGATAACCATCAGAGAGAGCGTGTCCCAGTGAGGGCTGGTGGAGTGAGAAGGAACAGAGAAGAGAAAACAGGTGCCAGCCTTCGTCTCTAGAGTAATGAGTTCTGTACGTATTTAGTCTATGAAGGTGAAGTCCCTCTACTTTGAAGGTACTTTAGTTTCCACTGAAAATAGTCTTGTCCAGTTCTCATTCTGTTTCCTTCTCCCACTATTTGGAATCCAGAGCCTCTCTCCAATAAGAGCTATTTTTGGGAGAGTCTCCAACTTTTCTGCACTCCTCCTTATATATTGTAGGCTCCTGTTGAATTTCCTGCATCCGATTATTTATTTATTCACTACTCACCGAAGATCTATTATGCATGAGGTATTGTCTATTTGTTCCTAACATGATCGGATTTTTCTTTAATATTCTCTAACTATTTTTATTGGCAGTTTCGACTTACTGGTAGCCCTTGGTAGTTCTATTAGGTTGTCATCGTTGTGACATCATAATGTCCACAGTATCATCTACAAATAATGTAATTAGTTCCAGCATTCCACACTCATCCCAAGTTCCTTTTTCCATCTTCCAATCCTTTTCAATGTCAGAAAAAAAAATTGAAAGATTAAAATTGCAGTAGACTAGCTTGGCATGTTCATGAGTTTACCACAAACACTTCAGTGTCTTAATGTAGCATGTCCTTTTGGCTGTGGTTTTAAAATAACCCTTGATTATGGGGTTAAGAAATTTTCCTTGGTTTCTTTGTTCACTGAGAGGTTCTCCCCTGGCTGAGAAATCATAGTAATGGCTGTTAAATGTTCTCAGATGCATTTTTTTCTATCATGATTATGATTATGATGTCTCTTCCTTGACCTATTTTTATGATGTGTTATGTTAACAAACATCCTTATGTTAAATCAGCTTCCATGGGTATTACTAGTTCATCACTTATTACTCTTTTCAAAAAGATACGAATGCATGCTATTCAATTTTGATTCTACATTCAGGCATGTGATAAGCATGAAGATTTCTTTTTTCCTTTAAAATTTTTTATTTTTAATTATTATGGGTACATAATAGTTGCATATATATAATTTTTTTTTTTTTTTGGAAACAGAGTCTAGCTCTGTTGCCTGGGCTGGAGTGCAGTGGCCTCATCATAGCTCACTGCAGCCTCCAACTCCTGGGCTCAAGTGATCCTCCCGCCTCAGCCTCCTGAATAGCTGGGACTACAGGCGCCTGCCACCATACCTGGCTAATTTTTTTTATTTTGTATTTTTTGTAGAGATGGGGGTCTCGCTATGTTTCCCAGGCGGGTCTCAAACTCCTGGGCTGAAGCTATCTTCCCACCTCAGCCTCCCAAAGTGCTGGGATTACACATGTGAGCCAACATGTGTCCAGTCAGCTTTGAACATTTTAAATCAAATGTATCAATCATATTTTTTGGCGGTTAACCCTGCCAATTTTAATAGAATACATCCCCCCTCAAGAGCATGTACACATAAGCACACACTCACACACACCTTGTTTTTGGTATTAATGGTTGTGTGCTTTTGTTTCCTCCTTTTATGTATTTAGTCTACATGCTTCCTCCTCATCCTGGAGGGATTCACATGGCAGGCATTCTCTGAAAGAAAGAACCATAGGGATTTTCATGAATTATAAGTGCTATATGGTGGTTAAAAGAGGTATCAGACCTGTTGTATTTATAATGATCAGAATTTCATCCTTGATGGCCGCTCCAATTTAAGGGGGATGTTGATAAATCATAGACATGCAAGGCAGATTACTGTGGTCTTAAGAACACAGGCTCACATTTGTGAAATGTCCACTGTATGTCACAGGAACTATAGTAGAAAATTTACATACATTATGTCATTTAATATACTGTTCAATCTTACACTGTGGGGATATTTACTATTCTCATTGTGGAGGTGACGTATTTGCAGCTAAGAGAGTTTAAATAACTTTTGCAAGGTCACACAATCCTAAGTGGACCAAAACTCTTTTCCAGGAAGTTTTACTCGAGATCTCATTTTTAACTTGACCGCTGTGCCATCTATGCATTAACAAAATTGCACATGGATCCCATAAGTTTATACAAATAAAAAAAAATTAAAAGCTCCCATATTCTAAATCACAGCTCTATACTGCACTTTGGGAGAGCTATATATCAAAAATAAGTGCATAAAATCCACATAATAATAATAATGTCTGTCATTTATTGAGACACTACTGTGCACAAAGGTATTTTTAAATCTCACAAAGAAGGTAATAGTAATAATCGTACTTTTAGAAAGAAACAAAAAAGGCACTGGGACTTAACCGTCACATCACTAGAAGCATCAGATCACGGAATAAAGGCTGTTTGGGTAGAAAATCCATGTCTTAATCACAATTATGGAGCTATTAGAATAAAGAAAGTGGGAATTACCAAGGAAAAAGCATGAAATGTCTTCTATTATTTTGGAAGGCTCATATCAAAGAAGTAATTAGTACATGTCCTTAGATTCAAATAGGAGAATTAGAACCAGCAAGCAAATGATACAAAGAGAAAGCTTTTAGCTCAATTAAAAGAAGTCTGAATAACACTATGCATTTAAAATAAGTACCACTTGGCTGAGTGAATCACAGTCTTTGAAAGAACTCTATAGATGGTAAAGAATATCCAACCAAGGGTGATATTATAAAGCTATTATACAACCAGCTGAGGCATCAGTTGGCTGTTCATTGAAAGATACTTTTGCCTCCTTCCTCACCAGACACACCAGCTACATGGAAGCAGAAAACCACACGGAGGTATCAGAATTTCTCCTCTTGGGTCTCTCAGATGATCCTGAACTGCAGCCCCTTCTCTTTGGGATGTTCCTATTCATGTACCTGGCCACAGTGCTCGGGAACCTGCTCATCATCCTGGCTGTCGGCTCTGACTCCCACCTCCACACCCCCATGTACTTCTTCCTCTCCAACCTGTCCTTTGTTGACATCTGTTTCACCTCCACCACGATTCCGAAGATGCTGGTGAACATCCAGACACAGAGCAAAGACATCTCCTACAGCGGATGCCTCACTCAGATGTATTTTTTCATGATGTTTGGTGGACTTGATAATTTCCTTCTGACCGTGATGGCCTATGACCGGTTTGTGGCCATCTGCCACCCCTTGCACTACATGGTCATTATGAACCCCCGCCTCTGTGCCCTCCTGGTTCTGATGTCCTGGTTCATCATTTCCCTGGTTGCCCTTGTTCATGTTCTACTGATGATGCAGCTGACTTTCTCTGTAGGCACTGAAATCCCACATTTCTTCTGCGAACTGGCCCAGCTCCTCAAGGCAGCTCGCTCTGATACCTTCATCAATAATATCTACTTGTACGTCACGACTCCGCTGCTATGTGTGTTTCCTGTTGCTGGAATTCTCTTCTCCTACTCTAAAATTGCCTCCTCCTTAATAAGGATGTCGTCCAGTGCTAACAAATATAAAGCATTTTCTACCTGTGGGTCTCACCTCTGTGTGGTCTTTTTGTTCTACGGAACTGCACTTGGGGTCTACCTCAGTTATGCTGTGACCCATTCTTCCCAGAGAACCTCCATTGCTTCGGTGATGTACACGGTGGTCACCCCCATGCTGAACCCCTTCATCTACAGCCTGAGGAACAAGGACATGAAGGGGGCCCTGGGAAGACTCCTCAGAAGGGCAGCCTCTTGTCTATGATGAATCATAGCCTCAGAACTCAGTGGACCCTGTGTGCCTGTAAGGCAAATGTTGTGAATTTAAATATCTTCTTCTTCTCCCCCAAAAGACATGGCTCAAGTCTTTTATTATCAAAACACTTATGACTTTGCTTATACTTGTTTTTGTGCTAGTTTTCTTCAAAACTCCCTGTTTAATTCCTTTTTGACTTTTCTTGCCAATATGCTGTCCAGAAAGTTTCATCTTTAGGTGGGGCGCAGTGGCTCACATCTGTAATCCCAGCACTCTGGGAGGTTGAGGCAAGAGGATCGCTTGAGCTCAGGAGTTTGAGACCAGCCTGACCAAGAGTGAGACCCCATCTCTACAAAAAATAGAAAAATTAGCTGGGTGTGGTGGTGCACACCTGTAGTCCCAGCTACTTGGGAGGTTGAGGCAGGAGGATCGCTTGAGCCCAGGAGTTGGAGGCTGCAGTGAGCTGTGATGATGCCACTGCACTCCAGCCTGGGTGACAGAGCGAGACTGTGTCTCAAAGAAAAAAAGAAAAAAAAGAAAGAAAGAAAATTAAAAAAAGGAAATTCCATCTTTGGTCCGTTTTCTTACAACCATTCCTGAGATTTCTAATTTGGTCTTTAGAGCACTTTTCCCATCAAATGCTGACATGATTTCTTCAAAAATTATCCTTTTGAATGTCGATGTTCCTCACCTTAGTGTGGTTTTTCTTTCCTATTTTTCCCATCTAGGAAATGAAATGAAAATCATAGCATAGTCATACACAGTGCTTACAATATCAGGATGGTGTTGTTTTACATGTATGACTTTTTTTAATACCGAAAACATTTCTTTGAGGTATTTTCTGTTATTTGTTTCGTTCAAAGAGGCTGAGACTGAGGTGAACTATATCCTGGAAACCTGACACTTTGCCCACACTCCTAACTTTGCTATCCTACTTTCCATAAGAAAAGTGAAGTGATTTTCAACTTCCAATTCAGAATCTAGATTTGAAAGCCAGCTGGTTCAGATGGTTTGTAGCAATATACTACCTAGGATAACTTTGACGTGGCATCTCTTTAGGATCCAAGCCCTTTAAATCTCGGGAAGTCAGAGTTGTGGCGTCCAGGAGCACAAATTCCTCAAGTGCCTCACTGAGGGTGATCTTAGGCAGCGCCACTCCTGTTCCAACTCTATTTCTGGACCCATGTATTCTATATATTAGGGATACAGCATATTATGATTTTTCACTGATGTAGAGTGTATATACTGCATCCTGCAAATTATGTGGCCAGCATTTTCTGTTTGTCCAAATGCCTGCAATAAATATAATCTTTCTCTTTCAAAGGAAAACATTCTTCTCATGTGTCAGCCTCATTGTAGCCCATTGCAGGGCAGTCGCTACTGTCCTAAGTTTGCTTCAGGGAGCCTGGTTCCTCTGTCCCTCCCTGGCCAGGCGGCAGCTGCAAACTTGTCAACCCAGACTTGGCTTGAGGGTGGGGCACAGCCCAGCATCAATCTCTCAAAATGGCACTTTTGGCCTGTGACCAGACAGGGCAGTCCCCCGCCCCTGCCATCAAACAGCATGGGCAAGAAGCTATGGGGAGGGCAGTCCAGTCATGTCTCAGTGTCAACCACAGCCAGCAGTAGGATGGTGTGGATATTCCCAGAAGTACGTGGGAACATTTGGTCTCCCCTCTCCCTCCTCAGAGCAGTGTAGTGGCAGCAGCTGTGTCTGTAGACACCCAGTATCGAGGCTCTCAGAATGGCGCCCAGCTAAAGATGCTCTAGGTTCAGATGCCTGTGGGTTCCCTTTCTGGAGCAACATCTCTTATGAAATTGTCAGGTAGATAGTTAGGATCCCCAGCTGTTCTCGGGACAAGGGTTCCCTGTTTTGGTGCTGTTTTGAGCGGGCACTCCATTTTTGTGCTGCCCCACCCTTAGTCCTATCCCGAGCAACTGCTACACCTGGGGAAGGAGGGAATGTTTATCAGTCTGGGAATTCCCCAGCCCAGGTATAATAAGATTTAGAAAGTGACCTAGAGTAACCTAAGGGTAATTAGTATGTCATTAGCTTGAAACTGCATTGTGGTTCACCCCCTGCCGCCCACGTATATGCAGATGGAATTTGGAGGACACCTGTTGATCATTTGAGAACATCCTACACCTTCCAAGAGCCCTCCCCCAGACTGGACTAATAAAAGGAAACAATCCGAGAAGTCGGTAGTGAGTGAGTGAGTGAGTGAGTGAGTGAGTGAGTGAGTGAGTCAGTCAGTCAGTCAGTCAGTCAGTCAGTCAGTCTGTCTGTCTGTCTCCACTTGTGGAGACAGGCCCGTTTTATCCTACAAGAAAGAGCTGCTCTTGTGAAACTGCTCCCTGCCTGAGGTTACTCCATAGTATTGGCCTTGCTGGTGATTTTTCCAAGAAAGGAGTCACAGGACCGGGATGATTGTCTGGACTTGACACTTGGGTGTGTCTGGTCATTCTTCAGCCAAGAACACACCAAGAACTGAGGGCAGACTCCCACCCTGACATCTTTGGTGCCGAAACCCGGGATTCTGACAAAATCTCTGGACGTCTTGTAATGGCAAAAACCGGAGTCACGCTGTCCAAGGAAACACCGAGAGGTACACCAGGATGCAGAGAGGTCATTAACTATTTAATGAGAGGTTTATTAACTATTAACGCCGGCGGGCTCAGAGGGGTCTTTTGCCAAAGTCTGAGCACCCCCGGTCAGGGGAACTTGTCTTTCATAATTTAAAACAAGGGGGAAGGGTATAGAGCGGTGCATACAGATAAGAGAGTTGCAGGGAGGGAGCTGGTGCAGGAACATAAGCTGGGTCACTAATTATCTTTCTGGCAACAGCTGTGGCCTTCAAGCATTCCTGAGACTAGGTTAACAAGCAGTCTTACAGAAGCAGATTAAGGAATCTAACATAAACAGGGCTATAGCTTCTCCTTTCAAGGTAAAAGGTTTTCAGTGAGTTTTATTATTTTTTTTTCCATCTTATTCCCCCCTTTTTTAATACTCAGACTGAATCTTCACCTGAGTAATTATTGTTTTCATATTGTGGTACCGGTTCGTATGGGTGGCGTAGCACCATCTGTAACTTTATTCTTTCTATTTGCCCAGATATTAGGGAGGTCAGGTATTTGAGTATGCACGGGGCTATGGTTAGTAAAAGTATTAGTCCTAGTAGGGGCCCGAGCAGGGGCATAACCCAGGGGGCCCAATCCTGGAACGGGCCCCACCATGAGGATTGGCTTTCTCTTTCTTTTATCCGGTTCTGGATCCTAGGCCGTAGTTGGCTTAAACTCTCTTGTACTATCCCAGATCGGTTGGCATAGAAACAACATTGTTCTTTCAGGTACAGGCAGGTTCCTCCGTGGCTTGCTGTTAGCATGTCTAAGGCCCTCCGGTTCTGGAGCACCACTTCTGCCAGGGAATCTACTTGTTGTTGGAGGGTGGATAGTGCCTTTTCTACCGAGCTGAGGTCAATATCTACTTGTGAGGCTAGTTGTTCAACCTGATGGGACAATACCCCTAGGGCAGCTCCTCCGGTGGCCAGCACTCCCAGGACACCTATAGTAGCCAATATTGGAACCAGGACCGGTACTCGCCTGGTCCAGTGCGACTCAGGAGGGGAGAGGTAAGCAATATCCGATCCTGGTGTGACAGTTATGTCTGGAATAAGGATTACAATTGCACATAGGCTGCAATTTAACCCATTCAGCCTCTTATATACCCCGTCTGCACATGGGAAATATGTATTGTTCAGCGGCTGATGTGTTTGATCTGTCAATTGTGTTATGTCCAGGCAAACAGTGGTTATATTTGGCTTGTTGTTTTTTCCCAAGACACACGAGGACTTTCCTAGAATTTGGATAGGCCTCAGAACTGGCAGGGCTGGTTCCTGGATAGTGTTGGTGAGTTTGACGGGGGTGGAATCATTGACCCCAAAGGCAGTGTATGTCCATGAGGTCACCGGAGCACACAGCCAACAGTCTGCAGCTAGTTGCCGGTTAGTAAGATTAAGGATCTGGTGTGTGGCATTTATCAAATCCTTCAGCCAGATCTGGGGAATTTCCCACCAATACCTGTATTTTTGTGGGCAGGCGGTGTCTTTACCCAATATTTGGACAGAAGTCGGGGGTGTCGGTGGGTTGTGATATTTTACTTGGGGTGGAGGCATTTTGTAAATTTTTACCAACCTTATGACTGTTCCAGAATCTTTGCCTCTGCTTTTTATCCTGATGTTAGCTATTTTATCTGTCCATTTGTTGGGGTTATTGATCCTGAATGTAATGGGGTTACAGGTTTCTAGCCTGTAGTTCCTAGGGGCCCCCAGTTTTTTTAAAGGGCTTCCTGAGTTACCGGTGTATCCATTGGTGCATTCTCAGCCCCAGCAACCACAGTAGAATTTATCTGGAGTTTGATGTGGCCAACAATATTCTTTCTCGCCTGGGGCTTTGTTAGGTTTAAGGCAAAGATATTTGTGGTTTGTAGTATACTCTCTCTCCCAACTCAATCCTCCACAGTTAGTTTTGGAATTAGGATGCATGGCCCCACATGCATCAAACTGGATGTTCACTGAAGGGGCCTGTCCATCCCACTGGGTAGAGTTAACAACTCCTTCATCTCCCCAAGTGTGCCTCACCTGAAACTCCCAGGGCCCCAGGGTATTGTCCACCACTCCAAGGTGGCCCAAATTGACATTATTAACACATAAATAACAAACAGTACAGTATGGTTATCACGTCCCAGAAGAGCAGAACCATTCCTGCTCTCTGGATCCACGTCCATTCTTTTGGTGTCACAGTCCCCAGTCCTATACCCAAGGTCAGACTCAGTAACCCGATAAGTCCGAGTTCAAACTGTTTGATGTTAATGTCCGACTCAGGCTGACTCATTTATTCTCAGCAGTCTGGAGACTCTCTCTGTTCCGTGTCACTGCGGATCTCCGATGCAGGCACAGTTTGAGTGGGTTGTCCCGGTCCGGCCGTGTTACCCATGAGTCCTGCTGGCTCTCTGGACTTGCCCTCT
>JAKFHU010001375.1:0-10093 GCA_023783475.1 Daubentonia madagascariensis | reverse complement strand
TTTCCACTTTAAAACATCTGCTCGGGGAAAAAGGGGCGTAGATGACCACTTTTTTTCAACGATAGATATGTTTTGGGGAAGTAGGAGGGCCCTTTTTTCCCCCAAGGGCACAAACAAACATGCCCAAAGGGCGAATCTTGGGGGGAAGCATCCCGTTTTCCCGGGATACCCCAGCTTCTCTGGTCATTTTTTAAAAAACTTTTGGGGAAAAAATAGTAAGTTGGGTACAAGGGGGGTTTTTGGGGGAAAAGAATAAAATCTGTTTCCATGGAAAGCACTCCCACCCCTGAAAAAAGCACCGGGGTGATCAGTTGCTTTGGGTTTAGCGAAACTCTCCATAGGGAAAGGGTTTTTTTCGGTTTTTTTTTACATTCCCCTTATGTTTAAGAATTGCCAAGGAGCGGGTTTTTTCTTTTGGACGTTTTTTTTCCCCTTTTCCTAGGGAAGGGCTTTTTTCCCTGGTAATTTTTCCAAGCTTCATTCAAAAGAATGACAATTTTGTACAAGCGGGCAAATTCCCAACAAACTATTTCCCATAAAACCCCCTTTCTTTTTTTCTTGGAAACGGGACATTTCACCTCTACACATTTTTCCTGACCCCTGTGTATGAAAGGGTTTAAAATTTGACAGTCTCTTCACACATGCTCTGGTAAAACAAACAGCCCCAAATTTAAAGGCAACTAAAGGGGTGTTTGCTACCCTTTAAAAGGGGCCCGCCTTTCTGGGCCGGGTTTTTCCCCAGCTTCTGAGTAAAAAAGAAAGGCAATTTTAAAAAAACCCCCGGGGGGTTGGGGGACATCCCAAAGGGCCCCAAGTAAAAAAACCGCTTCCACTGTTAAACGACAGCACTAAAAAAATGGATCAGTAGTGCACGGGTTTGGGGCTTAATTACGGGTATGGAAACTTGTCCCACATTTGCCCGGGGGGGAAGCCCTCTAAAAACATCTCTTCAAGGTCCGTGTACACCGCCTGTCCCCCCAGTATAGTAGCAAGGCAATACTTGTGGAACTGTACACCTTGTCCATGGATCTAAAACAGTTAAGGTTCTCACGAAACTCTCTCAAGGGGTAGCCTCAGATTAAGCGGATTATCGAGACTTCAAGTCAGTGGAAAAGAAGCAAATGCTCGTTCGAGAGGGTCAATCGGCAAAGTAAACACGTACAAATTCCCAACACTTCCATTCTCTGAGAGAAAGCAGCTAGGACTTCCTTTGGTATCTGGAGGGCCTAAACTGTGTATGGAAGCCAAAATTACACTTCTTCTCACTTGCTTTAATCATAAAAACACAGAGAAATACCTCCAAATGGAACTTTACAGTGTAACTTTTGTAGACCTAGATGCCCTAGAAACGTTTCCAATCTTCGAAGTGGCGAACTAGTGAAATTTCGCAGAAAGTGGGATAAAGGATAGTCTAAAGTTCTTTCCCAGTGAAGCAATCTACTTCACAGGAAGAAAACCTCTAGAGGTTCTGTGTGGTGCAGATTTGCATAAATCCCTGTATGGAAGTATTCTGTACAGGTATTTGTTCCTTGGGTTCTATAAGTAAAGGAATTCTCACTGAGATGCTCCCTCAGGATGTGTACGGCATTTCTTTTGTGGGACCCCATTTTCTGTTGCTATTGCAAGATACCAAGCGGAGAGGACGGCATTTTGGTAGCAAGAAGGGAACTTTGACAATATAAAGCTACGTGAAAGGAACCCAGTTGTATTAACTGAGAGAGACCAGGTCCATGATCAGTTGTGTTGAGGATTTTTCAATCTCTGTATGGAAGCACTATTGTCAGTGTGTTCTCAGATGACTCAAAAGCAAAAGTGCCAAAGACAGAAGCATCGTTGTGGAACTATACTACTTAGATGTAGATCCAGATTAACTGGTCATATTTCAAACTTCTCATTGCAGAAGGTCTATAATTTGGTACAAAGTGGGTTAATGGAGAATATAGAGCTGCTTTGAATGAAAACTCTTCTAATCTCGGAGAAAAAAACCACGAGGTGATCAGTGGTTTCTATGTTTTCTTCATTCTGTCTGTGGAAGGATGATTTTCTGTTGGTGTTCACATGCTTCCATAAGTAAAGAAGTCAGAAAGAGGTACTTAATTCGGGAGTGCACTTCCTCTTCTGAGAGAACTCAATAGTCCGGTGACATTTCTGACCTTCCAACTGGCGAGGAATGAGATTATGGTAGAAAGCAGGACAGGAGACAATATACAGCACTTTCAAATGAACATCCTTCTATTTCATGATTGAAAGCAGCCACACGTTCAGATGTGCACAGGTTAACTTCACCATGAGTGAGGGGGCAGAAAGTACAATCTGTTCAGACATGATGTGATTACAAAAGCGAATCACACAGACAAGCACCTCCAAGGAAGTGTGCACAATATCAGTTGTAGATTTAGATTGACTTGTCACATGTCTGAGATTCTAAGGGAAGAGGAAAAGGAAATTTGTAAAATGGCTTAGCTGGAAGACAGAAAAGTGTCCCAAGTGAATACACTATTGTTCATTGAATGATAGCAGCTGGATGTTCAGTCGTTTCCTGTTGGCTTCACTCTGTGGATGGAAATATGACAAAGACTTTGTCTTCGTAGCCTCCAAATGGAAATTTTTGTAATGTTCCAAGTAAATGTTGCCTCAAAGAGATGCTTCACCTGGGAACATTCCGACGTTCTGATTGGTAACCAGATAATCTAGTGACAGTTGAAACCTTCAAAGTGGAAAAGAAGGACATATTCGTAGCAAGCGGGTCAATTGGCAAGGAAATATTTCCAAAGTCATAACAATCCCATTTTCAGACAGAAAGCAGATGGAAGTTCACCTGTGTTGAGGAGAGCAAAAATCTGTGTATGGAAAACAAAGGAACAGTGTCTTCTCTCTTGCTTCCATCGGGGGCATAGGTCACGTGGAATAGCATCCTTTTGGAAGTGTACACATTTTCGCTTGTAGACCAAGGTTCACGGGTCACATTACGAAGCTCTAAGTTTAGAAGTACTCCTATTTCGTACAAAGCGGGAAAATGGAGAATATAAAGTTGTTCCCAGTTAAAACAATTTAATTCCTGGAAAGAAACACCTAGATGTTCAGGTTGCAACTTTTGGGCTCAAATCTCTGGATGGAAGTATTAGGTTCTGTTTTTTCTTGATCCTGGCCTTCTATAAATAAAAGAATTCTGGCAGAGATGCCTCGTCAGGATGAGTCCAGAACGTCGGTTGTAGAAACACATTCCCCGTTGGTACTTCGAACCGAATAAGGGGAGAGGAATGACAGTGCCACAGCAAGTGGTAAACTGCCTACATAACGCTTTTTCCACTTTAAACACATCTGCTCTAGGACAAAGGGCCGGTAGATGACCACTTGTGTTCAGGACAGATAGATATGTGTTGGGAAGTAGGATGGTCACTTTGTTCTCCCAAGCTACGAATGGCAAACATGTCAAATAGGGCAGAATCTTGGAGGAAGCATACTGCTTTCCTGAGTAGCCCCAGCTTCTCTGGTCATTTCTTAAAACATTTAGTGGAGAAAATATGTAAGTTCGTACGAAGTGGGTTAGTGGAGAATATAAATCTGTTTCCATGGCAAGCACTCCTCACCCCTGAAAGGAAGCAGCTGGGTGATCAGCTGCATATGGGTTAGCGTAACTCTCCATATGGAAGGTTTCTTTCGGTTTCTTTTTACATGTCTCATTATGTTTAAGAATTGTCAGGGAGCTGGTTTCTATAGGACGTGTACTTCCTTTGTATGGAAGACTTTGTTTCCTGGTAATATTTCCAAGCTTCTAGGTTCAGAAGAATGACAAGTTTGTACGAAGCAGGCAAATTGCCAACATAAGCTATTTCACATGAAACAACTTCTATTCTTCGTTGGAAAGCAGGGACATGTTCACCTCTACACATGTTATCCTGACTCTGTGTATGCAAGATTAATTGACAGTCTCTTCACACATGCTCTGGTGAAACAAACAGTCCCTATTTCAGGCAACTCATAGGGTGTGTGCTAGCTTTCAAAGGGGACCCAGGCTTTCTGGGACCGTGTGTCAGCTTCTGAGTATAGTAAAGAAAGGCAATTTTCAAAAAACCGGTTGGTTGGAGGACATACCAATGTCCCAAGTGAACACGCTTCCACTTTATAAACGACAGCAGCTAGATGATCAGTAGTGCACAGGTTGGCTTAATTACTTGTATGGAAACTTGTACACACTTTGTCCATAGAGCCCTCTACAAGTTAATGTTTTCTCACAGAAAACATCTCTTCAAGGTGTGTAGCGCCTTCAGATTTAGAGCCGGATTATCCGGCAAGACTTCGAAGCTTCTAAGTGGAAAAGAAGCAAATGCTCGTTCCGAGAGGGTCAATCGGCAAAGTAAACACGTACAAATTCCCAACACTTCCATTCTCTGAGAGAAAGCAGCTAGGACTTCCTTTGGTATCTGGAGGGCCTAAAGCTGTGTATGGAAGCCAAAATTACACTTTCTTCTCACTTGCTTTAATCATAAAAACACAGAGAAATACCTCCAAATGGAACTTTACAGTGTAACTTTTGTAGACCTAGATGCCCTAGAAACGTTTCCAATCTTCGAAGTGGCGAACTAGTGAAATTTCGCAGAAAGTGGGATAAAGGATAGTCTAAAGTTCTTTCCCAGTGAAGCAATCTACTTCACAGGAAGAAAACCTCTAGAGGTTCTGTGTGGTGCAGATTTGCATAAATCCCTGTATGGAAGTATTCTGTACAGGTATTTGTTCCTTGGGTTCTATAAGTAAAGGAATTCTCACTGAGATGCTCCCTCAGGATGTGTACGTCATTTTCTTTTGTGGGACCCCATTTTCTGTTGCTAATTGCAAGATACCAAGCGGAGAGGACGGCATTTTGGTAGCAAGAAGGGAACTTTGACAATATAAAGCTACGTGAAAGGAACCCAGTTGTATTAACTGAGAGAGACCAGGTCCATGATCAGTTGTGTTGAGGATTTTTTCAATCTCTGTATGGAAGCACTATTGTCAGTGTGTTCTCAGATGACTCAAAAGCAAAAGTGCCAAAGACAGAAGCATCGTTGTGGAACTATACTACTTAGATGTAGATCCAGATTAACTGGTAATATTTCAAACTTCTCATTGCAGAAGGTCTATAATTTGGTACAAAGTGGGTTAATGGAGAATATAGAGCTGCTTTGAATGAAAACTCTTCTAATCTCGGAGAAAAAACCACGAGGTGATCAGTGGTTTCTATGTTTTCTTCATTCTGTCTGTGGAAGGATGATTTTCTGTTGGTGTTCACAGGCTTCCATAAGTAAAGAAGTCAGAAAGAGGTACTTAATTCGGGAGTGCACTTCGCTCTTCTGAGAGAACTCAATAGTCCGGTGACATTTCTGGCCTTCAACTGGCGAGGAATGAGATTATGGTAGAAAGCAGGACAGGAGACAATATACAGCACTTTCAAATGAACATCCTTCTATTTCATGATTGAAAGCAGCCACACGTTCAGATGTGCACAGGTTAACTTCACCATGAGTGAGGGGGCAGAAAGTACAATCTGTTCAGACATGATGTGATTACAAAAGCGAATCACACAGACAAGCACCTCCAAGGAAGTGTGCACAATATCAGTTGTAGATTTAGATTGACTTGTCACATGTCTGAGATTCTAAGGGAAGAGGAAAAGGAAATTTGTAAAATGGCTTAGCTGGGAGACAGAAAAGTGTCCCAAGTGAATACACTATTGTTCATTGAATGATAGCAGCTGGATGTTCAGTCGTTTCCTGGGTGGCTTCACTCTGTGGATGGAAATATGACAAAGACTTTGTCTTCGTAGCCTCCAAATGGAAATTTTTGTAATGTTCCAAGTAAATGTTGCCTCAAAGAGATGCTTCACCTGGGAACATTCCGACGTTCTGATTGGTAACCAGATAATCTAGTGACAGTTGAAACCTTCAAAGTGGAAAAGAAGGACATATTCGTAGCAAGCGGGTCAATTGGCAAGGAAATATTTCCAAAGTCATAACAATCCCATTTTCAGACAGAAAGCAGATGGAAGTTCACCTGTGTTGAGGAGAGCAAAAATCTGTGTATGGAAAACAAAGGAACAGTGTCTTCTCTCTTGCTTCCATCGGGGGCATAGGTCACGTGGAATAGCATCCTTTGGAAGTGTACACATTTTCGCTTGTAGACCAAGGTTCACGGGTCACATTACGAAGCTCTAAGTTTAGAAGTACTCCTATTTCGTACAAAGCGGGAAAATGGAGAATATAAAGTTTTCCCAGTTAAAACAATTTAATTCCTGGAAAGAAACACCTAGATGTTCAGGTTGGAACTTTTGGGCTCAAATCTCTGGATGGAAGTATTAGGTTCTGTTTTTTTCTTGATCCTGGCCTTCTATAAATAAAAGAATTCTGGCAGAGATGCCTCGTCAGGAAAGAGTCCAGAACGTCGGTTGTAGAAACACATTCCCCGTTGGTACTTCGAACCGAATAAGGGGAGAGGAATGACAGTGCCACAGCAAGCGGTAAACTGCCTACATAACGCTTTTTCCACTTTAAACACATCTGCTCTAGGACAAAGGGCCGGTAGATGACCACTTGTGTTCAGGACAGATAGATATGTGTTGGGAAGTAGGATGGTCACTTTGTTCTCCCAAGCTACGAATGGCAAACATGTCAAATAGGGCAGAATCTTGGAGGAAGCATACTGCTTTCCTGAGTAGCCCCAGCTTCTCTGGTCATTTCTTAAAACATTTAGTGGAGAAATATGTAAGTTCGTACGAAGTGGGTTAGTGGAGAATATAAATCTGTTTCCATGGCAAGCACTCCTCACCCCTGAAAGGAAGCAGCTGGGTGATCAGTGGCATATGGGTTAGCGTAACTCTCCATATGGAAGGTTTCTTTCTGTTTCTTTTTACATGTCTCATTATGTTTAAGAATTGTCAAGGAGCTGGTTTCTATAGGACGTGTACTTCCTTTGTATGGAAGACTTTCTTTCTCTGGTGTATTTCCAAGCTTCTAGGTTCAGAAGAATGACAAGTTTGTACGAAGCAGGCAAATTGCCAACATAAGCTATTTCACATGAAACAACTTCTATTCTTCGTTGGAAAGCAGGGACATGTTCACCTCTACACATGTTATCCTGACTCTGTGTATGCAAGATTAATTGACAGTCTCTTCACACATGCTCTGGTGAAACAAACAGTCCCTATTTCAGGCAACTCATAGGGTGTGTGCTAGCTTTCAAAGGGGACCCAGGCTTTCTGGGACCTGTGTCAGCTTCTGAGTATAGTAAAGAAAGGCAATTTTCAAAAAACCGGTTGGTTGGAGGCCATACCAATGTCTCAAGTGAACACGCTTCCACTTTATAAACGACAGCAGCTAGATGATCAGTAGTGCACAGGTTGGCTTAATTACTTGTATGGAAACTTGTACACACTTTGTCCATAGAGCCCTCTACAAGTTAATGTTTTCTCACAGAAAACATCTCTTCAAGGTGTGTAGCGCCTTCAGATTTAGAGCCGGATTATCCGGCAAGACTTCGAAGCTTCTAAGTGGAAAAGAAGCAAATGCTCGTTCCGAGAGGGTCAATCGGCAAAGTAAACACGTACAAATTCCCAACACTTCCATTCTCTGAGAGAAAGCAGCTAGGACTTCCTTTGGTATCTGGAGGGCCTAAAGCTGTGTATGGAAGCCAAAATTACACTTTCTTCTCACTTGCTTTAATCATAAAAACACAGAGAAATACCTCCAAATGGAACTTTACAGTGTAACTTTTGTAGACCTAGATGCCCTAGAAACGTTTCCAATCTTCGAAGTGGCGAACTAGTGAAATTTCGCAGAAAGTGGGATAAAGGATAGTCTAAAGTTCTTTCCCAGTGAAGCAATCTACTTCACAGGAAGAAAACCTCTAGAGGTTCTGTGTGGTGCAGATTTGCATAAATCCCTGTATGGAAGTATTCTGTACAGGTATTTGTTCCTTGGGTTCTATAAGTAAAGGAATTCTCACTGAGATGCTCCCTCAGGATGTGTACGGCTTTTCTTTTGTGGGACCCCATTTTCTGTTGCTGATTCCAAGATACCAAGCGGAGAGGACGGCATTTTGGTAGCAAGAAGGGAACTTTGACAATATAAAGCTACGTGAAAGGAACCCAGTTGTATTAACTGAGAGAGACCAGGTCCATGATCAGTTGTGTTGAGGATTTTTTCAATCTCTGTATGGAAGCACTATTGTCAGTGTGTTCTCAGATGACTCAAAAGCAAAAGTGCCAAAGACAGAAGCATCGTTGTGGAACTATACTACTTAGATGTAGATCCAGATTAACTGGTCATATTTCAAACTTCTCATTGCAGAAGGTCTATAATTTGGTACAAAGTGGGTTAATGGAGAATATAGAGCTGCTTTGAATGAAAACTCTTCTAATCTCAGAGAAAAAACCACGAGGTGATCAGTGGTTTCTATGTTTTCTTCATTCTGTCTGTGGAAGGATGATTTTCTGTTGGTGTTCACAGGCTTCCATAAGTAAAGAAGTCAGAAAGAGGTACTTAATTCGGGAGTGCACTTCGCTCTTCTGAGAGAACTCAATAGTCCGGTGACATTTCTGGCCTTCGAACTGGCGAGGAATGAGATTATGGTAGAAAGCAGGACAGGAGACAATATACAGCACTTTCAAATGAACATCCTTCTATTTCATGATTGAAAGCAGCCACACGTTCAGATGTGCACAGGTTAACTTCACCATGAGTGAGGGGGCAGAAAGTACAATCTGTTCAGACATGATGTGATTACAAAAGCGAATCACACAGACAAGCACCTCCAAGGAAGTGTGCACAATATCAGTTGTAGATTTAGATTGACTGTCACATGTCTGAGATTCTAAGGGAAGAGGAAAAGGAAATTTGTAAAATGGCTTAGCTGGGAGACAGAAAAGTGTCCCAAGTGAATACACTATTGTTCATTGAATGATAGCAGCTGGATGTTCAGTCGTTTCCTGGGTGGCTTCACTCTGTGGATGGAAATATGACAAAGACTTTGTCTTCGTAGCCTCCTGAAATTTTGAATTCCAAGTAAATGTTGCCTCAAAGAGATGCTTCACCTGGGAACATTCCGACGTTCTGATTGGTAACCAGATAATCTAGTGACAGTTGAAACCTTCAAAGTGGAAAAGAAGGACATATTCGTAGCAAGCGGGTCAATTGGCAAGGAAATATTTCCAAAGTCATAACAATCCCATTTCAGACAGAAAGCAGATGGAAGTTCACCTGTGTTGAGGAGAGCAAAAATCTGTGTATGGAAAACAAAGGAACAGTGTCTTCTCTCTTGCTTCCATCGGGGGCATAGGTCACGTGGAATAGCATCCTTTTGGAAGTGTACACATTTTCGCTTGTAGACCAAGGTTCACGGGTCACATTACGAAGCTCTAAGTTTAGAAGTACTCCTATTCGTACAAAGCGGGAAAATGGAGAATATAAAGTTTCCCAGTTAAAACAGTTTAATTCCTGGGAAAGAAACATCTAGATGTTCAGGTTGGAACTTTCTGGCTCAAATCTCTGGATGGAAGTATTCATGTTCTGTTTTTATCTTTATCCTGTTCTTCTATAAATAAAAGAATTCTGGCAGAGATGCCTCGTCAGGAAGAGTCCAGAACGTCGGTTGTAGAAACACATTCCCGTTGGTACTTCGAACCGAATATGGGGAGAGGAATGACAGTGCCACAGCAAGTGGGTAAACTGCCTACATAACGCTTTTTCCACTTTAAACACATCTGCTCTAGGACAAAGGGCCGGTAGATGACCACTTGTGTTCAGGACAGATAGATATGTGTTGGGAAGTAGGATGGTCACTTTGTTCTCCCAAGCTACGAATGGCAAACATGTCAAATAGGGCAGAATCTTGGAGGAAGCATACTGCTTTCCTGAGTAGCCCCAGCTTCTCTGGTCATTTCTTAAAACATTTAGTGGAGAAAATATGTAAGTTCGTACGAAGTGGGTTAGGGAGAATATAAATCTGTTTCCATGGCAAGCACTCCTCACCCCTGAAAGGAAGCAGCTGGGTGATCAGTGCATATGGGTTAGCGTAACTCTCCATATGGAAGGTTTCTTTCGTTTCTTTTTACATGTCTCTT
>JAKFHU010001374.1:0-11273 GCA_023783475.1 Daubentonia madagascariensis | reverse complement strand
GAAAAACCTTTGCTATAAAAAATTTTGAGCCTTTAAATTCCATCGGAGATTGGAAGATTTTTCTATGTTTTGGGTGGAGCCGTGAAGAAAACCCTAGTGTGGGAAAATAAATAAGGCTTGGAGTATGTGGGGCCGGTTCCCTTTATTAAGCTATGGTGGGCTAGGTGATGGAGACGCCTAAGCTAGAAGTCCCCTTATTGGTAGGGGGCTTCAAAAGGTGAGGGGGGGTCCCCCTGTAGGTGGTCAACAGCCCCCTGTTGGGGGTCGGGGTAGGTTTGAGTGAAAAAAAGGTCAGAAAAAACCCTAAAAGAAAAAGATTTCGGGTAATAAACAGGAGTTTCCGTATCGGGGGCCCTTTTGAAGGTGGGTGTGGGGGCCCTTGGAATGGCTTTCTCGAATAATATGTAATCATGGATTTTTTTAGTAGGTTAGTTAGGAGGAAAAAAGAGAGTGTTTGGGGGTTTAAAAGGGTAAAAACATATAGTGGGGCCCCTTTAAAGGAGTGGGGAAAAATCCCCCGGTGGGGGGGCCCGGGGGGTGGGGTTTACCATAGGGGGAGGGGGGTTTTGGGGGGTCATTAGGTTTTTTTGGTAGGAAAAGGGTTAATAGGGTAAAAAAGTAGGTTTTGGTGGGGGCCCCCCACGGGTTGGGGTGGAAAAAGGAAAAATGGTAATAAATGAAATTTAAAAGCTGCAGGGGGCTGTTTTATGGGGGGTTAGGAGCACTTCCAATTGGGGTTTTGGGAAAGGGGGGGGGGCCCGGCGTAATATTGTGTAATGTCGGCTAGGGTATTGGTGAAAAAAAAGATGTTTGTTTCGATGATTTTAATATAGGAAAGTGGAGGGGGGGGTTCCTTGGGGGGAAAAAGGGCGAAGATGATTTTGTTTTGGGCGGAAGCCGAAAGAATGGGGGTGCCCCTAGTGGGATTGTTTTCCAAAATTCTTTTAAGTGGGTTTGGGGTGAACGAGTAGGGGTACCCCAGTAGGTTTGGCCCCCATAAAAAAAAAAAGGGTTGGGGAGGTTAAATTAGGGAAAAATTTCCCCCCCTTTTGGGTTTTATGTTTTGCATTGGTTTTTTTAAAAATTTTGGGGAAATCGTTTGCAGGGAAAAAAGGATTTTTGTAAAGTGAGAGGGTGGGGGGGAAAATTTTAGGAGGGTAACCCCAAAAATTGGATTAATTAAAAAGGGGAGCCCCATGATTGTGGGGGGAAGAAAGAGGCGAAAAAAATTTGGTTTTATTTTTTTTCCCAGGGGTTTTTATATTTTTTTGTTTTTTTTTTTTGGGGGGCCCCGGGGTTTAGGGGGAATAAAAGTTTAATTTTTTTGGGGGATATAATAAAGGGTGTTGGATCATCGAAAAATGTGATGGGCATTTTGATGGGCTATTTGGGGATTTCACTGGGAAAAGGGTTTTTTTTGGTTCCCCGTTTAAATTTAAAAAAGGGTTTAAGGGCTGATTAGCTTCCAGGATTTAATAATTTAGTAATCATTTTTAAAAATTTTTTGGGGGATTTTTCAAGACAATGGGCTAAAGTTTTGGTTTGACGCGTTTTTTGGTTTTTCCCCCTAGTATAAGCCGGGGTCGGGGGCCCCTTTTAGGGTTGTTTGATTAGGCGGGGGGGTTTTTGCACCGTCTTTGGGGCCTAGTAAAGGTATTTCCCCGGGGGTTTTCTCTTTGAGGAGAAAACACCGAAGGTAATTCCGTAGGTAGGATTTTTCGTTAAAGACTCCAAAAATCGAATTCCCCCGGGGGGGTGAGTTTTGGGTTTGGGGGTTATGTATAAAAAAAAAGGGTTTTGTTTTCAAATTTGTAATATAGGTTCGTTTTTTTTGGTCCCCCTATTTTTAAGGGGGGGGAAAGGGGGTTTTGTTAATTTCTATTATGTAAAAAATCGTAAGGAGGGTAGGGCAATAAGGGGGGGAAAAATTCGGGGGGGATTGCACACTTTTTCCCCAAATTCTTGGGGTTTTTGGGTTGTAGGGTAAGGGGTTTTTGGGTAAAAAGGGGATAGTAAGAGGACTAATGGTAATTAAAAGAAATTAAAGGGGGTCGGGAAAATATGAAGTTCTTTTTGAAGGGGAGGTGGCGTTTGGGAAAATCCTATTTGGGCGGGGTAACCCCTGGGGGGGAAAAAGGGGAAAACCTTAATTTTCTATACAAATTTAGAAAATTTTTTTAAAAAAACCCCGGGGGTTTAAAAAGAGTCATAAGGTTTTGGGAAAAATTGTTTTAAAAACCCGTTTTAGGGGGTTAAAAACCCCTTTTGTTGATTTTTGACGTGTGCGGGTTTTTTAAATGTGTTTTTGGGGGGGGGGAGCCATGAAGTCTTTTAAGGTTTTTTTTTTTTAAATTTTATTTTTGGCTTTCTTTTTGAGGGGGAATGTTCTCAGGTTAAAAGATTATAATTGTCCCGGGTCAGGGAGATAAAGGGAGCCGTTTAGAGGAGGGGTTTCCCATTTTGGGGGCGGGGGGGGAGTCAGAAAAGGTCGGGGCTTTCCCCGGTAGGCCAAAAAAGGGTGGGGGGAAGAAAGTAAAAATTTAACTACGTATAATTTTGAAGTGAATTTTGGTCGGGTATTTTGTGTAAAACCAGAAAAAAAGGAAAAACGTGTACGAAGCCGCCTATAATGGCGAATACAGCTCCTATTGATAGGACATAGTGGAAGAGTGTACTAATATAGTATCGTGTAGAACAATGTCTAATGAGGAGTTGGCTAGAACACTGACTGTAGTCCACCGACTGTAAAAAGGAAAATAGAAAGCCCAGAGCTCTAGTATAGGGGTTTCATTTAATGTTCCCTCCGTGTCGTGTAGCGCCAACCAGCTGAAGAACTTTTACACCTGTGGGATTGCGATCAATCATGGGTGTAGCGGATTGAAAGTATGCTCGGGTGTCAAGTCTATTCCCACCTGTGAACATGTGCGTGGGCCCATACGATGAAACCTAGAAAAGCCAATCGATATTATTGCTCATACATTATGCCTATGTTACGAAGGGTTCTTTTTTTCGGAATAGTAACGTGACGAGTGGGAGATTAGCCGAAGCCCGGGGAATTAAGATGTAAACTTCAGGGTGGCCGAAAAATCAGAATAGGTGTTGGAGATCGAATGGGTCTCCTCCTCGGCAGGGTCAAGAAGGTAGTGTTTAGGTTGGCGGTCGGTTCGGAGTATGGTAATCCCAGATGCTAGACTGGAAGGGATAGAAAGTAGCATGGCAGTGATTATTACGGAACATACGAATAAAGGGGTTTGGTCTGTGATATAGCTGGTGGTTCAGTTGATAATGTTGTAATAAAGTTGTGGCCCAAGGATTGATGAGACTCCTGCTAAGTGGAGTGAAAAAATAGTTAAGTTACGGAGGTCCGGCGTGAGCAGATTTCCTGGCAGAGGGGGGGTATACGGTTCATCCTGGCGGCCCTGCATCACTATTGAGTAGGCTTGGAGTAGAAGACAGGACGGGTGGAGTAGTCATAAACTCATGTTATTTATAAGGGGGATGGCTATATCCGGGGCTCCGATTATTAAGGGGCACAGTCAATTCCGAAAGCCTCCAATTATAATGGGTATTACTATGAAGAAGATTATTACGAAGGCCTGGGCAGTTTACAAGGACGTTAAGATTTGGTCATCGCTCAGGGGGGGATTTTTTAAAAGTGGAGAATTTGGTGTTGTTTGAGTAAAGGTTAAAAAAGGATTGTTGCAGAGGGGTACTATATGAGGTAGTTGTCATCTGCCTATGTGGGCGATGAGGATAGGACTAAGATTTCCGTAGTTGCGTTTGATTTAAGGCCTCAACAAACCCCCCGAATAAGATTGATAAAAGGGCGAGCGGCGTAGATTATGTGAGGTATTGATGTATCTTGGAGTATAATAGAGATTGGGGCGAGACTTTTGTCCTGAGAGTCAAATTATGCCTAAGAATAGGGGGGATCCTTGTGTTATTCTTGCAATCAGAAGTGGAAGGGTGCTAGGCCACGTTTTATTGCTAGGCGAGTGGTTAATTATTGTGGAATAGTTGGTGGGGGTTCTTGTAAATAGATCATTGTCCTGTGTTGTCACATTGATGATGATGGCTATTATTAGTAGATAGCGGCTGTTGCTGTGGTAGGAAATATGTGGCGGCTTCGTTGATTCGGGGAATTGTTTATTTTTTTTATCTTTTGTTTCTGATTTTGGTTTTTGTGGTTTTATTACATCCTCTTAGACCAATTTTTTAAATCTTTAAATAAAATTTTTTAATTAATATAATTATTGTTGTAATTATAATATAAAATTATAATAATTTTAGGAATTTATTTAATCAATTATTTAGTATACGTATTTTTTAATTAAATAATAATTATTTAATAAACCCAACACCACAATTTATAAATTATAAAAATATTAAAGAATTTAATATAAGTTTTAAATTATATTCAATAAATTAAGTAATTAAAAAATTATTATTAGTATGAATTTAAAAAACATTTATAACACAAAGAAAATAAATAGAAATTTAGAGAGTAATGTAAAAATAAGACCCAAAGTTTGAAAAAAAAGTAATATGTATATTAATAATAATTTATTTAAAAAATAATACAATATATATTATATTTAAGTATCTTATTACTTTAAAAAACAATTAAAAAAAATTAATTAAGCATAAATTAATTCTATATTATACAAAAATATAATATTAAGTTGTGAATTAAAATAAGTTAAAATAGGATTAATAATTATTTATTATTTTGTTTATAAAAGTGATAATTTATTAAATAAAGATAATATAAACATATGATAATTAAAATTCAGAATAAAAATTTTAAGAGAGTATAAAAAAATTAAAGAATAAAAATAGAATTAAAAATTAAATAATTACAATTATATAAAAATAAAATATATAAATAATTATTTAAATATATAAAAGGTAAAATAAAACAAAAAAAAAATACATATATTAAGTAAATAAATAAAATTATTAAATTATTTGGCATTAAAAAAAAATATATCATAAAATATAAATATTAATTAATAATTATATTTAATTTTTAAATAAAAATATTATATGGATATAAATATTTTATATTATAATTTACAATAAAATAAAATTAATATAAACAAAAAAAATAAATAGATAAATTCCAAATATATAATTACCAAACGAAGAGCAGATATTAAACATAATAAATGAAAGTATAAAGTAGAATATATAAAAAATATAATATTATAATAAAAATTTAAAATCACAACAAGATTATAAAAACAAAAATATTAAAATATATATATCAAGATTAATTAGTTAATCTGATAAATTATACATTATAATATTAATACAAAACATTTTTATCCCACATAAAATTATTTTAAAAAATATTTGTAATAAGTAAAATAATAAATTTTTTATATAAGTATAGAAAATTATAAAAGTTGAAAAATATTGAGTATAGAAAAAATTATATTGTCCAAATAATTATTTATTCCTGTATATAATATTTGTAATTGTCTATACTTCAAGTAAATATGTTTTTATTAGTCATGAACCTTTATGTAAAAAATAAGTAGAAAAATATTTATTATTATTAAAATAATTAATTAACTAATATCATATTTATAAAATTTAAAAAAAAAATATATAAAATTTGAATATATTATATATAAAATAATAAATTAAAAAAAACCATTTCAATATATAAATTTTTAAAAAAAGAAAAGATACAAAATTATAAAATAAAATATCAATTATAAATATTAGATTATAATATATAAAATAATAATTAAAATTAAGAGAAAAAAGAATATATTCAAATATTTTAAAATAAAATAAGAAAAAATTTTAAAAAAGTTATATTAACAAAAATTATAGAATAAAATATATAATAATATTTTAAATAAAATATTTAAATAAAATAAAATAACCATTAATTTGAATTATAAATATATAATATAAATAAAGAGTTAAAAAATAAAAAATTAAAATTTTTAAATCGTTATATAAATACCATTTAATTATAATTCTACATTTTAATATTGCAATATTTCCAGTAACAAATTAAAAAAAAATTTATTTCAGATTTAGAAGATTAAAGATGTATAGTTGTCCACCACCCCCCGGGATTATTTTTCCAAACAATTTATACATAATATAATCAATCCAAGAGAAAAATAGTCTCATAAATGTAACATAAGAAATTAAAAATTAAGAAAAATAAATAAAAAAATGATATAAACAAGAAAAAGATTAAATAAACAATATAAAATAAATTAAAATGTTATTTGCAATATATTAAAACATGACATAATAAAACGTTTAAAAACAGATATATAATTTTATTTTTAAAGAAATTAAAAAAAATAATATTTAATGTTTAAATATGAAAATAAAAAAAAATAAACAAATTATTAAAAATGCATTTCCTGAGATAGGCTAAAATTTATGTAAATATAATATTATAATAGAATAAATATATGTTAATTTTAGAAAATAAAATACAAAATAAATAAAAGTATAAATAATTAACATTAGTAATTTATATTGAAAACCAAGTCATTTAAGCGAAAACATAAAAAATAATGTTTAAGAAAATAATATAATATAATTATAAATAAAAATATATTAACAAAATAGAAAATTCAAAAATGGTAATAAAGATATAATATATAATAGAATTATATTAAAATATGAAAAATAATTATTTATTAAATATAAAACAAAATAAAATAATTGATAAATAATACAAAATGATATAAAATATGTTTTTAATTAAAGATTTAATAATTAATAAATAATTTATATTTTAATTTAATATATAATAAATATAGGATAATAAAAATTTTATAAAGATAATCAAAATTAAATAAAGTATATTATATATAATAGCAAAAAAAATTATTAAATATATAAGAATATTTAAAATAAAATAATAAAAAAACTTATTCATTTTGTTAATAAGGATACAAAAATTTTAAAGAGGTGTTCAATAAAATTCGTTAAATAAAAAAGTATATTTGGAAATTTGATAAAGCAAATTAATATTATTCTAGTTAAATAAAAATTTTTAGACGGGGTATAATTTATAAATTATACATTGGTATTATAAAAGTAGGATTAAAAAATAATCCCCCCATATTATAAATACACATCTTTTAATTTAGTAAGAAAATATAAACGAATTTAGAAAATTAATAAAAATAAAGAAGATAATAAGTATAGTCCTATATTTTAATTAATTATATAACTTAATTATAAATTTATATAAAAATAAATGTAATAAAAATAATTATAATAAATTAATAATATTGTAAAAATATAATCCTGATAAAATAAATTTAATCTGTAAAAATTAAAAAAAAAAAAAATATATTTAAAATAATTAAAAGAATAAATACAAAAATATAATAATTTAATTTATTTTTAAATTTTATTTTTATTACATTAAAAATATATTAATAAACAAGATATTAAATCCAATTAATTGATGTACTAATTTTTTAAAAATTATTTATATTACAGGTTTGTTACCTTGTTGAATAAGCCGGGAGAGGAAAGAGTAATATATAATTTAAATATATCATTTTACATAGACGAATAAAGAATAAAAAAATTTATAATTTTTATAATACAAGATATTTATCTACTATAGAGGTGTGAAGAAGGGAGAGGTATCGGAAATATATTATCACAAAATTAATCACAATTAAAAAATTAATAATAGATACTATTTTTAATATAAACCCAATAAAAATTATATTAAATCATTTATCAATTTGTAAGAAATCATATATAAAAAAAAAGTTTTATAAATTTTATATAATTATAATACCAAAAAAATATAATATTATTTTAACAAAGAATTATATAAAAATTAATACACCCCCGTGAGTGCATTCTTTTAAATTTTTTGATTTTACAAGTTTAAATTAATTTAAATAAAATAATATATTTAATATAATAAAAATTAATTTAAATAAAGGGATAATCGGTTCAGCATGTTAACTCTATCCTGCTCAGATTAAGAAATCAGTGGGAGACGATATTTAAGTATTGTACCATGAAGAGGGAGATTAAGATGAGGGTGGGATGGGGGATTCTGTCATTAGTCTACGGGAGATTGGATGTAACCACCATTTTCGGGGTATGGGCCCATCGCTTGCTTAGCTGATCCCTACTTGGGTTTTAGAGTGTGGTGTACGGGTAGCACGAAGAATTTGAATTCTTAAAGGGTAGGTTCAATACATGGCTCTAGACACACAGACAAGGAGGGTTGTTTAAACTCTAGGGCTTACTCTATCAAAGGAATTCTTTTGTCAGACATATTTCGATATTATGTGGTGGATAGTGATAGTGAAATGGGTAGGGGGGGAGTAGGGATGGGTGTCGTGCCGTCGGTTGTAGGAGTGGGTGCGTATGGGGAGTGGGGGGTCTGTGTAGGTGGGGGTCTATAGGAGTATGGGTTGTTGGGTGTAGGGGGGTGATTGCGGGGAGTCTTGAGGGGGGTGGAGGGGTTGATTTGGTGGGGATGGCTGGGAAGTGCAGGGGCCCGGTGGAAGGGGGGTTTTGGTGGGGGGCCCTTCCCCTAGGTGGGGGGGGGGGGGTTGGGGGGGTGGGGGGGGGGGGGGCCGGGGGGGGGGGATCGGGGGACCTGGGGGTAGAAGGGAATTTATAAGGGGAAATTTATTTGTAGAAATTTTAAGAAAGTATTTATGATTACGTTTGGGAAATGTGTAAAAATCTTTTAAGTATTGGGAATTAGGGAATGGCCGGTAAGGGGGTTTGTTCCTAGATAATGGTAGGGTTTTTAATAATTTTTTTTTAGTTGGTTATGCTGAGAAAGGGAAAGGGCTGCGGAAAAAGTTAAATCTAAAGTTATTAGCCCCCCAGGCGGGGTTTTCTGAAAAGGTAGAATTTTATATTATGGAGGGTTGGGGAAGAATTTTTTTTTTTTTTAAGTATTTAAAGGAGTTTTGGGGATTTTAAGAAAAAGGGTATTGAGATTGTTCCCTTGGGGGGCCCCGGGGCGATTTAATTTGGGATTCCTAAACATATAGTAATGGTGGATGGGGATAAACGTAGCCATTTTTATGGATAAGGGAAAGGGGGGGAATGAGGGATTGTAGGGAAGGAAATGATAGAGCCAGTAGGTCCCCAGTTAAAAGGGGTTATTTAATGGCGTTAGGTCTTTGTCAAAGTTTTATTGTTAAATTGGGTAGGCCTGCCTAGGGGCCTGGTGATTTTTCTTGTTAGGGGAGAATGTTGGTTAAAATGGGGAAATAGAGGAAGAGAGGGTTTAAATGTGGAATGAGTTTAAAACCTCTGTTTTAAATTTTAAAGTTTGGTGGGTTGACCTTAACCCCTGTTGGGGGTTTGTTTTTAGGGATTTTTTAAATTTTTGCTGGGGAGGGGGTCGGATTTACCTTTTTTTAAAAAAGAAAGTGTTAAATAATAAAAAGACCGGGTACTGCGGTTAATAATATAGGATTTTCGTTGAAAAATTTAATAGTTTATTGGTCCGATCCAAATGGTTCCTTGTGTTCTAAAGGAATGGGTTTCCCTGGGATTGTTTCGGTAAAAATTTGGGTTAAATTGTTGATTTTTTGTTTTTAATTAAAAATTGGGGGGTTTTGTTATTTGAGGAAAAAAAAACCCGAGGAAAACTTTAGGGGGGTTTTTCAAAAGGAGTTTTTTTTGGGGTTATCTTTTAAAGAATAGGGTTTTCCCTTTTTTTTTTTTCCCGCCCTTGGGGAAGGTAATTTTCACAGGAAAAGGAATTAAATCGGGGGTTTTTTCGATCAATTTAAAACGGGTTTTGCTACCGCAGGGAGGGATAGGGGCCGTTAAACAAATAATGGAAACCTTATATTTTTAAATGAAGGTTGTGTTTGGGGTCCCGGGGTTTTGTTTTTTCGATTAATTGTATTTTAAATCTTTTTTGGGGGAGGGGGGGGGGGCGGGGGGGGGGGGGGGGGGGGGGGGGGGGGGGGGGGGAGGGGGGGGGGGGGGGGGGGGGGGGGGGGGGGGGGGGGGGGGGGGGGGGGGGGGGGGGGGGGGGGGGGGGTTAGGGTTTTGGGGGTTAAAGTGTTTGGGTAAGTTTATTGGTGGTTTGGTTTTCCCTATTTTAAATTTCATGGGTTTGGGTTATGGTATGGGGGGGGCCTTTCTGACGCAAAGGTTTTCCTTTTAGGGTATTGTAGGGGGATGGGAGATAAGTTTATTTTAATTTACTTTGGTTGGCTTAAACCCTTTTTAATTGGTCGTTTACCTCCCGGGAGGGGTTTTATTCCAAATTAAGGTTCCGGATCAAAGGCGTCCTTTTAAAGCGTTTTTTTACTGGGGGGATTTATTTTCTTGGGAAAAAAGGCTTTTTTTTGGAAAAGTTCCCCAGGGGTGGTTTTTTACAAAGCCCCTTTATTTTTGCGTTTGGGGGGGGGTTTTAAAAAATGTCCTAAGTACTCGTTGGGGCGGGGGTTTTTGCAAATTTATTTTTTAAAAAGGGGGGTTTGAATCATATCAAAATCGGGGGGTTTTTTTTGTTTTGTATTAATTTTCTTTATTTTTGGGGGACTTTTTTTTATGGCCGGTTTTTTTTTTCTACCTTTTCATTTTTGGTAAATTGTTTAATTTTTTCTGTTTTTATTTGGGGGGGTTTTGGTTTTTTGGTTTAAAGGTGTGATTGAGATTTTTGGGTTAAGGGATTTGGGATAAAATTTGTTTCCCCAAAGAACTTTAGTTCTTATTTTTTGTTTTTCCCTTTTGGGTACATGAGTTGTTTTTTGATTATAAGGATGGGGGGGCCTTTGGGGCTTTCCCTTTAAAGGCCCCCCCCCTTTTAATTTACTTTAAATTGGTTTGAGAAAAATTTTCGTTGCGGAAAGGTGAGTTCATGCGTTTCGTTTGGGTTAGCGATGCGATTCGTTTCGGACGTTTTGTCGTACCGGGTTGGGGTGTGAGGGCGTTGGGTGGCGGAGTTTTGGTACGCTTTAGCGTTTAGTGTTAGCGTACGTTAGCGTTACGTTATGCGTACGTTATGGTCGTTATGCGTCGTTCGTACTTTGCGAGTTGCGTACCTTTCACGTTTGCTAGGGTATGCGTCGTATGCGTACTTTGACGTTATGTAGTTATGCGTACGTTATGCGTACGTTATGGTACGTTATGGTATTGCGTACGTTGTCGTTGGTAGTTAGGCATGAATTGATTAGCACCTTAGTGATCACATGGGGTGAAGGGTTTTAATGGTAATCCGATCCCAAGGCTGTGGGAAGGGCGGATGCTGGTCGATGATCCCCAAAGTTAAAATT